>CAJNDS010002570.1:84458-260868 GCA_905221605.1 Symbiodinium natans | reverse complement strand
ATCATTCCATAAAGACGAAAAAAATAAGAAGAATCGAAGATTCCTAAATACAAAGAATCAAAAGTGAGACGAACCCTCGATTCAAAAAATATTCTGATGAGATGAAATATGATTTCAATCTCCTCCAATAATATCCATCATATTCAAGAAACAGATTCGATCCACGATCCTTCGTGAGGGATATCCTACAAAGAATTCGAATGAAAAGAAAATTCATAAATCATTCTTATAGATCCAAGAATGTTGCGATGGCATCAAAATATTGGTTTTTCGATGAGCCTATGGAATTCCCTCTATGAATCGAAATTCAAATGATCCAAGCATTCCTGAAAAGAAGATCCCAAATCATAGACCATCACCACGAGACCCCCACCACGAGACCGCCACAAGACCACCACCACGAGACCACCACCACAAGACCACCACCACGAGACCACCACCACGACCACCAACACAACCACCCGCACGGACCCCCGCCACGGACCACCACCACGGACCAACCACCACGGACCACCACCACGGGACCACCACCACGGGACCACCACCACGAGACAATCACCACAGGACCACCACCACGGAACCACCACCACGAGACCACCACCGCGGACCACCGCCACGGACCACCGCCACCCGGCCACCACCATGGGACCACCACCACGAGACCACCACGACGGCCACCAGGGACCACCACCACCACCACCACGGACACCGCCACCACCACGACAGACCACCACTACCAAAGGAGCACCAACGGGACCGCCACCACGTTGTGGGACCACCACGACGAACACCACGGGACCACGGACCACCCCCACGGCACCACCACCACGGACATTCGGGAAAACCCCCCACAACCCCAGCCTTTCAGCCCCAACCCCTCAGCACCCCAAAACCACCCACCCCCCACCACACCCGGCAGAACCCAAACCATTACAGCAAAAGCAAAAAACAAAACCCCCCCAAAACACACAAAACTCCGGACACAAACCCTATACAATTTCTATTAAACCCCAAAACCCTACACCGTAAAGCGTAAAACCCTGAACCCGGGGGATCCCGAAAATTCCGAATTTAAATTCCTAGGATTTTTCGAGAGCTGTTGCTGATATGTGATCGTGAGGCCGAACCCCCTTGAACAGCTGGCGGGCGGCGACCGTCATCGGAACTACCCTGGATCAAGAGATTTCCTTGAAGATTTCCTTGAAGGTGAAGGGGCACCCACGTCATCATTGGTGCGTTGGAACCTTAAATCCAACCCGGCAAGCCCAAACCTCAATCCGGACAATTCCTAAAATTCCGGGAATTTTCAGCTCCGGGTGATTCCCAAAATTCCCAGGATTTTTAGACACAAAGTATTAAAATTCCCGGAATTTTCAGGATCCCCCTGCAAGGCCCTCACAAGCAGCCAAATGGACCGGAAGAGGAGGCGGGGCATCCGATGGGGCGGCCGCAGAGCGAAAATAGGGGTCGAGCCCGTAGCCTTTTATGGGGATATTCCGCACCTTCAATATAATTTTAAATTCAATTCTTCTCCTCGCCAACCCAACCGCCCAACCCCACAACTTCAATCGATCATAATTTAATAATATATATATAATATATCGAACACTAGCCTAAAGAATCTATGCCAATTGGCCGAATCACTAGCAGATAATATATATTTTTATCATTCAATTTTATTTCGAAATCGTAGAACAAATGAAATTTCATTATCATATATGAACTATAAATGTCAAACCATATTTCTTTCCATCTTTGATGATCAAATACCAATTATTAGCATCAATTTTTTTTTCTCCCCACCTGTGAAAATCAAAGAATCAATGACCAAACATCGCACTTCTTCCAACTTTTGATAACTTTTGAGAATCAAACGCACGTATGCGACAACAAATCGTATAGTTCCGATCTTTGATAATGAAGCGTGATTTAATAGCATCAAGAAAATTTCTACACATCTTTAGCAATCTGGTGATAATAAATCGTATTTGTTCCAATCTTCGATAATCGAGCTAAAACCAATAGCACTTCACGGGCGTCTTGCAGAGTGTGAAATTTGCGTTGTGTTTCGCTTGCTTTGGGCTGGTTCTTGGGTTTCACATTTCTATTTCTTACTTGATGCTTTTGGGAGCAGAAGCTCTTGCATCGGAATGAGATCTGATCTTTGCTTCCTCCTTTGGCTGCACTTCACACTTCGTCCTCACATCGAGACGTATCGGAAAGAACCACGCAAGGCCCTCTCTCAGACAGTACAATGATAGGACTAAACCTCTTCCGCGCAACTTGGCATCTGCAACACTTGGTGCAAGTTCGTCAGGCTGCAGGGAGGGGCCACATGGAGCCATAGCGGTCTGTGCACTGACTTCTGAAGGACATGGATGTTGGGGTTATCGTTTTCTGCGTGTCCCATATAGTTCTGCTGGTTAACACGCTCTTCCGCTAATTTCTTACTAAGCCCCTACCTCGCATACATTTATCATCGTGCTGGAGTTATCGTTTTCTGCGTGTCCCATATCGTTCTGCAGATCAAAAGCCACCAAACCATGAACTGATGTCCATCCCTTACTAAAGCTAATCAACGCTAGATTTTGACGGTCGCTCATTTAGGGGCCGACCCTGTAAAGAATGAGAAAACCTTGAAAACCCCACCAACTTCAGCAAACCCACACCCGGGTCCGCCAAGAACATCCGACAGGCCACGCAATTCAGCACCACACCGGCGCCGGACATCCTTCGAGGGCTTCAGATGGTTTTGGAAGGGTTGTTATGGGGTTGTGCTATAAGTTTCTCGGAAGGTTTCTATGGAGCGTTTTTTATAGGGTTTTGCAAGGGTTTCGTACGGGTTGCAAGAGGCATTGGGCTCTCCTAGTACGAGTTCGTCCCATTTCTGTCAACACGGCTCGAAGCCTCAATCTTGGGTTTCGGGGCTGGATAGTGTCTAGAGGTGCAGTATTCAACTTCGACGAGCCTCAAATCTGCTCATGCCTGGGCGCCTGGATCTGGCTATCAGGAGGTTCCTCGCCTGGGCCGTGCAAGGCCGGGGTGGAAAGTTTTTTGGGAGACCTGCCCGGAACTAAAAATGGCTTCTCCGCTTGAGCCCTGGCCTGTGGAAGCTGTGTTGCCCAAAGGCACCCCGAGCGTAGTTGAGATCAAGGCGGCATGTGAAGAGTTGAAGCTCTCCGTGTCAGAAGTGATGGGAACTACTGCATGGGGACCTTGGCTCGAGAGGGAGACTAAGGATGCCTGGGAGCATAGTGGAGTTTGTGCGCGCGGGCGCCGTACCGCGCTTTTTGGCCAGTGCATGAAATGCATTGCAGAGGACCCGAGCGAGGAACGGGCCCTGATCGAGCCCGAAGCGGGAAGTCCTCCCGGCGTCGAGGTCTTGGCGGGTACCTCCGAGACTCAGCCCCGGGACGGAGTACAATCGGGCCGAGCTGCTGAGATGGCTGGCGGGTGAAGACTCTAAAGGGCGTCCTAAAGGAGCGGTTCTGGCGGATGCTCGCTGGAAGCGCGGTGACAGGTTGCTTGTGCAGAAGCCTGAAGGCTGGAGAACGCAAGGGGGAGTAACGGTGTATGTTTTAGATGGTAAGTTGCCTCTCTGGAACTTTGCCACCTCGGTTCTCCTGAGTGGCCTTTTGAGCTGACGCGGCTTTGGCGTCGAAAGCCAGGAGACCAATTCTGGACTCAGCATTGGGTTGCTTTTGAAAGGACCTTGAAAGAGATTGCTCAGTTTGCTCGAGACCGTGGTGGGCTAGAGGAAGCCGGACGGGACTGTAAGGAGCTACTGGAGCGGTTCTTTGCCTTCACAGGCCACTTTGCGAGAGGTTTGCTCGTGGCCTGGGAGGGTTTGCCAGAAAGGTTCGCAGGTGGAGCTGATGGCAAGGTGCTCTGGTTCGAGGAGAATTCTGAAGGAAGCTGGGTGTGGAAGTTTGAGAGGTGTATTCCTGGCCGGCAACCCCGGATCGAAGGAAGGATTTATTTGGTCCTGGGGGCGGAGACGCGAGACCGGGAAAGGCTGCTGCTGATCCCTGGTTCGCCTCCGTTGCCGTACAACTTGTGGAAAGAAGAGCCGGCCCCGAGGGACTCGAGAAGGTTTCCTTCCGAGTCCTCGGAGGCTGCGCTCGAAACTGCTACCAAGGCCCCTGAACGGTGGCTCGAAGAAGCTGCTCGAGAGCGCGAAAGGGCTCACGAAGAGTTGCTTGAGTCGTCAGAGTTTCAAGTTGGAGTTGATCTGCGCTTGACCTGGGCAGCAGAGCAGAAGAAAGATCAGGTCTTGATCCCGCTGATCGCCGGGTGCCGAGAGAGGGACCGGGAGATCGTGGAGCGCTTTCAGATTGGAACCGATGGCGTCCTTGAGCGCTTGGTAAAGATCGATGAATGGGAAGTGGCTCGTTGGGTTCCCGTCGTTCCTAAGGGATGGGCGAGCGGTGAAATGACCTGGAAGGAATTCTGCTTCCGGCAGGCACGTGTAGGTTTGATGGGTGGCCACCGGAAGAGGATTCTCAAAAGGATTTGCTGGTGGCAGGATATGATGAAAGACATCGAAACGATGACGAGTGAGTGTCTGACTTGCGCGAAAGGGCGGAAGCGTCCAACGAAGCAGGAGACCGTGAGCGTGAAGCCCACCAATCTGGAATGCTGGGAGGAAGTAATGGTGGACTTTGAAGGCCGCAAGCAAAAATGTACTTCAGGAATACCATTCTGCAGTGAACGTTGCTCCTTACAAGCCCCTGACTACAACACAAAAACATGGGAACCGCTGTCATTCCCCGAAGTAAGCGCTTGATTTTAACACTTGCCGGGCCACGCTTGCCGGCATTCACAACTCACAACAAAGCCCTGCAGCCTTAAGCTATAGGGTCCCGGGTAGGTTAAGGGTTGGGTTTTTAAATCCCTCAATAGGGGGTCGGAGAGGGGAAGAAAGAATCAATTGAGACCGGGCGGGGGAAGGGTTATCAAGATTGCAGGAGAAGCATGTCTTTCTCTCACACACATGCCTCAAGGATTGTCTCAGCTCGTCTGGTTGGGATCCCCAAGTAAACGCATCAACAGGATGCCTTACCAAAAAGCTTCCCCCCAGTGATTGGCGTGCGCCAAATCAGAAGGGGACGCCTTTCCCTATTGAGAGTACTTTCCCTAGTGCCCTAAAAGCAATGACACCCATACTCAAAGACTGCTTCCAAGCTCAAGGAATATGTTTCGCAGGATCAAACAGATGTGACGTGGAGGCAAGCAGCTTTCACAGCTCCATCTGCTGACGATGATGACGGTTCCTCGACCCACGGACTGGGTTTCGCAGAAACCGATCATCCAACAGTGAAATTGAGCCAAGCAGCTTCCACAACGTGATTTGCAGCTGATGACGATGATGGTTCCTCGAAAGTGTCCCACATGACGGGTTTAGGGTTTAGGGTTTAGGGTTTTAGGGTTGAGGGTTGAGGGTTTAGGGTTTAGGGTGTAGGGTGTAGGGTTTAGGGTTTAGGGTTTAGCGTTTAGGGTTTGGCTCAGGTGCAGGTGCTTTCGCATTCGGGGGTTCAGCCGCCTTGTGACTCGGTTTCGCAGAAACCGATCCACCAACAGTGAAATTGAGGCGAGCAGCTGCCACAACATGACTTGCAGCTGATGACGATGCCGGTTCCTCGAAAGTGTCCCGCGTGACAGGCTTAGGGGCTCAGGGAAGCTGCAAGTATACACGTCGCTATTCAAGAACGCGCACCTTGTATCAGAATCAAGCGGAAGGTCGCCCACCGACTAGGTTTCGCAGAAACCGATCAACCAACAGTGAAAGTGAGGCAAGCAGCTTCCACAACGTGATTTGCAGCTGATGACGATGATGGTTCCTCGAAAGTGTCCCACATGACGGGTTTAGGGGCTCAGTTCTTTCGCATTCGGGGGTTCAGCCGCCAGAGTGTCATCTACTATGAATCTCACTGTTCCTAAAACCAATATATGAACCCTGCGCTTGGTGCCAAATTCAGCGTCGAACTCCTTGCGGGCCGTGGGTTCTGCGTCGCCCTCCTCAGCCACGTCAGCCTGCCAGGAGAACGTTTTTGAACTATAGTGAACCTCAGTCAGTCCCGACTAGAAAACGCAGGACTTCTACAATCCAAGGCTTTCCAAGCCCTGCAACGCAGGTTGAAGGCACGACTTGATGACTTCTGTGCCGCCACACCCCTCCACGTACAAAACCCTATCGGTTCCCAAATCCCTCACGGGTTCAGGACTCGAGGGTCCACTGTCCGGTTCATCTCGGTTCGGAGTGATAGTTTGGCGCGTAGCACCGGCAAGGCCGCTAAGGTCTCGAGGCGTACAGCTCTTAGTCTCTTAGTGTTCTGAAACACCCGTAACAACTCACTAGAATCACACTCAAGATGCTGCACATCCAGGTTTCCAAAACCCGGCATCTTCAAGCCGCGACAAGCGCAGAACTGCGTGTTCTGGCCAAGCTGGGTCTCAGGCAGAATTCGCGCTGCTGTCAGGAAGCGAGTAGACCACGCCAAGCGACGAAAGCGTGGTCAGGCCTGGCGTGACATGAGGCTTCTCTCTGATGACTCTTACCTTTTTCCAGGAACTTACTCCCCCGTCGCACACTCGTCAGCTCTTAACAGCTCCCGACTGCCCATCCTCGCTTGCAGGAATTGGGACAGCGCCTGATGATCCTACCGTGTCGGATTGACGGCTTTTTGAGTGAGGTGCCAAAAAAACCACAAATCTATTTGACAGTCGGACCCTGATCTCTGCTCCAAAACCCTGGAAACTGGCGTAGCAACTCCGTCACCATCACTTCCGGGCACGGGGGAAGCCTCCGCAGCACCCGTGGTTTTTGAGAGGCTGGTAGGGAAGGCAGAATAGCGCAGGGTAAGGGAGGGTTGAGGGTTCCGCACAGACGCACCTCGATGGCGCTTATCTTCTTGGCGAAGGACTTCCACACGACAAACAGAATGTGATCAACAATCACGTCATATGGGGCGCATAAGGGTTATATACGGGCTCCCGATTTGAAGGGCCTAAACTAAGGCCCTTGCAACTGCCTTAAGGCCGCAGACTCTACAAGCGCCATCATCTCAAACCTTACAAGCTATAAACACTCCAAAGGAGTGTCCCATTTGCTCAATTTTGCAGCTCAGAACTCGGCCACTTTCAGATAAGCGTGGCATTTGCCTAGGGCCAAGGGTTCTGGGTTACACACCGGACGCTGAGTGGGTAGATCCTTGGAGTCATTTGCAGAGGGCTGCTGCCCCCCTCGAACAAATTACACTCATGTGCCTTCGAAGAAGACGCACTCTTGAGCAGACAAAGAATCGGCTCCGAATGATCAGTACAGGCCTCTTGTTCTGGCGGGCACAGCGGTCCAACACTCTTTTCGTCTGTTCGGAAGGGAGCAGATGAGTGGCGAAACCCGCAGCCCCAACACGAACACCCTGATGGGCGCTTTGCAGGTCGCCTGTGGTTCCCATTTGTAAGTTTTGGTAGACTTTATCTCGACCTGTCGGAGGCAGTCTTCAGTGCTTAAAACCACCCGCTTCACTGCTGCTCTAAGTGGTGCCTCCGAAGAGTAGTCCGAGCTCGAACCCACGTCCAGGCCGCCCCACACGCCTTAGCCAGTCGCACAGACGTAAGAGTTTCGATTCTGGTGTGACTCCTACAACCGCGCCGAAACCCGTCGCAAACCCTAAACAGCACAAGGGGTAGGAGGACGTATCAGCTCAGAGAAACTGGATCAGCGTGTGCTGGGAATCGGGGCAGGTTCATGGGATCAGGCAACGTACGAACGAGATCATGACACGCCGTGTCGGAGCGCCGTGTCAGTTCAGGGGCTGACTGCGTGGAGTTCTCGTGATAACTGTGTCGGATCATGGTGCTGGGGGTGTCTCAGGATGTGGGCGTCCACCTGACGCAGGAAGCTTTGGACCAATGTATTCTGCAGGAAAGAGTGCATCTTGTCTAGATTCAAGGTTTTTGTTGAGGTTTCGGGTTCATGTCAGGACAGCAGCCGCAACACCGAAAGCTCCTGCTGCACACAAGGCAGCCCTACCAGCAGCACCCGTGCGGTCAGCAATGCGACAAAACATGTTCGCGGCGATGAGAATACTCACGTTGCTCACGCACAGAACCAAAGAGATATTCATTCGACGATAAACGTGGTCATGCAAGAACAAATGACCACTGCTTGGTCTGACCACTGCGTGTTGTTACAATTTCAGAAACAAAAAGATCAACAAATTTCTAAAATGTTCCAGGCCCTGAGGTATGCGACTCAAGGAAGCTTACATAAGCAGGAAAGCTGTCGCACGGCAAGCTCCTTGCTTAATGGATGCAACCTGTCAACGTCCGCTAGGTGGGGATGAAAAAGGCTTGCAGGCAATATGCAACTCACACCGCGACAACTCTTTTGCGGATTGCTGACCAGACAGATGCTGCTGGTAGGCGGCCTTGTGTACAGAGGAACCTTGCGGCACCACAACTGCTGTCTTGATAATGAACCCGAAAACCTGAAAAAAACTACCCTGAATCTGGACAAGACGAGTTTTTCCTGCAAAATACACTGATCCAAACTTCCTGCATCAGGTGAACGCCCACCCGCCCCGCATGCCCTCGCGCGTTGGATGCACCATCGGCGGCACTGGAGTGAGCAGACAAAAATCAGACCGGAACCGTCGCCGTGAGATCAGATGAGCGACCATCGAAACTCTATATGTCGATTTGATTCAGGGCTCCGATTCCCACTATACATAAGCTGGTATCAATTCTTGGGGGAAACAGAGGATCCGAACTTGGCAGAGTGCTCAGGTCGCAACAAGTCTTGCGGGTCCTCAAGACAGGTGAGGTCGCCTCAATTTGGAGCTTGGACGGCTCCACATGCTTGCAAAATCCGGCGGGGGGTGTGGGGTGGCGGTGGGGGGACCGGGGGAACCTAGCTCAGCCAATTGTGAAGAATTTGCTAACCCTAATCAAATTTGTTTTTGATGTTATTAACATGTAACCTGAAACCCGGGTCGTCCGAAACCGCAGCCGAAAGATGGCCAATGTCCGAGGTCTTTGAGTTGCACCCATTACGGGTTACAGAGGGGCACGGTTTCGGTGTCTGCAGAGTTGTGGTTTCGTGTCTGGTCCTTCTGCCCGGTACATGTTTGCCGATACGGTCCGGGCGCGATTTCCGTTACTTGGATGTAGAAATTAGATGTCCGCTCTGGACCTGTCTCTTCAGGATCCAGTGTCTCCTGTAGGGCCGACAACGTCACGTCAGGCGCTGCCCACAGTGCCAACAGCCCGAATCTCCCAGCCGGGCAGTGTAACTCTATGTAAAGCTCTGTACTTCCATGCCTTCAGCGCTGAAGCTTTGCTACCCCTATATTCCGGACCATGCATCCCAAAATCTGAGGGTCCGAGCAGAAGTCTCGCAGGTCAGAGAGGCCTGCGCGCCATTTGTTTCTGCTATGGCGAATTCTCTACATGGTGGTGTAGGGACTCTGGGGGCTCACTGGAGGTTCAGTCGGGTTCAGTCCCCCAAAGCACTCGAAAAATGATGCAGCTGCCACATCTCGAGAGCCATGCAAGCCGACATCCACACCTCTAACCAGCCAGACCCATGAGCCAGCCCTTTGCCTTCAGACGTTAGGCTTTCTGAAACCCTCGACCCAATTCATCGTCCTGAGAGTACGTGCCCACTGGCTGCATAGGATGGCATGAGTCTGGAACCTTATCCCCTGCTCGGGCCAGCTGGAACTCTATGCCAATGAACGCGGCAAACCTTGAGTAGAAGAAGCCCCAGCCCGCAATCCTCCCCAGGCTCGCAGGAGCCATGCTCCCCACCGGCATCGCTCCGATCCTCGAAAGCACAGGAAACATGCCAGCCAACAGGGCACGCCAATGCCCGACTCGCCAGGAGATCACTTACCCTTTAAGTCGATAAAGTTGGACACTTGAAAGCCTTGGAGGACACAGAAATTGGATTATATTTTCTTGATGTTGGGAATCTATGGGCGGGGTGGCTACTGTTCTGTACTTGACACTTGCTTGACTAGAAAAAGCCAGAACACGAGAATCAGACCCTGAACCCAGCTTCCTGGCACTCTGTGGGGGCCCGGCGCCGGGAATGCTCTTCTGGATTGACTGACCCACCCGTAAGGCTTAGGGCTTAGGGCATCCGGTTTAGGGTTTGGGTTTACAGTTCTTGGAGAGTCGAATCGGCGTTGAGGGTTTACAGCTTATCTGGGCTGATAAGGGCCTAAGCTTACGAGATCTTCATGGGGTCGGGAAAGGGCTTGCAATAGCCCGAAAAAGTTACGGTTACCGACGCTACTACTTCAGCCTACTAATGCCATGATCTTTGAAGAGCTGGCCCTGAACCCTAAACCCTATAAACCCTACATATACCCTAAACACTTTGGGCCAGCCCTGCGTTGAGACCAAACAACCCCAAACCCCTAAGGCTAAAGCCTTGCCCCGAAATCCTCCACCCTCAAGACCCTCAAACCACAAAAACACCTAAAGAAACACGAAACAAATCCTTACAAACCTTGAAGAACCCTACAAAAAGCTTTAAAAACCCCATCAATGACTATAAACACCTGAACCAAGGCCCGTCTGGGGCCGCAACGCCGTCGACACTCCTCTGGAGTGCTTCTTGCACCTAGGAAGTGAGGGTTTTAGGGTTGGGGGTTGTAGGGTTGCAGGGTCTTAGGGCTTAGGGCTCAGGGTTTCAAAGGTGTCGGGCTTTAGGGTTTTGGGGTTTTAGCGTTTAGGGTTTTAGGGTTGTAGGGTTTTGGGGCTTTAGAGTGTGAGTGGGTTTGGGGCTTTGGGGTTTCGGGGGCTTTCGGGTTGCGGAGTTTGCGGTTTCCCTGGCGTTTGTAAGCTTTCAGGACATGCAAAAGTTTAGCCGTTTAGGCTGAGGCCGAGGAGGATGGTGCGCCAGGGGTTTAAGGGTTAAACGTTTGGATGTTGGGGGTTGGACCCTTCGCCCTAAACTCTCGACTTTTAAGGCTTTAGGGCGGCTGGGCTGCTATGGTTGATGGCTTTGGCGCTCAATCTCACATTTAATTCCTGCGCTGAGGCCCGCGCACCAGTGACTTGCGCCTGCACATGGGAGGGTAACCCTAAACCTGAAGCCTAATTCCTAGTCCTAAACCCTCTTGAGCTGCTTCTTTGTCACTCCTTTTGACCGCGTGAGGTTGGCGCACGCGAAGAGTTTAGGGCTTAGGCTTCTTCACGTGTTGCATCTCTTAACTTCGGACTTCTTCTTACCTTCATTGCAGCGGAGTTAATGTTACGCCAAGAAGAATCCCATCCTTTCCAGGCTCTTTTGATTCCTGGAATACCCTGTCATCCATTGGATGAGGAATAACAAAAAACTTCATCAACCCTTACACCCCTCGAGCCTTGAAGTACCCAACCCCGAAAGCCCTGACATCTGAGTGAAGCAAAAATAGCCCTAAACCCTCAACCCTAAATTGTTAACCCTAAGCCCTCAAACCCAACCCCCAAAACCTCATAGAGCCCCTTAAAACTCGGCCCTAAAGCCCGGACCCTCAACCCTAACTCCCACGACCCCCCCACCCCCCCAACCTGAAACCCTAAACCCCAAACCCTAAACCCTCAATTTCTACAAACCCGAAAACCCTAAACCCTATTGGGGTCTCCCTCCTCCCTCTGGGAATGCCAGATCATCCGGCCTGGAGAGTTGACGATGTCTGCTCTTGAGCTTCCTGCAACCGGGGGGTGGGTTTAGGGTTTAGGGTTTAGGATTCAGGGTTTAGGATTTACAAGGGGCACATAAGGGGTACCCTTTTCAGGGCCCATACTAATGGACCATGTAACTACCCTTTCGAGCAACCGGGGGGAAGGGACCAGGAGTTTTCAAGCCGTGCCTCCCTCTTGGCGACGCGACCCCGGAGGGTTTTGCGTTTAAGGTTTAGGGAAGGCCTTCACTGAGCCCTGAAACTAAACCCCTGAACCCTAAACCCTAAACCCCTCAACCCCTCAAACCCGACACCCCGAAACCCCTCAACCCCTCAAACCCTAAACCCCTAAAGCACTAAACCCCAAAACCCCAAGCCATAGAGCCCTAAAACCCTGAAACCCTAAAACCCTAAAATCCCAACACCCTAAACCCTAAAGACCAAAAAGCCTAACCCCTAAACCCTAAGCCCCAAACCCAAAACATGGTTGAGGCCTGGGGAATGTTCGACAGGCGCTCGGCCAAGCGATCCGCAGTTTCCTTCCAGGAGGGCTTAGGGTTTAGGGTTCAGGGCTTAGGGTTTAGGGTTTAGTTCCGGGTGCAGGGTGATGCCTTCCGTTTCAAAGGTTGTAGATGCAGAGTCAGACCCGACTTCTTGTGTTCCATAAATCCTAAACCCAAAACCTTGAACCAAAAACAGCGGACATGCATGTCCGATTTATGCCTAGAGTTCACAGTCCACCGCATCGGGGGCGACGAGTTGCCCAGGCCCCACTCCCCCTCACCCGCCCTAGCACCGGAGCATACCGGAGCCTAAACTGCCTAAATAAGGTCACCAAGACTAACAACCTCCAGATGTTTCTTTCATGGTACAAGCCTCATCTTCAGCGCAACAGACTTCCGCTTTACCCAAATTTATGGGGGTTTACGATATTGCGGGTACCTTATTGGGGTCCTTCTTAACAAGGGATCCTACTCTTTGAACCCTTCTGTTGCCCGGCCAAATGCCCGCGCAGGAGGCGAAGAGCTTGGAGCTCACCACTGAGCAGGACGAGCAAGAGTTCGTGTAGGGGCGTTGACGCATGATGCAAATTCTGAAGTTCCATGCAGCCATTCCCCGCCCCGCCTGACCACCACGGGCCGGAGCGGGCAGCCGCGCCCGGTCCCGGCGTCGAGGCGATGCTTCCGCCACCGCCGGTGCCTCCTGACCCCCCCTCCAATCGCCCTCACCTGGCCCCCATGCCCCCGAGGCCCCCCCGCCCCCGCCCGCCCCCGGCCCCGCCCCCGCCCCCAATGTGGCTATGTTAATATTAAGAACTATTAAGCGGAAGTTTTGTGGGTCAGGGGTCTGAGGGTTTAGGAGGGCCCTTCAACACTTTGGAGTTTGGCTTTTCTGGGTCTATTGGGTTGCGAAAATGTTTTCGGGGCTCAAGGGGTTCTAGAGTTTGGGTTTTTGGGTTCAGTGTTGCTCCTCCGTGACAGGATCTCCGGCAGAAGGATGTGGGGAGCCTCGATCCAGGGTGTTGGGCGATGCCTTCAAGCAGAACCCCAGCCCCAAAAGGGCTTGCCTGCATCGTGGCCTTCTGCTCTACTTCCACTTAGTATGCGCCGTATGATGTAGGTAGCAAAGGACCTGTCATCTAGATCGGCGCCCGCATCTCCAGTGCAGGTGTATTCAAGAGCCCGGGAGGGTTTGGAGGTCGCCCGGCCTAAACAGAGAGAACCCTGAGGGGAGATAAGCATGGGGACCACCCTGCGCAAGGACAGCATGCACAAAAATCGAGAAATGTTGCTAGAACTTGTGCTGAGTTCGCGCCATGTTCTGCTTAAAAATTTAGGTGCTGCAGGTATGCGTCAACGTGCTTTGTGTTTTGGTTGTTCTTAGGTATTGTTTTGGGGCTTCAGAAGAAGTGCGTAAGACGTGCCCGTTCCATGCAAAATGTGTTCCTTAGTGGAACCCATGTGTTTTCGCCGCTGCTCACAGAGGAGTGGTAATCGGCACACAGTACACTACTTTGAGCGACTACTGCACAAGCGAAACAAAGAACGATCCACGAATCAGTTCTCGCGTCATGAAACTTGGTTTGGTCTGGTTCTTGAACGTGAGCTCTTTGCTGTCGAATGGTAGCATTTTCTATGTTGCGCTCCTCAACGGTCGACTCCATGGACTTTTAGGGGTAATTCTGGGGTACAGGCGCATAGCATAAAGAGCAGGGCCCTGCCATTGCGCGACGCTCATACCAAGGGTTTCGGGTTTGGGGTTGAAGGCCCATTGATGGCCCGCGCCCGAACCTGTACATGTTAAACTCACAACCTGTACACAATCCCTGATCCTTCTATAACGCACGTCGCAAGCCCTACAAAAAAGCCCGCCTCCATGGCCAAGATTGACTTTGTGGCCTTCATAATAGGTGGTCGCAAAGGGCAGACATTCTTTTTGCGGGGGCTTGCAGGATGTTGAAGGCTGCAGGGCCAAAGTCTACTGCTTGTGCGGCCTGGCTTTGTGCAATTCTGTTCAAAATTGGTCTAGCTCGTAATTCGAGATTGCCTTGGGGCGTGCTGAACGGACTGAACGGCCTCATAGGAATTAACAGGACGCAGCCAACTCCCTCCCGCTTCCCCGAAATCCTCAAGTCCATCCAACCGCACGTTTCAGGTCCTCGTGCGGCGTGGGCGTTTCTGCCTCAGCTCTGATCGATCGAAGGAGGTCTAGGTACCACTGTTAACGTCTTAGGCCAATTGGTATTGCTGGAGAGTATGACTGCGGCTCTTGGGTTCCCGGGCCTTAGAATTTCACTGCAGCCTGTGAGCAAAAGCGCCCCGAGCCCCCAGAGTGCTCCCAGAACAGAAGCTTGAGGGGAATCCCCAAGTTCAGAACTACGTAACTACGTCTCTGCCAACATGGTTTAAGTCATGGCTCACAAAAGGACTTTCAAGTGAAGAATGCCGTCCCGAAACCCTGCATCTGAAATCCAAACTGAAAAGACGATTCAAGACCCCGACACCCCGACACCCCGAGATGAGCCCCTGTAGCCTCAAACTCCAATGTACACGCTACAGTACTCACTAAAGTTCACTTGAGGCCTCAAACCCCAAGCCTGTGGCAAATCTAAGTGCCAGGCCAATGTGCTGCCTGGTGACACCAGGGAGTCCTTACTTACAAGCCAGGGCCAAATCGCGGCCTACCTTGTTTCGGTGGCGTTAACGGTAAGTCGCTTCATGTTTTCTCGTGTCAACAGTGAGCTTGGCATTCAACAACCAGCCCTTAAGCCAACGTTCGGTTCCGAAGGTCAGACTTTACCTGTAGCGGGTTCCAGCAGGACCCTCAAGCGAAAGTATAGAAGAGCTGTTACTTGAGAGCTGCGCTGGCATGTGCAGGGACGAGCGCTTGGAGGAAGGAGTGCAGAGTGCCTCTGAAGCGTTTGTGCAAGGATTTTCACCATTTGGGACACTGGAGTTTACGGGGCACAGATAAAGGCGCGCCTCGGCAGGCTCCTCCGACGAACTCTCCATAAAAATCGTCCTCAACCCCTGAAACCTCCAAACGGCCAACATGAAGGCCCGCGCCTCACGCCCCAGCAGCACGGATTGCGCTGCCTGGCTTTGTGCAATTCTGTTCAGGGTTGGTCCAGCTCGGATTTTGATTGACTTGGGGAAAATACCCTGAACGGACTGCACGGAATAACAAGCCCAACAGGATCCGGCCAACACCCTCCTGACCGGAGCCTTCAGGCCTCCACTTGGACGTTCAGGGGGGCACTAGCCCGATGAGAACTGCACTTACGCAGCAGCGCCCTTAGTCCCCTGATGCAGTTGTAGTTGGGGTAAAGCACAGTAGAACATTCCTCGAAGTATTGCCCAAAGTTGCAGGGCATGCAGGCTTTCGCAATCCAGACCGGCTCAAGACTGGGTTGCTGTTCAGGACCTTGCAACAAGGATTCCAAACGACACTTTTGACTTCAGGTCCAAAATGCATTCTTGCCTTCCCCAGCGCTGCCCCCGTACAACCCCTGACCCCAAACCTCATAAGCCGCTCCTAAACCGCCAATCTCCGAAACCCTGAACCTTAAACCCTACTAACCACAAGCCCTGTGAATCCTGCACCCAGCCTGAAGCCTACAAAGCCGAAACCTTCTGTGAACCCTATAAGCCCCGAACTCCCGGCCAAACCAAAACCCTTGCGGACCTCTCCCTCGCGCCGGCGTGCCTCTTTGGCCACCTCGACCTGCTCGGGGTCATCGGGCTTTGTTTTCGGGGTTTCGGCTTTATAGGGGTTTAGGGTTTAGGACCTAGGAGGCACAGGGATCCGGGATGACCTGGGGAAGCCCTGTCAGGTTTAGGGTTTTTGGTCTCCAGGGTTTACAGCTCAGGCTCACTAGGTTGGGGGGAGCTGTTTAGGGCCTCGGGGATAAAAAGATGGTCGCCCCCAAAGAAAGGGGTTTATACTACGACAATCGACTTCAAATCATAGACAGCGAGTTTACAGATTGATGACGTCTGCGTTGGGGGATTGCTAGTTGAAAGCTTAGCACCCGGCCTGAAGCTCGTCCCTGTCCGTGACATCATTGCACGACTGGCAGACACCCGTTGCGCAAGTGTGTGGGTGTGCAATGGTGTGTACGTGTGCGCGAGGCTGTGAATCAAGCGCCGCTACTGACTCGACACCCACTGTTTCACACGCTTGCTGAAGAGAAACTTCAAACGAAGGGGAGCTGTCGGCTTTGACACAAACCCCATGTGGCAAAAGATGCCCGGGGCCGTCTACATACCTGGACTTCTAGCGCATGTGTGTTTGTGTCTGTGTGTGACTCTGCGTCTTCGTGAGTGTGAGAGTGTGCGAGCTGTGAAATCGACTCAAGTCAAAACGGCTGCAGAAAGTCGTAACTCGGCCTCTGCGTATCCAACCTGCGCCTCTCAACCGGGCCTCCCAAGGCTCCGAAGGCCCCAACTCGCGACTTCGCAAGCACACATGAACCTTCACTAATGTATCTATGCTGCGACACCAATTGGCGAACGAGTCAGATAGGAAAGGCGCGAGCTTTCGGCGCGTCACTCATAAGTCTGATTGCGACCCGGAGTCCAAGCCCAAGTTGAGTCTCCCCTAGTTTAAAGGAATTCGCCAAAGGGCACTCGAATCTCGTGATCCCTTTTTTCGGATGGCACGCCTTAGCGCGTGGCCCCAGTACTCGCATCGAGGGCATATGAAAACATGAGAAAAGCAGAACATGAATCCCTCAGTCGAAGAACGTCCGACATGGTGGGTTGCGCTTGTCTGCGATGGTGTCTCGCAACACGGTTACAAACAGTCCAGAACGGTTCCGAGCGGTTCCGGATGATTTATGAATTGTTCGGCCAGTTTTGTAAATAGTTCGGGGGAACTTTTTGTATAGTCCGGACGCATGAAATCTGTCCCAACAGACCCATGCCCATAAAGAGGCCCATGCACCCACTAATGCATAGAGTAGAATTCACGAGATTTTAGTATTTAGTACAATTTAATCGAATTTACGAGATTTTAGTAGAATTTAATAGACCTTCGTACCCAGTCCTACATTTCGTAATTAAAATTACTCTTTTTCAGGCGGCGGGCTGGGTTGACGTCGTCAATCGGGATTGCAACCCTCTGCGGGTCTCGGCGTGGTCGCAATGCTAAAACCGTCGTTTCTTTGCGTTTCTTGCTGTGCGCGGACAACCCTCTGCGGGTTTCGGTGTGGTCGCGGTGCTAAAACCGTCGTTTTTTGCACATTTTTGCGGGCGCGGGTCAACCCTCTGCGGGTTTGGGCGTGGTCGCGGCGCTAAAACCGTCGTTGTTTTTGCGTTTCTTGCTGGCCGCGGACAACCCTCTGCGGGTGTCGGCATGGTCACGGTGCTAAAACCGTCGTTTTTTGCACATTTTTGCGGGCGCGGGTCAACCCTCTGCGGGTTTGGGCGTGGTCGCGGTGCCAAAACTGTCGTGTTTTTGCGTTTTGTGACATACAAACGCAACCCCTCTGCGGGTTTCGGCGTGGTCGCGGTGCCAAAACCGTCGTGTTTTTGCATTTTTTTGTGACCGAAAACATCCTTTGTAGTACAAAAGTAGTACTGTCTAGGCCGGTTTGGGCTCTGAAATCCTCCTCTGTAGTACAAAGTAGTACTGTATAGGGTCGGTGCGCTCTTTTAGGCTCTCAAAATCCTCCTCTGTAGCACAGCAGTACTACTGAATATGGCCGGCGCAGGCTTTTCGGAGAGCCCCCCTCTCCAAATCCATCTTTGTAGTACAAAAGTAGTACTGAATAGGGCCGGCGCGAGCTTCTAGGACAGCCGTCGAAAACCACGCAAATTTCGTGGGACTCGAATTCCGGGATGTCGAAACCCTCGCAAATATCGTGGGACTCGAATTCCGGGGCCTCGACCACCTCGCAAATATCGTGGGACTCGAATTCCGGGATGTTTTCGAAACCATCGCAAATATCGTGGGACTCGAATTCCTCGAAGACCTCGCAAATTTCGTGGGACTCGAATTCCGGGGCCTCGAAAACCTCGCAAATATCGTGGGACTCGAAATCCGGGATGTCGAAAACCTCGCAATTATCTTGGGACTCGAATTCCGGGGCCTCGAAAACCTTCCAGTTTCCAGAGACAGGAGTACGCCAGCCCAAGAAAAAAAAAAGAGACATCACTGCTTAGATTCCTTCCTGCAGCATGAAAGCGTATGTGCCGTCACGCATTAAACCGGATGCTCTACATGCGTGCATGCTAAGTTCTTGCTTCCTGACAGGCGCTCTGGACTATGAGCTTGGGCTTCAGAGCGACTGCCGATGATGCTCATGGCTGACGGCTCTCGCGTTAGATGTTGTTGTCTTTTCGTTCATAGATTCGCGGATTGGACGTGCACAGCCGAGTCGGGTGCATGCAAGTGAAGTTCATACAGCTCAAGTCCGTTTACTTCAGATGTATTGAATGCCAATGAAGTGAAAGAGTTGACCACAAGTGCATGGCATTCAACTCAACACACTTGAATGCCATGAAGTTCAAGTGCATACACGTCCGGTATACAAGTGCAGTATACAAGTGAGTATGCAACCATATAAGTGCATACACTTGTCCAAGTGCATACAGTTCGAGCGCAGAGAGTCAAGTGCATAGAGTCAACGCACGGCAAGTCGATGCTTTCGGGCCAATCGTCTTCTAGTTTGTTGCCATGCATGTTGCTCGGAGCTTGTGGTGTCGCTCTGCTTGTTCGGTACCTGCAGCAAGTATTAACAGTTGTTGCCGCAGAGTCTTGCTCTTGCTTTGCTCATGTAAAGGCGCTGTCCAAGAGTAGGCCTAGCATTCATCCTCTTGCAACCTTAAGCCTGAGGTTTAGGGCACACATCTGCATGGCTATACCTGGCACTGGCATCACCTGCTCAGTGCCGGCGACGTCAAGGCAACAGCGTACATCAAAAAACCCTCACTACTAGAGCTCCTAAACCCACAAGCTTTACACCTGAATCCTTCCACATTGCTGGCAGCGCTGCCTGCCTGCCCCTGGCGGCCCTGGCGGTCCCTTTTACGGGCATCTATGACACATGACGTTGGTTTGCAAGACCCAAAGCCAAGTGCGAGCATCCGGCATATGCTGTGATGGCACTGAAAGGGCTTGGCGCGATGAACGAGGTTCGTGCTAATCTGTTCACGCGGTGTGCATTCACGCACGTGGAAAAGTCACCCTGAACTGGAAAACATGCCAGCAGTCTCCGCGTAATGAATTCTGCTCACGTGGGCATTGGCGCAGAGCTCGAGAACAGCTCACGCACTGCTGCATCGTCTGCACGTCGTCTGCACAATGGTCAGGTGCCTCTCTCTCCACAAGTCTTCTGCCCACCAGGCGCGATGTCTCTTACGATGCATAACATGCCTGTTCTTTATGCGAACCCTACTTGGGTCTTTGCATACGACTCCGGACCCCGGAAGGCTTGTGGCCCAATTGTTAAGGCACAGGGCATGCAGGCGGAGACATGCTGGGGGTGGGTGACAAACAGCAAGCAACTAGTCCTCTCCCAGGCTGGAATGAGTAGAATTGCCAATCCCCAGGACTCCAAATAATGTAACACCACACCCGACACTACAGTCCTTGTGTCCTGGGCAGGTCAGACCAGTTGAAAATGGGCACCACAGGTGCGAAGCTCGCTTTAGCATCAATGCGCTGTACCCGGAACAGGCTTAGTGAGCTCAGACCTTTCGCCTTCTGCTCATGTTCCGCTAGAGCAGTTGAGTCATCCAATTGCAACTTTGGATCTATTTTTCTACAGCATGCCACCCATACGGCAACTTCAACATCCGTACAGCAGTAGTACAGCAGTCGTGCAATCTGACAGTCACCTCTTAAGCATGACATGCGTCACCCAATCGCCTTCAACGTTTTGCTCATCAGCTGCAGTCGACGCTGCGCCAGGGTCTGCTTGCTGGGAGCCTGCGCGGCTGCATGTGTGCACAAAGCCTAGCTTCGCGCGAAAAGATGTAGATTGTTGAGGAGTTCGGGGAAACCTGTTTGCCTTCAATTGCAGAGGTGTTATATGGTGCTATGACATTATGTTGTGTTCAGATTCCAAAGGCTTGAAGCAACCGTCACCTTTTCACCGTATGGAGCTCCTCTCAGAGGGTCTCAGAAAAGATGTTCAAAGGGTGCTGAGAAGTCTAAGCAAAGAACTTGTATTCAAATGCCAAAGCCTACGTATGAGGGTGGCGTGAGCTCCAAGCCAACGCCTACTTGTGAGGGCGGGGAGGGACGCGGGTGGGACCCGACGGAGACAAGACTTGCGATGCCACATGGGTTATGCGGACTTCAGTCTCATTCAGTTGTGCCAACGCAAACGGGGTTGTCGCGCAGGTCCAAGCACATTGCGTGGCGATCGGAACGGCCCTGGTAGTGCGAAATCCTGATGCAAGGTTCGGGATTTTTCATGGCTCAGGAAAATGGTCCTAGAGCAGGCACTAGTGCCAAGTGCTAGAATCTGTGTACCTGGCTGCTGGCCTATGTCTGGTGTGATTGCGCATCCTGCCTACGGCCGGTGCTAGTATAGATCTAAAAGTCTGGATTTACAACAAACCCCGTTTGAAGTAGAGCCGTAGCGAACAACAAAGCCTCCCCCAGCCGCTGATGACGCCAGGAGACGCAATCCTCAGCTGCGCATCCTGTTCCGGAAACCTTTCATAAAGCCAAGCTACTCCTCGGTAACGACCTGTCCTTGAACTCCCTAGGAAAGGCTTTCTGAACCATCAGCACCGAAAAGTCTCTTTCTCTGTTCTCCCGCAGCCCTTGAGAAAGAAATTGAAGTTGTGCCACCTCTATAAGAAGGAGACCCAAACCTGAAAACAACATGTTTCTTGGCCAAGTCTTTGGCCAAGTCCTTGTGTTTGTCGTTGTCTTTGCCTTTGCCTTTGTCTTTGCTTGGCGGTTCAGGTCTTGACCTTTGGAGGCAGGAGAAGCGACCCTCCGAAAGTGTGACAACAACGAGCGCTGGCCCGTGAACGACCACGAAGCCAGCAACATAACTACTTACAGACGGCAACAGGGAGAGCTGATCATCAGATGTTCCTGCGGTCCAGCTTTGAGATGCTTTGATGGGAGAGGCAAGAACAAAGCTAACATGCCCCACACTTTCAAAATATCTGTGCCCGCTCAAGCATTCCCACATGTGCAGTGACAGCGTACACACTATCGAAAAAGAAGAGCCAAAACCCGTCATTCGGCATGCAGGTCTGCGTGCAGCGCAGTTCTTGAGCCCACAGGCTGCTAGGTTCATGAGCCTTGGGCAGACATTATGTATGGTAAACTGCGACGCTGACTTGTTCTAAATGCGGGGAGACCCTAATAGACATCACTTATGCAAACATTCTGTGCAGCATTTCGCACAGCCCGCACATGGTCTCAGTTCGGAGCACAGCGGGGCTGCAGCGTAGGGGTGCGGGTATCACATTGCCCCGTAGCTGGAGGCAACACCGAAGCCATCGGAATGTGCTGGATAGTAGTGGTTATTTATAGTTTCGAGAGTTCTGGAATTCCAAGGCAGTGGCTGAAGCACTCCAGCGGGAGCAGGGGGCGGTTCGAGACACTGCCAGCTCCACCTCTGCGTTACAAGGCTCTCGTGGCTTGAAGCGACCAAAACGTAAGGACTCACATATGACAGGAGTGTTCTAGGGAGAGAGACACAGAGTACTGAACCACACCAGAGGCAAGATCAGCGTGCTTCTGAGATCTTCTACATGCTTCTGCACTGCATCCTTCTGCACTGCACCCTCTTCGCGCACCTGCAACGTAGATGGATGCCGGGAAAAGACGATCCAACCTTGAAGCTGAGGCGTCACGAGTGCTTGAACCTTCCCGCTTGTTGCAGCTTCCAACGCTTGAGCACCAGACTCCGGCGGGCTGACAGCATCGCCCCGAGCAGCCTGCGCGATGCCAGCAGAATCGGGCAGATGGACGATGGCCTCCGAATCTCCAAGACTGCGATGATCCATGTGAGATGACCGTTGGGGCTGTGTTCGAAAGCTCGTCCGCCATTCCAGAACTCTAGAGCGATGAGCTAGCAATCGTCTGTTCTTCGCACCGCCTGTCTGTCAAAAGCACAGAAGCCGTTCTGCCATTTTTTTGCCATCACATTCTGTCAACGATTTTATCATGACCTCCAGGGCTGCTTGCTGATGCGTATGTGACAGTGGGTGCCTCAGCTTTGACCCGTGACACTGCTATTGGCTGCTACAGTATTGGATCTGGCGGAGATGAGATGCGTTTCCATGCGCTTCGAAGCACTTCATCACAAACTCCGAGCTTCTGGGCTGGCTGAGGACTCTCTGGAAGCGGCGCGGATGCAAGCGGCTCAGAACTGCCTTCCATAACAAGCCCCCCTAGGCTTGTTGCTTTATTACAGCATGAAGCCCTTAGTGGCCCTCAGCAGGAAGCACTACATGGGGCCTGCCACACTCCGATGGACTCGAGGCCTCGGCAACCAATCACTTGCGTGAGCTCGGCTGCACATGATGCAATGAAGTATCCCAGTTCGGGACTAATCTGAGGTTAGCTGAGATCCACGACAGTCGCGAAGCGCAGCATTCTCCTCAGAGAACACACTCACTGAAGCAAGCGCTGCTGAGCTCGGATGTTTTCAAACTCCTCCATTGCAAGATGCAGCCAGCTGAAGGAATGTTGTCTGGCTCAGGTCCCATTTCCAACTTTCCGAGCTCCGGACCTCGCTGAGTTCAGACTCCCTGGCAAACCATTGACATGCCGACTTGCACTTGTCGTGGACAACCTGCAATTCTGGTAACCCCGGAATCCTCGAACCTTACAAATCCACGAACATCCCACGCCTTAAAAACTGAATCAATAAAGACTCCGATCCCTTCTACAAGAATCACCATGGGCGATAGCAACGCAACTGTTGACTTGCTACCTTGTGCCACAGGTTCTGCGACCAGCTCGCTCCAGAAATACTTTGCAGACGTATACGCATATACACAATATGAGACGTACACACACACACATATACACACAATGTGCACATGTACGGAGATACAAATACGAAGATGCAAATACATGTGCACTGTATGGACACATACAATAAAACTGTGTGTGTATATACATCTGTGGAGACGCAGTCCACAAAGCATCACAACGAAGCATGCCAGCCAAAAGATGAAGGTAGCTCGCATCGCATTGCACTCACAAACAACATCAGGGCCAGACTTGGAATTCAGGGCTTGTTACTTTGAGCAGCTTAGGGACTACAATACAAGACCAAAGGGTTTAGGGCAAAGTTTGGGGTTCAATCCAATTATCACCGCAGCTTGTGTTGCCCCATGGCCGTAGTCGAGAGACCCAGCCTCTGCGCTGCAAAGTCTTCACCAACTCCTCTACCTCCGGCGAAACAAGCACTCGGGCACGCAGCCTCAATTTGGAACTGGCACAAAGATAACGTCAGCATGAGGCATCAGCAGCTCACGCGGCTCAGCCAATGTTTTCGACATGGGTCTTTCAAGCTGCGATTGGCATTTGGCTCTTGGGCCGTGAGCTTGCAGTGCTTGGAAACGGCAGCCTAGAAACAACAGCAGCACACCAGGCCCGCACAGTGCTGGCACAAAAACGACTCACAAACACGGCACTCTTGATACCGCATGCCAGCCGCTATCACCTGACATGAAGGGTTTGAACATCAATGCTTTCTGTGGCCTCGTGACCACAAGCACAACACGAAAAGCTTTATTATTCGAGTTGAGCATCCGTGTAGCAGCGATCGCAAGTGATAGGCGAATAGATAACATGATACGCGATTCGCACGCGGAGCCTCAGCCGTACGCAAGCCTGTGACTTGTCTAAACCGGGGGAGCAGATCCTCAGTGATGGGCAAACTGAGAATGCGCCCAAGCCGCAACAAGCACTCATGCCCGACGGGACAGACCGACGCTTCCAACAAAGAAGGTACGGTCAAGGGCTGCAGGGCCCTCGCCAAGCGAAAGTTTGGCAGCGGGCCCACCTCCAATCCTGAAGAACAGAACACACAAGGTGATCTTCATGCAGGCCGGCCTGCATAAATTAGACTTAAAGCATCTGGGCATGGGTTCGTGGCATTAATCCCGGTGGATTACCCCAACACGCCATGCACATCACCTCTCGTCATATCACGTCACGCATGTGATAGTGCATGTCACGGCATGTCATGCACGCCGCGCGATGTCTCCTGGGTTTAGGTTTAGGATTTAGGACTTAGGCCCGCCCCAAACATGCCACGTCGGTGCCCCCACACGGCATGACGCTTACATGCCTAGTGGCCACTTGCACGCACATGTAGCATGGGCATGGATGCACTGGCCGTGTGCAAGCACTGGTAGCATAAGCATTATCATGGTCCTCTGGCCATTCGCAAGCACTGGTGTAATCTTGTAAGAAACAATCAACTTCAACACCACACTGCAAAAAAGAACGTAACTGTTCCCAAGACGCTGCTTCAACGCTCAAACGCACAGGTTTTCTGGGGCCAAACGCAACGCATCCAGGCCAGAATGCTACGAGCTTAACTCGGCTGGCCCAAGCGTCCCAACGCCAAGACTTCACAAAACGTAACGCAGTTGTGCTCCAGAAGGTCGTAGTCCTGCTCAGTTTGGGTGGGGAAGTTGAGGAGCATCACTATGCCGGCCTAACGGGCCTCTGCATGAAATAAGGGAGCGAGTCTGGAGAGCAAATCGTCAAAGGCCGCCGGCGACAGACCGCAGCACCCGAGAAACACGCTGTAGGCATAATGGTGCGCGGTATTCAGCATGGGCACACACTGAGTGATCCTTCGAGATGGCGCAAACCAATGGGACAGCAGAGACCACAACGGCATCTTTAGTCACAGCAAGGGCTTCGTTGCAAGCAAGGGTCCCTGACCCATACAGATTGCCTCTGCCTCAACAAGTGCTACAGCTTGCAAGCCCACGAAGCTCCTAGACAGGAGTTTTGCCAAGCAACTCCCAAAAGATGTCTCGACGCCGTGGATTTCAATCCCAACATGCCAAGCGCCCATGCTTGTCCACCAGAACATGAGGTGGTTGTACGCACGCACCACGGCATGCTGGCCCAAGTCCTAACTAACTTAGGCCCCGGTTAAGGTGCGCAACAGGAACCTCGCGCCAACAAACGAAGCGACAAAAACCGCTCAAAGCGAAAGCCCACACACTGCAACGAGCATCATAGACGTGCAGCGTCACGGGGAATTCCTCCTGATAGGTTTCCTCGTAGAGGGCTTAATCTGTAAATTGCACATTCTTCGAGGGATCGAAGGCTTGCAGGATTAGCACTTGCAAAGGTTCACCACGGGCGTACTAGTAGGTAGCTCCAGCAAGAAGTACATACAGCAACATGCTCTACCTATGTATCCATAGAAGGCCGGAACTACTTAGTTTATCCGAATTGCGAAGACAGAACGGGACGCTACCAATTCTTGCGTCTCCCAGAAATGAAGTGTGAAAGCTTTCGGATGTTTTGAAACTGGATTTGCAGGTTTGCGCACCTTGTCCACAGCTCATCATTCCTGACTGACAAACAACGCCTGTCCACCAATACAAAAGTGGGGCACTGCGAGGTACAAGCCACAACCGAAAAATTCCACAGCTGCATGGAAACTCCCAACCACCCGAGCGAGAGGAGACTTGAACTCAGAAACATCTCCTGTACCTTCTGCTTATTGCTGAGAAGTGGCCAAGGTCACTCCTAACCGCAGACCGATGAACCCTTCAATGACGGGATTGCCGTGCCACTGTGAGGACTGTTTGGGGAAGTGGCTGGAGGCCCATCTGAAATGTGGTCTTTAGTAGGGGCTGGAGGATTGCACAGGTTATGGGATGGAGTATGGAGTGGAGAATGGCGTGGAATTGTTGCGGTGGATACAACCATACAGAATCCCACTAAAACTTCACGGACAACTTCGCCAGAAACTTCGCCAGAAGCCTCGCCAAAAGCAATTTTGAGCCCAAAACTTAGTCAAAACCTTCACGTCAAATCTCGCCAACAAACATCGCTTGGCGCTTGGCCCAAATCTTCCATGACAACTTTCAGAGCACTTGTGCATAATTCGTCTCGGCCTCTTGCCGAGAAGCGTTTGGAACAAGCAGACACGGATCCGGTCTCCTTCACCCTAACCCCTTCCTTCCAGGCCAAATTTTGCGACGCCCCCACCCCCCTGCCTGTGGGATCCCCCCCCATCGCTTGGAGGAGCTGCAAACTTTCACGAATTTGGCTGTTTTGGGTGTTTCGGGCCTTCATTTGGATGCCTAGAGCTGAACAATCCTCGGGTCTGATGGACTCAGGAGATGTAAGTAAGATGCACCGAGTGTCGCCAGGCATGGCAACACGGCTTGCGGCGCCAATCGCCAAACAAGTAACAAGGTCGACTTTGCAACTTGAGATGCTGCGAAGGCCTACCTCCATTCCGCACTGCAACAGAAGCTTTAGCACTGTCATGACAACTACGGGCAAGCACCAACGCGGCGCAACAAGGCGAAGCTTGCTCACTGACATTTTTCGGCAAGTGGGGGGGCACTCGCGTCACTCTCTGGCTGCTTTGTCAGCAGCCGCCCTCGCCATCGGCCGCGCCAGAACTCGAAACTGCATTGGTCCACGCTGTCCGCCTCCTTCTTGCGCACGCTTTGCACACCATGGCTCCGTCTCACGTCAACCCAGAAACGATGCCCAGCTCAAGCACCAGCCTTGGAACGACCGGCTTCCATCGTAGCCTGTTCAGGGAATCTCTGCGCTGCATTACACAACAGCGCCCGCCCATGTAAAGCCAGCGTCTATTAGAGTAGCTGCACTTGTTGCATAGCAACACTCTTAAGAAACAAAACAGCAGCACCCCTCAGAAAGACCGGGAGGCTGGAAACGCCACTCCGCCAGCGATAAAGCACGTCGGCCGCATCCTTTCTGCAGCCAGGGACGCGGGCCTTCGATTCGAGCGCTGCCAGCTGCTCCATGGCGGGAATCGCCAAGCCATCCAAATCGATCGAGTCGTCGCACGCCAGTCGGCGCGAGAAGTTGATTGCCACTGCTGAGTCAGGGCGCTTGAGCATAATTTTCAGGGTCTCTTGCAGAACAGTGTCCTTGAAGCTGTTCCCGCGTTCCATGTTCAGGGCTTCATTCATCAAGATGAGAAAGAAGTGCTGACATGGCCTGTGGATGCTGCTCGATGAGTCCACGCAGAAGGCTGCCAAATTCCGGACGAGCTGAGACACAGCAAAGGGACTCTGCCGGAACCAAGCTCGACAGCACTTGATTGCGAAGCGACAGCCTGGAGCAGGCCCCAATCACACAAATAATGATAATAAGGATGACCGATAAAATCAGCATATGTAACTATGGCCACTGTTGAGGACAATGGCGACAACGAAGCTCAAATATTACGGCGGTTTTCCCGCCAAGCGGCAGCGACGATGTATCTCCGAGGGCCGGCCAGGCTGGTTGCTCCAAACCCAATAATCCTCGAACTACAAAGTTTTAAGGAAGCTAACAAAACACCAGGGAACTAAGAAAGAGAGAGCCTGCAAGCCGTGGCCAAGCGTTGCCAACTGCCAGTATGTTGCCAAAGAAACATCACAAACCCTTAAGCCGTAAATGCTGACCAGCTCCTTGTGCTTCTTTTGCGCTTGCAGCGCGATCGATTTTGACCACGCGGCCTGGAAGATCTCAGGCCTGCGTCTTTGCAAAGCTCACGAATACTCGTGTGTAATGTAACCACGGCATGTTGCCCCGCATGCCTCTCGAAGTGCATGAGAGCATCGAAGTAGCGCAGGAGAACCTGCATCATGCATCGATGTTTGCATAGCGCGACTCTCAAAAAAGCTTACATACGTGATGTGTCCTTGCTTTCGATGTTTCAATTCCATGGAACGCAAACTGCTGCGGGTATTGCTTCTATTGGTACTTCAATGTTGCCGACAAGTGTTCTACAGGCACTACTGGACAATTTGCCAGTACTACTACACGAGGGTTCTGCCAGTAATGATCACGCAGGAATCATAGGACCTTGAAATGTGTCAGCCGTCATCCTCGTACGCTCATGGGTTCTAAGTTGTTCCTAGCCTCATGGTGCAACGCAACATGTATTGAGATGAGTCTTCAGCAAAGCATGGCCTCGGGCGAAGAGGTGGCACGGCACGAAATGCGAAAGTGTAGGGCATCATCCACCTGTCTGAAGATCTACAAAACCAATATGACATGGTGTGTCACACTACATTGCGACAGCTCAATCAGCTAAACACACATACACATGTCTGAGTCTATGCATTCCCCGTCGGTTGACCGAGACTCTAAGAATCGCGCGTCCAGGAGCCCTAGCATGTCAGACAGCCTCGCCCAATGCCATCTGGATCGAGTGTTGTGGACCCACACACGTTTTGGAGCAGTCGGAACGGTATAAGCTGAGTGCTTGGCAGAGGCCTTCTTTCACAGAACGAAGCGAACAGGCATGGAACTTCTGTCACGGCCACAGCATCGGCCAAGCCCAGCTGGCGTATCTCATGCTCTTCGCTCTCCTGGAGACGAAGAACAGCCACAAAGCATGATTTCAAGAGACCTGGTCAGCTGGGTGCAACTCTATCAACACGACTCGTTGGCTGTAGCTGCCCGGCCTCACAGCAGACCCAAGCCTGGAGGCGCAAAGGCTTCTACACGTATGATAGATGTATGCACACTGTTTCACCATAAGATGCTGTGCACATTGATGGTTAAAGGCATATGTATCCTATTAACAAGGGCGCATGCCTGGCAGCTGCAGTTCAGGCCATCGGCTTTGCGCATCAAACTCTCCAGGAGCTCTGATGCTGCATGGAACCAGGAGGGCCTGACATTTTTGACTTTGGGACTTGTTCAGACAGAGCACATGGACTCGTGCATCACAAAGCGAGCCAAGGCTGCACGCTGCGCTCGCGAGCTACCTCCTCGTCTTGCACGCCCTGGATGGGCACAACATACCAGTACAAAAACACGCCACAGTATGCGGCCCTACACAGATCAGCACAAACCCTTAACCGTAAACCCTGCAGCTCGACCTCAGTTGACCACGCGGCCTGGAAGGTCTCAGACCTGTGTCTTTGCAAGGCTCACAAATACGCGTAGGACTTCTGTTCACATGCACATAAATGCTCTACATTGCTAACGGCAGCACATATGACAACATAATATAACCATGGCATGTGGCCTCGCACGCGGCCTCTCGCAGGTGGCGCGGCACGAAATGCGAAAGTGTAGGGCATCATCCACCTGTCTGAAGATCTACGAAACCAATATGACATGGTGTGTCACACTACATTGCGACAGCTCAATCAGCTAAACACACATACACATGTCTGAGTCTATGCATTCCCCGTCGGTTGACCGAGACTCTAAGAATCGCGCGTCCAGGAGCCCTAGCATGTCAGACAGCCTCGCCCAATGCCAACTGGATCGATTGTTGTGGACCCACACACGTTTTGGAGCACTCGGAACGGTATAAGCTGAGTGCTTGGCAGAGGCCTTCTTTCACAGAACGAAGCGAACAGGCATGGAACTTCTGTCACGGCCACAGCGTCGGCCAAGCCCAGCTGGCGTATCTCATGCTCTTCGCTCTCCTGGAGACGAAGAACAGCCACAAAGCATGATTTCAAGAGACCTGGTCAGCTGGGCGCAACAAAGCTCTATCAACACCACTCGTTGACCCATGGCGACACACGGCACGTCATGATGATGGATGATGTTGCCCCCCCCTTTGGCTAGCCCTCCCCTTCCCCCCTACCCGCCCCTACCCCCTCCCCTCAGCGTATGACATCAGTCCGAGGGGTTGCCTGCAGCCCAAGACCTGCACCCTTGCAGAGGCTTCATACAGGGCTCAGCCCATGTATGGCATGCATACGGGCACCACGGAGAAAACTATAATCCTTCTATTCCTGGCACTGCTAAAGCCTAAGCCCCGGCAGCGCTAGAGCTACAGGCCCAGCTGCGTCCGACACCCGGTGATGCAGGATGCGTCCATCCCGACAACACGGCAGAGAGCATGGACGGCCGTAGGGCGAGGCCCCCGACACCTGCGTGAGTCTCCGGCGTCCCGCGAGATCTCAAGCACCACGCTTGCCAATGGGCCGTAACGATGTCAGTCATGATCAACACGCCGACCACCACGCTATATGCCTAGGCTTGTCCCTCTATCCATGGCACGCAACGCATTTCAAGACACATGGTTGTAATACGGCTGCATCTGAATCGTGTTTCTTCGCAAGCCCAGAGCCTTATAACCAGCGTGAAGGCAAGAGCAGGTTGCCTTCCGATTCGCTTTCGCACGGGCAAAAAAGATTCGCTGAAAGATGATGGTTCCGAATCTTTCTAGGTTGAGGCATCCAATCCAAGACTACTTTTGCAAAAGGAGGCATGCGGACGGTAGTCAGCACACGATGCCGAACCCGGGGCTCAAATATAGGGGTTAGGAGCCACCCCAAACAACCATCACACGTCAGTCTGGGCGTCCTACACGAGAACTACGTGATTTTCAAATGCGCCAATTTTGCCTTTGGATGCTCTGATCGTCTCCAACGTGAAGGTTGAGAGGACCACGCACAGGCTTGCGCCCACCAGGGGACGAAAGCTCAAGGTGCAGAAGGCGCAGCAGGGGAGGGCATGCGCTGGAGGGTTGAGGGCTGAGGGTCCAGATTCGAGGGTTGCGTGCGTGCTGAAGGCCTCGGGCTGAGGGACAGAGTCTGAGCGAGGAATCCGGCCAGACATGTTGCATAACCACCCAATGGGACTGAGCACACAGCGACGTAACGAGTTGGAATGGCAGTGAACTGTTTGACAACAGCAGCGATCGAAAAACACAACGAAGCAAGTAGTCTGGATTGAAGGCCTTGGACGCAAGTACATCGAACTATGTGAGAGAGATCACTGAACAGGTCATCAGAGGAACATACAACGAAGCAAGTCTGGATGTGAGGTTTTGCAAGACTGGATTTAAGGGCTTGGGTGTCTTCTGCATTTCAGACTTTGGGTGTCTTCACACTTGCCTAGCCGCCACCGAGCATGGGGCTCAAAGGCTCCTGGGGCCCCCTCCCCGCTCCCCGACATGGGCCCGAAGCCTGGAACCCCCTTCCAGAACCACACACCAGACTGGGGTTCCCCCCCCCCCCCCCACCCCCAAAAAAAACCCTAAAACAGATCAGCTTACGCTGGGTATGAAACGAAAGGCTCCCCTCAAGTTTGAGGGGGGAGCCTTCGTAACTTTAGGACCGTTTCAGTTCAAAACTTCTTTCTGAGACCAGAGCAGCCATTCACCAAGATAAACGCTGCATGTTCACGTTCTCTACAGAGCCTTGACTTCCTATGCTTACGAGCCAGGCTAGATTTTCTGATGTAGGCGCTGTTCGAAACGATGGCCATCGAATGCAGGAAGCCTCTCAACCCCAGGAGCCATGAGTCCCAGTCCTCCTCTGGGCATGTTGTTGACGGAGTCCACTCCAGCTGCCCCCTGGCGAAAAACACCATGGCAGGCCACTGTAAAGCCCAAGCCACCAGCATAGAAGTGTATTCTAGTGTATAAGTGCATGCGCACTACAAACGACAGTCTCTGTAAGTAGGTAGTCTGGCCGCATTATCAATCTGTAACTAAGCGCACGGTCATGGGCTCCTCGGTGCGGTTTTGTTCGCTGGTGTGACCAGTTCGTCGGCCACGTCGCCAGCATCCTCCTTTGACAACATGAGCAACTTCGATTGGTTCGAAACGAGAAGCAGCGCGGCCTGGGCTGTATGGGGCTGGCAAAGCCAGGCGCACGCACGCGCCAGAACGTCCATGCAGACCACGATCGCTACTTCTGCTTCAGCTTATTTTGGCCAATGAGCCACCAATGCCCCCTTTTTCACACCTGCCTGCCCGTGTCAAGTGTTGCCATGCTGTTCAGATTCGAGCCAGCAGCTGCTCAGGGCCAAGGTGCCAACAAGCGAGCAGTGGCCATTGACAAGTAATCACTGCAAGCACGAAGCACCCACCTGCCTATTTCTTGGAGCTTCCCGCAGGTTCCGAAGAAGACTGCCATGTTCCCGTATTCGCCTTGCAGGATTGTAGCAGCTACCGAGGCAATACGCGGACCCAAACAAAGAGAGCTTTAGGACCTTAGGAGTTAGGGTTCTACCGCGGAGTTCTTGCACAATGTCTGGTCTATGGCAGTTGCAGACGCTGGTCTAGTGACTAGTGATGGCTTGTTGCTGCTTTGCTTAGAGTGTGGTGCGCTGTGGGGCCTGCGTTTGTTTGTTGTTTTTCGGCGTGCTGTTTATATATTCCTCGTTTTTTGCTGCACATGTGTGCATATATATATATATATGCTACCCCCCCCCCCCCAGGAACCCAGGTTTTCAGCAAAAAACATCACAAAGAATAAGGGGGGGGGGAGGCAAATAGCTCAGTTAGAATATAGTATGTATGCAAATTAACCCCCGCCCCCCCCCCCCCCCCCCCAGTGTAAGGGGGCGGGGTGTTTCCCACCAAGCTTGCATCCTAAATAATCTGGAAACCTAGTTAAGCCGTATGTACGCAAACTTGTCCCAGTAACAGGCCCGTGGCAGAAACCTTCAAGAATTCCACTGCATACTAACGAGCTTCCCTATGTTTATTCGTTTAAAGTTTAGACACAGACCCTATTCCCAAATACTTCGAAACGAGAAATGTTCAGGAATAGTAATGCTACGGGTGCCTGCAGGGTGTACCGTTGGTGTTTAGCCCTATTCATGTAAACCTTATTTGTTGAAGATTGACGCATAAACCTATTCCAAAGCCTTACGTTTTCCATCGCCACAAGAGAAATTTCCCCTAACTTGACCCTATTCGTTGACGGTTTAGACTGACACCCTCTGCCAAAACCTTGACACTGAGATTTTCCCTCGCCACCGAAGAAATTCCGCTAAAGCCGCATCACTATTCCCCTACTTTCAACGAATAATGGTTAGGAACAGTGATGCGGCTATTTGTTGAAAGTTTAGGCTGAAGCCCAGTCCAAAACTTATGTTTCCCTCGTCACACCAGACCCTATGCCCTAAAGAAATTATACTAAAACCCAGACCCTATTCCCTAATCCCATACTTCAGCGTGGATTATTTAGGGAGAATCTGAAACATAGGAGCCATGGAACATATCATCAAAATTCACATGTGACCCACGCTCCGAATGACCCCATTCCCATACTGTCAACGAATATTGTTTAGGAATAGGCATGCGTATATTTCTTGAAGGTTTAGGCTCCAAAACCTTATGTTTTCCTGCGTCGCTAAAGGCATTTCACGAAAGCCCAGACCCTATTTCCAACAGAATTTTTCTAAAGCCCAGATCCTATTCCCGTACTTTCAACGTGTATTGTTTAGGAATAGTCATGCTTCCTAGTCCTGTAAGTCCTATAATGTATTAAAAATTTTGGCTAACCCCTAGTCCATAACCTTACGTTATCCCTCGCCACTGAAAGCAGTTCGCAAGAGCCCAGACCCTTGTCCCGAAAGAAAATTTACTAAAGCCCAGACCCCCATACTTTCAACGACCATTATTTGGGAATAATCATGCTTCTGCTTCGGCGCCTGCGGGATGTATCCTTAATGTTGAGGCCGAAGCCCCATTCCTGTGACTGTTTTAGCCCATCTAAACCTTTGTTCCTAAAGCCTAAACTGTTTACGGTTTAGGGTTGAGGGTTTAAGGTTTAGGGTTTAGGATTTAGGGTTGAGGGTCCAGGGTTATTCTTAGTTCTGGGTTGCCATACTTAATTGGCTAACTTGAAAAAATGTGTATGAGAGCTTTATGTGCTCGTATTTATGTAGGGTTTAGGGAGTAGGGCTAGGTTGCTTAGGATTTAAAAGCTTTCCCAGGGATCTTTAGAATGTAAGAAGCCCCTCTTTAGGGCTTAGGAAATTAGACTTCGATTTAGGGATCCCACACTTTAGGAATGGGCGATTCAACCTGAATCGGCCCGATTCAACCTGAATCGGCCCCCGGAACCAAGAACCAAGAACCAAGATTCCCGGTAAAAGTCTCTGTGGGAATCTTGGTTCTTGGTTCTTGGTTCTGGGCCCGGGGCCCGATTCAACCTGAATCGGCCCCCGGAACCAAGAAACAAGAACCAAGATTCCCGGGAAAAGTTTCTGTGGGAATCTTGGTTCTTGGTTCTTGGTTCCGGGGCCCGATTGCCTGATTCAGGTTGACTCGGCCCGATTCAGGTTGAATCGGCCTCCGGAACCGAAATCCCAGATCCTGAAGACTGGATCTCTGATCAGACCTGGGTTCCTGGGGGGGGGGGGGGTACCATATATATATATATGTATATATATATACATAATTTATTTATTTATTTATTTATGTATCTCCCCCCCTGTAGAGCCCACCTTTTGCATGTATATGTCATATGTGCGAGCAAAAGGATACTCGCTCACAGCTTCTAGTTTTCCCCGGGCTTACAGGATATGTTGTTTTTGCATCACCGCATGCGCTCGAATGCTTCGAGGCCTACTAACCTTCCTTCTCCCATTTATGTCTGTGAACATACAACGCGTATCTCCTATATCTTTCTCTTTGCATTTCCACAGGGGTGAAGCCCTACATACTACAAACAGAGGCACCTATGGGATTTAAGGTTTAGGGATGCAAGCCTCAACCCAATGCTTAAACCTTAGACCCTTTACAAGACGTAAACCCTATAGGGCTAACCCCGTCAGGGTTTTAGAGATAAACCCCGAGAAGCCCTAATGCTTTGACACCCGAGACCGGTGGAGTTTACAGGATTAGCTGCCAAACTTGAGAAATTGATTCTGATACTATATATGCATGTAAACCTAAGGCCTGGACATTTATACCTTCAGCGCCTGCAGGGTCAAAGCCTGTCAACCTTTGGAGCCGCATAGGGTTTTAGGGTTTTGACCCTAAAGGGTTTAAGGTTATATAAAGATTTGAATGCCTAAACCTTAAACTCTTGAGGCTTAACACTCTATGGGCGTAAGCTTAAACCCTACACCTTTAAACTTTACCCAATCATGCCGGCTTAGGGTTAAATTCCTAAATCTTAAACCCTAAACCTTTAAACCTTAAATGTATAGAGTTTCAATTTTAAGGGTTTAGGTTATTTGCCAGCTTAGGCTTCAATGCCCAAAATCTTAAAGCTTAAACCTTTAAACCTTAACCGCGTGGGGTTTCGGGGTTGCGTAAGGGTTTCGGATTAATTGCTTAACCTTGAAACAGTACAGGGTTGAATGGTTTAGGGTTTAAGGTTTAACCCTAAACCCTACAGTCTTTAAGGCTTGGGGATTAAAACCTGAAACCCGCAAGGTTTCGTGGTTTATCTTTAACAACCCTACTTGTAACCGGTAGAAATTTTAGAGACAAGCCCTCAAAAAACCCTTTGCAGAAATCAGGGAGCGGAGTGGAAGACGGACGGAGCGGAGGGCAGTGGGAGGGGGGGGGGGGGCCTCCCCAACCCCCATCCTCCTCCTCCCCCTCCTCCCCCTCTTCCCCCTCCTCCCCCCTCCTCCCCCTCCTCCCCCTCCTCCCCCTCCTCCTCCTCCCCCCTCCTCCCCCCTCCTCCCCCTCCCCTCCTCCCCCCTCCCCCCCCCCCCCCCTCCCCCCTCCTCCCCCTCCTCCCCCTCCTCAATGCTTATAAGCAAGATGTTGTGACAAAAACTCTTTCCAATAACTCTTTCATATTAAAAACACAGATTGAGTAGGCAGATCACGTTTCAAGCGAATACACACTATAAGCAAGAATTTGAACGTTATTGTAACAATACTACCACGACTCCTGCACCACTCGGATTTAATCAACTTTAAGAATTCAAGGCATCTTGAACCTTCACCCTCTGGACATGAAAATGTTAAACTCCTATCTTCTCGATATTTAGATACCAATGCTGTGCCTCTGCACAAAACCTCTGAGCCTTTGAAAAGAAGCATTTCGAAAACGCAGGCCCCATGGCGCACCCTTCTGTTTACTTACTTGCCATCTCAACACCTTGACAGGTCTGGTTAGGCCTGACTAAAGGTGCATGATGTGCATTCGCAGCATCGGTTTGTGGGCATGCTGGAGCCCGAGCCTGCCTATTCCGGCGAGGCTAGACCTTCGCAAACAAAAGCCTGCCTGCACTCAGAATCGAAGCTCTTCCCGGCCCACATCGCTTTCCGACGCGCAGCCACCGCAGCAAAAGATCTCGGTCAAGGCCTGACCGTGATAAATGCGGAGCGCGGGCAAGCATCTGATTCAAATGCTCAGTGCGACAGGCTTCATTGACGCGACTGTAGAGGACGACACTCCCATCCACGAGCGCACCTGCCTTCGCTGTTGTGCTGCCTAGAAGCATAAACACTCTGAAACACTTCGCCGGCTACGCTTGTGGTGGTGGTGGTGGTGGCGGCGCCGGTGGTGGTGGCGGTGGGGGGTGGTGGTGGTGGCGGTGGCGGCGGCGGTGGTGGTGTCGGTGATGTGGTGGTGGTAATGTGTGTTGTGGTGGTAGTGTGGTTTGCTGAAGCTTTCCGGGAAAAACAGGAAGCATCAAAGCAAAACTTCTCTTTTCTCTCTAAGCGATCGCTCTTCTTTGCGCTTCCTTCGGGATCGGGAGTTTGGGTTCGGGAGGTTCGGGGTCCGTTGGGGTGGGGGTTTGGGGGGGATCTGGTTCATATTCCAGTTCGGAAGCTTAGGGTTTGGGGTTCCGGTTTCTTGGGGGGGGGGGGTTCGGTTCGGGTACGGGCTCAGGATTCGGAATGTGTCTTTTGGGTTCTTGTGAGAGAGGGGGGGAGCAAACTCGGGCTCGGCTTCGATTCCGTTGGGGAGGGGGGGGGTTCCCTATCTTTTGCTTGCGGGCGGGAGGTGGACGGGGCGGGTGTTCGGGGTCGTTTTATCATAATGGACGTCGTGCTTTCTCAACCGCGTTTTGAACTCTGAAAAATTCGAGGACGAGACCAAAAACTTAGTTCTTGGTGTCTGGAAAGACAAGAAAACGAGAAACCGCGAAAAGCAGCAGATCTGAAGACCAGGCCATGGAGAATTACGACGACATGACTGAGTAACTACAAGGATTTGAACAGCAAATCAAAGAGCAAGCTTCGAGTCAGAGCTTTCTTGATAAGCGCCGAAGCTCCATTAAGGCAACCTGTTGTCATGTCTGACACCCACCATGTTTATGCGCAGAAGACAAAGCTCGGGCATAGCACTGCGCCTGGGAATGCAGATCGATGCCAGGGGAGCCCCCAAAAAGCTGGGATTCTGCTCTCGCAGCTCCAATGACCTGGACCACGAACCCGTAAATGCAAGGGGCGACGACGAACGGACATGGCCAAAGAGTCTGCCTTCTGCAAAGGATCCAGCCCCCACTTGCAATCCTCCTTGCCAGATGCTCTGCACGTTTCATCAGCCTCGATACTCCCGGCATGTCATGCAGTGAGATTCACGACAACTGCGATTGAGTAAACGTTGTGGACATGCATTCAGCTTGGAATTTCCAAGCATGCGTCTCACGGGCAGGGCTGTGCCTCGAGGAGTGGGCCAGCCTCTTGCCACCAAGATTGACAGAAACAAGGTCAACTGAATTGGCCACCGTCTTGCGGACCTGCGTTAGTTAGCACACGCTGGGCCTTACCAGGCTGAAGCATCCGAATGGTAATCTGCATCAACATGACAGGCACGCAGAGGAACTGAATAACCCACAGAACATGCGAAATTTTCTCTTTCACTTACAGGTGGAGTTTCTCTTTCTTGCCTACTTTTCCTGCTGGATATTGAAATTTTCGGCATCTTCGGAAAGATGCCTAGCAGAAGAATTAGCCAGAATACACACTAACTTATATTGGCAGAATACATACCACTGTACCAATTCCAATGATTATTGTGGTTGGTTCTAGGGGGCTGTTCTCATATGTGTATGTGTGTATATATATATATCTGGTACGCCCCCCTTCCCCCCCCCACCCCCCCCAAAAAAAAAAGAGGAAACACGGTTCCATATGCTCTTCCCTGCAGTCCGACAGATCGGCCTGCCAGTTTGGTCATGGTGCCAGTTTGGTCATGGTAGAATTTTATTAATTCATTACATATTTTACTCAATTTCACTAATTTGTCTACTGCAATTCATTTCATTACTTTAATGAACTTCGTTGATTCCAAAGAGCTTAATTCACATAATTGGGTCCACTCAGCAGTTGCTCGAGCGAGTGCTCAAACAGAAGTGACCTGTACAATTTGCTCGAGATCGTGGATTGCTAATATTTTTAGAGATAAGATTGCTGTTAGCTTTACTTGGGTTCCTATTAAATTTAATAGGATTCATAGGGTTCGTATGAACTCAATAGGAATCCTATTTAAATCAATAGGACCCCCATTAAAATGAATGAGAACCCTATTCATTTAAGTGAACAGGCGTGTTATGAAATTAGAGAAGAGTCTCTAATTCGAAAATGTAACACTAAACACTTGACTTGCGTGCGAAAATATGTGTTTCTGTTGTTTATACTTGTGCTTTTCTTTATGTTTTGGAACGGCCAGAATTCCAGAATCCTAGAATTCCAGATATTTTTGAGACCCCCAGTTCCAGAATTCCAGATTTTGATCAGACACCTATTTCCAGAATCCAGATTCTGGAATTCTGGAACTGGGGGCCTCTCAAAAATCCGGAATTCTGGAACTGGGGGTCTCAAAAAAATCTGGAATTCTGGAACTGGGGGCCTCTGAAAAATCTGGAATTCTGGAATTGAGGGTCTCTGGGGAGAGGATTTCATAGTGTACAAGAGGACAACATAGTAAAACGTGGGTTTTAAAGGGGGGAGGGGGGAGGAGGGGTAGCATATATATATATATATGTATATATACATATATATGTATATAGCATATATATATATATATATATGTGGCAAGGACCTTTAGGGTTTATTTGGTGATAGGGTGGAACAAAGAAGCGGCCAATTAGCCGTTGAGCAGTTCGTGGTTCGCAGATCGCAGTTCAGGTTGGGTCTACATCTATCTATGTCATAGACAGGTATGTATACCGATTTGTACTCTAGCATGGTTTCCGCGAGATGTTTCGATTGCTTCTCTCAGCCTTTTTCTCATCCCGCTTGTTTTCCTTCATTTGATATTTACCTTTCTCCCTCGCTCGCCGTCCTTTCTTTTCCCTCTTCCTTCTCCTCCTTTCTTCCCTCCCCCCTTCTCGTCCCCATCCCTCCTCCCTTTCCTCCTCTCGCTTCCTTTATTCTTCGAATCCGAAAATGGCGCAAGAAAACAATAGTCAGAGAATAAACCAAGGGAGAGGGAGAGAGGGAGAGAGAGAGAGAGACAGATAGATGAGCAAACAGAGGAAAAGAAGAAGAAAGCGGGCGAATCCAACAATGGCAGAAGGCGCACAAAAGTCAGAGAAGGACCCAAAGCCAAAGAGAGAGAGAGAGAGAGAGAGAGAGAAAGAGAGAGAGAGAGATAGAGATGGATGAAACAAGAAGGAAGAGAGGAAGAAAGCGGCCGAAAAGGCTTGTCCTCCACCTCTGTCCATTCCCTGTGTGTTCTCCTGTCTTGTTGGTGAGAAACCAAGAGGAGCTTATGTAGGAAGGCGCATGAGACGAGGACGGGTAGCCATGGGATTAGGAGGAGGAGTTCTCCTCTTCACTCGCCTTGTGTCCTTCCTCTCACCTCTCTTCCGCTGTCGTTTCGTTGGTTTTCTTTCCTGGTGGAAAGTAGGAACCAGGAAGGAGAGAGGAAGGAACGCGGAGAAAAGCAACAGAAACAAGAAAAGGAAAGGACACGACCAAGACCTGACAGAAAAAAGCAATGATACACAAAAAATGATATGAGAAAGAGTAAGGGGGAAAAAGGAACTGTAGGCCAAAGCTGAGTGACAAGGACGAAGTCCATTTTCCTCTGCCTACCTTCTTCCTGCTGTAGGGTAAGGGCACGGCGCGAGGAGGGGAAGGATCGAGTGAAAGAGGAACGAAAGGAAAGAACAAAATACAGAAAGAACAACAAGGAAGACGAGGAAGCAGGACACAGGAGAGGAAACGAGAGAGCCACGAGTGAGTCCCTATCCCATCAAGGTGTTGCATCTAGGGGGGGGCCTCCTGGGAGCCTCCAGCGGGCCTATAGGGGCTTTCAGAAATTCTGGAGGTGGGGCGTCCAATGGCCTCCAACTCTCCCGCCCAATTCCCTCTCATTGCATTGTCCTCCCCTCGCCTCGCTTCTTCCCTTCCCCAACCCTTCCCATACCCTTGAGACAAACGAAGCGCGAAGAGAGAGAGCGGAAGGAACACGAGGGGGCAACAAGCACGGCGAAAGTGTAAATACATCCGCTTCTCGTTTCTCTCCCTCCCCTCTTTCATTCTTGCTTTTCTCTTCCAGTTCAGGAGGAACGAAAGCCAGATTAGTCAGATTAGGATAGGAAAGGTGAAACCAAAAGATGCACTCTCTTCTGCTGCTGTCTTCCTCCTTCCTCCTCTTTTTTGGTTCGCTCTCTCATTTTCGCTGTTTCTCTATCTCTTGCTCTTTCAAGCCCCTTTCCACCCCTTTCGAAGAAGAACAACAATGACACAAGAAAACATGACAGGGAATGCAAGCAGGTTGAGGGCTATGAGAAGGAGCATGGAGAACTCCTCCTCCTGTCTTGTCTCCTTCATTGTCCTTTCTTACGCTTGACTGTTTTCCAGCCTCCATTGGAATGGCCAAGTAAGAAGTGAGGGAAAGCAGAGGAGGAAAGGAACACGGGATGGGGACGAGAGAAGGAAGAGGAAAATGTGGGGACATTGCTTGCAGTTGACTATTTGCAGATCAAAAAGGGCAAAAGAAGAGCTGTAAGCTGAGGCTAAATGAGAAAGTGCTTAGTCCTTTCTCTACCTTCTTCTTCCCTCTCCTCTTCTGTTCTTTAGGGAAGGCGTGAAAGGGAGGGAAGGTAGGGCATGGAACGAGGAGAGGAAAAGGGCGAAAGCACATGAGAGAATAGAGTGGGCGTGCCCCAATAATATATATATATATACTACAATTCTACACTTCTGGTGCCCTGTATGCCACTATGTTTTATGACATCCTGAGATGTAGTGGCTGAAGTGATTTCAATCTCCCCTCACATAGAACAATAAAACCGCGGAGTGTGGAACCGGTGTGTCAGGCCCCCCTCCCCCCAGTTCCACCATTTGTTTGATGCCTCCCTCAGCCCCACCTTGACTCTTTACCAGACCCAACTGACAATACAATCTCAAAACTAACCTCGTAGTCTTTACGAGTCTTTACACATGCCCCTGCACACAACTTGAATGACGTGAAGCCTTCTTAGCCCGAAAGATAGTAGCGAAGTATCCACAACACACTTCCTGGCAATACAAATTACCTCCCAGTGCAAAAATACCACCACAAAGTATCAATACTTGCAGCGCCTGTATGTTTCTTCTACAGAAGCGGTGGATGTATCGGAACTGTCTCAATGCAACTCATGCCATACCCTAACCACCCCCAAGCCTTATACCCTACCAGTCCTAACGGCCCCCGCGCCGCCCGTGATCCAGGGCGGAGCCCACGTCGCTCTAAAGCGCTAGCTTGAAAGGGAAAAGCGCCGATGCCGCCGACCCCGCCCCAAATTCCTGTAAATTCGCACGTGGCCCTTCGGGAGGCCTTCAAAACGGCATCCAAGGGATGCAGCACCCGGTGGTGCGAAAAGCACGAAAACCTCGTGAAGAAACCATGGGTTTTTACGAAAAACCGAGGCCCCCAAACACCCGCAACACCCCATTTATCATCGACCCTAGCTTTTCACATGGGGCGCGCGCCAGGCCAAAACCACATTTTTCAAGGTTTGGGTCCGGGTTGTTGCGGCTCGCGGCCCCAAGGCAGCAAAAACGCGGAAAAAACGCTGAAATCGCTGTAAAGACCGTGTTTTTTTTAAGAGGTTTCTCGCGCGCGCTTCCGACCCCCACCCTTGTTGGGGGGGGGGGGGGGCGCGGGCATCAGCGAGCTATTGCTTCTCCGGTGGTTTCGTGGGCCTTCGGGCCCAAAGACTCAGCTGATGCTTGTTTTAGGGTGGTTCCCAAGAGGAGCAAACCTGGAAAAACTCGCGATTATCGAGTGTTCTTTGGTTCCGCGTAAAAAGCACCCTGAACACGCTCATTTTGGGTGGCCTGGGGGAGGCCGCTGATGCTCATGATGCTCCTTTTCCTGCACCCCAAACTCACAACCAACCAGAAGAAGGCATATGGGGAAGGATTTCCACACCCAGCAAGCTGGAAAAGTATATCCTTCAGCTAACAACCGACCAGAAGAAAGCACATGGGGAAGGATTAACTACCACGCCCAGGGAGCTGGAAAAAGATTTTCTGTGTCTGACGAAGGTCCTTGCATGTCTACGCCCCGCGTTGGGCCAGCCCGGCTGTCGAGGCATGTCGAGGCCGCGCGAGCAAGCGTTTACAAATCAGATGTGCGGAATATGTGTAAGTGTATGCAGGGCAGGCACGTGAACACACGAACACCCGCACGATCGCACGAGCAATCGAGCAAAGACGCGACACCCCCAACCCCCCAACAATGGGCACAATTCAAAAGATCACCCAATCCTCACAGGATGCAGGGGGCGTGGGGTTCATCCAATAAGCAAGCTACTTCTTACAACGTACCGCCTCTGGCTTACTTAGTAACTCACTTCCACTCATGAATAGGGTCTTCGTCACTGTGCCACTCGGCCAAAGCCCCTAAACCGTCAAGGTCTTTCAACCAGAGCTCCCATAGCAAAACCCCAGGCGCACCTCGCCTCGCCCTCCGTCTGGCGCTGTTGCAACTTCGCTTCTGTCCGGGTCGGTACCCGAAGACGGCATGAGCTCCCGTCTAAGCTGTTTAAACACGGTGATGGGTGCGTGTCAGGGGGTGACGTGTTTGTTTTGTTGCCATGTCTTGCCCAGAGCTTGGGGTGTCGCTCTGCTTGTTCGTACCTGCAGCAAGTTTTAGCAGTTGTTGCCGCAGAGCCTTGCTCTTGCTTTGCTCATGTAAAGGCGCTGTCGAACAGTAGGCCTAGCATTCATCCCCTGAGGCTTAGGGCCACACATCTGCGCGGCTATACCTGGCACTGGCATCACCTGCTCAGTGCCGGCGACGTCAAGGCAACAGCGTACATAAAAAACCTCACGACTGGATCCCCAAAACCCACAAGCTTTACACCTGAATCCTTCCACATTGCTGGCAGCGCTGCCTGCCTGCCCCTGGCGGCCCTGGCGTCCCTTTTGACGGGCATCTATGACACATGACGTGGGTTTGCAAGACCCAAAGCCAAGTGCGAGCATCCGGCATATGCTGTGATGGCACTGAAAGGGCTTGGCGCGATGCACGAGGTTCGTGCTAATCTGTTCACGCGGTGTGCATTCACACACGTGGAAAAGTCACCCTGAACTGGAAAACATGCCAGCAGCCTCCGCGTATTGAATTCTGCTCACGTGGGCATTGGCGCAGAGCTCGAGAACAGCTCACGCACTGCTGCATCGTCTGCACATCGTCTGCACAATGGTCAGGCGCCTTTCTCTCCACAAGTCTTCTGCCAACCAGGCACGATGTCTCTTACGATGCATAACATGCCTGTTCTTTATGCGAACCCTACTTGGGTCTTTGCGTACGACTCCGGACCCCGGAAGGCTTGTGGCCCAATTAGGCACAGGGCATGCAGGCGGAGACATGCTGGGGGTGGGTGACAAACAGCAAGCAACTAGTCCTCTTCTTCCAGGCTGGAATGAGTAGAATTGCCAATCCCCAGGACTCCAAATAATGTAACACCACACCCGACACTACAGTCCTTGTGTCCTGGGCAGGTCAGACCAGTTGAAAATGGGCACCACAGGTGCGAAGCTCGCTTTAGCATCAATGCGCTGTACCCGGAACAGGCTTAGTGAGCTCAGACCTTTCGCCTTCTGCTCATGTTCCGCTGGTGCTGATGTTGTCAGTTGCGAAACATCTTAGGCTGCCCGCCAGCTCGCCAAACGTAGCTGCAAGGCCAATCAAAGCACAAAAGAACGGGGCAAGCCTGCAAAACATGCAGCACAAGTGTGCTGGAAATTATCCACTCAGTGATGGACAAAAGCAGTTCATTGCGAGGAACACCGCTTTCCACAATTTGCGAAAGCGGATGTAGGCCAAAGTCTCAGTCTCACAACTCGTTCGACCCCTGGCGAAGCGGCAAGGAAAGAGCCAGAACCCTGCCTAAGAAACCCTCTCAGAGAGATCTGTATATCCTCACCATCCCTCTGTTGCTTCCCCCTCTCTCTCGCTCTCTCGCTCTCTCGCTCTCTCGCTCTCTCGCTCTCTCGCTCTCTCGCTCTCTCGCTCTCTCTCCGTGCTGTAGCCTCACTCGTCGAGCCGGTGGACAACGAAGCGGATCCGACCTTTTTTCTCAGGGGGGGAGCCAATGTTGAGCACTCACGTCATCTCAGCAGTCATGGTCCGAGGGTGTTAAACTCCTGGGACATGCAAGCGCGATGCCAGGAGAAGTCTCAGTATACTGGCCTTGTTGGTGGTGGATCTCTTGTGTGATGCGGGCAGCTTGAACGGCAGCTTTTGCAAGGAGTCCACGTCCTGCTGGGAAGCAGGAAGCAGTCCAGATGCTGTGTGTGTTGGGTCCTGGCAATCCCGAGCTGGGGTCTCCTTCTGAGCCCGTAAGTTCCCTCCGTCGAGAGCCAAGGCGTCGAAAAGGACCTGTGGCAGGAAAGGCATCTTCGACTTCTCGAAGTAGCTGAGTTCTTGCTGAGTATTCCAGCGCCATGGCCTGGCTGGCCGGAGGCGAGTCCTGCACCATGCCAGATCACATGTTGCAACAGAAGGAAGAGCCGGAAGAGCCCTGCACAAAGTGGACGACGGTCCGTCTCTTTCGCCTTCCAAAAAGTCTCAGAGCAGTTGAGTCATCCAATTGCAACTTTGGATCTATTTTTCTACAGCATGCCACCCATACGGCAACTTCAACATCCGTACAGCAGTAGTACAGCAGTCGTGCAATCTGACAGTCACCTCTTAAGCATGACATGCGTCACCCAATCGCCTTCAACGTTTTGCTCATCAGCTGCAGTCGACGCTGCGCCAGGGTCTGCTTGCTGGGAGCCTGCGCGGCTGCATGTGTGCACAACGCCTAGCTTCGCACGAGAAGATGTAGATTGTTGAGGAGTTCGGGGAAAGGGCCCTGGTAAAGGGTTCGGAGGGTGGCGTGCCTGAAAGGCGCCTGCATCGAGGCCGAGGCAATCGAAGGTCGAAGCGCTCGCCACCAAAGCCGATTTGCGCTTCCTGACGTTCTGAAGTTCTCCCTGAAGCCCTCTTTGGCTTCAAATGTAGAGGTGTTATATGGTGCTATGACATTATGATTATGAGGTGTTCAGATTCCAAAGGCTTGTAGCAACCGTCACCTTTTCACCGTATGGAGCTCCTCTCAGAGGGTCTCAGAGACGAGTTCCAAGGGCCCGCACTGCTCTTGCTGCGCTTGGGGGTGCTTCTGCGTCAGTCGGGCAGTGCATCACTGAGGGGGTCTCGAATCAGGGCCGTGGCAAGCGGGGCCGGCAAGCCACTTCAAGACACATGTCTCGTGCTGAGCTCAGCAATCGAAGCCCCCAGGCAGAATCAGGCAGAACCAGCACAACAGGTCACAGGAAGACGTGCGATCCAAGGGTGAGCCAGATAGGGAAGGGAGTGGACCTCCACGGTTCGATCTGTTCGTGTTTGCAGTTCTGCCTCTTGAGGATTCTGCAACTTTCCACATCCATATGCGCATAGCGATTGTGAGATCTAGCTTGTTTTACAGTAAGAGACACAGTATCCGTGTCCTTATTCAGGTTTGGCAAGAAAGACCCAAACACAGGGCAATCACTTACACTTGAAAGGCTCATTGAAGCCTCTCTACCAAGCCTACCGCTCCAGCTTTCTGCAGGAAACTTCACGGGACTGTCCCCCCGCCATGGAGAATCATGGCCGTGTTTGTCAGGGTGCTTTCTGTTTGAGCTGTCACTCTTCAGTAGCTATCCCACGTTGGTTGGTGACATTAGAAAACCAGATCCTGCAGGGCCTCACTAGTCAGGAGCGGGGGGTGCTTCTTCTCTCAACCCTCCTGTGGCGGCTGACTTGTGCATCCCAGCGGCATGTACTGCATCAGTCCTGGCATCCAGAACAGTTGCTAGCACCCGGTTGCATCCTTGAAATATCCCTCAAAACAAGTCGCGTCCTGCAGTCTTGGCATCAATGAGCGCCGTCATCTTCCGGTGTTGTCCTCGCGTTGCAAACCGTGTCAACAAAGGATGGCACTCGAGACGATTCTTGGCACCGTGCTTGCAAGCTTGTGACCTTGTCGTGCACACTGTAGCACTGCACCACACAAGGCTTCGTGGTCACAATGTGATATTGTCTGTTCTGGGATTCAGGCGAGAAGCGCGCTGTGAGGTGTGCCCGGCAGAAATTGAACCGCAAAATGGCTGTACTCAACACCCTCGATACGCATGCAAGCAACGACTCTGCTAACATCAACAACCTGCTTGAAGCAACGCTCTCGTTCAGTTCTTTCCCAAAGGAACCGCAGCATGGATGGCCAGACATGGCCAGACACATCCAGACACCATTTCTGTCCAATGCTCAATGGCCCGCGTGCAGGTGCTACCAAGGCGGCAGGTGGCCGGGCCCCCCTCGGGCCTTAATGCTGCATGGCACCTTGCGATTCTTGCGCCGATTGGCACCAGAAGGCACCAAGAAAGGCACAGACGGAAAGGCACAGACGGAAACGTACTCGGGAGGAGGCACTCTGTGGCACGTTTTCTTGCCCAGGCAGCCCGGGCTCCGCTGTTGGTCGCCCTTCCCGACCTCAACGTCACCTCTGTCAAGGCTAATCAAGGCCAATCGAGACTCATCTCTGTCACTCCTCGCAGCGGGGGCTTTGCTGCTCACGGCCTTGAAGCATGGCGCAGGCAGAGAGATGCTTTTAAGCCCTATAGGCTCTTGGCAGCCATATGCCGTTTTGAGACCCGCGCAGGTAGAGGTAGATGCTGCGGTTGGCGTCGTCTCGCTTCAAGAATTCTGACAGCGAGAGTGTCTCAGAGAGCCCTAACCCCACGCACGCTTCTGATTGCAAGGATCCCCAATGGTGTCCAACGGATGCTATGAGGGTGTTGCACGGGCAATCAGCGGGCCCTCGTGTGCTGATTGCAATCTTTGCTGTTTCTTTGGCTTTCCCAGAATCCCCGTTTGCTCAGTTCTGGCCCGTCTGAGCCTGTTTAAGGCTCAAAGCATCTGATTTCTTGAACCTTGCACTTACTCTCGACACCAAGCGTAGTGTCCCCGTTGCGAGGCTCTCGGCCGTTGGACTTTGCACAACTTATTGAAATGCACACTTCCTGTTCGATAGCGTTTGTGTTGGTGCTTGGGACGGCTATGGGCTGCAACCGCTAGACAGGCACACTTGGACATATTGAAGGCAGCTGCCCATGGGGAGGCAGATGAAACAAAAACCAAATGGGCCTAACTGCGCCTCCTCGGCTGGCACCTTATGCTAGCAAACGGGCACCAGGTTCCGGGGGAAGCAACAGCAACTGTGACGAGGCTTGGGAAGGAGGCCAGGCGCCAAACTTGCTGGAGAGAAAGGGGGGGAATGGCTTTGGGAAGGAGGCCTAGATGAGGAGGAGGAGGAGGAGGATGAGGAGGAGGCTTGGGACTTGCTGTAAAGAATGGGGGAGGAGGGCTCTGGGCTTCGGGAAGGAGGCCCAATGAGGAGGAGGAGGAGGAGGAGGAGGCCGGCCACCAGCCCCGAAACTGTACTTAGGTTCAACACATCAACACTTCTCAGGGCCCTTACAGTGTTGCAATGTCTTGCACATACTGTACACACGCACTCTCTCTCTCTCTCTGCCTCGCTCGATCAAGTGCTCGATCTGGCTCTTGATCTGCGCCGGCTGCGGCTTGAAAAGCGTGCACTGCCTGAAGACCTCGTCCAACAGGGAGTTGTGCTCCAGCTTGTTCCTGCGATCAGCTTGGCTCTGCTTCCTAATAGCAGTATAGTGTAGTCAGTACAGTGGTTGAATGCTTGCAATTTACAGGCAGTGAAGGATCCTGGACTTCATGATTCGAACAATAGCCGCATCGATGACGTGCTTGCGCTCCACTGGCGCCTCGATTTCGGGGGGGAAGACAGGCGGAGTTGCAAAGCTGTGTTCCATTGAAACATCAGTGAGACGTTTTTTGAAACGCTCTGAATATCTGATTTCATTTATTTGGAAGTTCCACGTGTACAGAGAGCGCTTTGCCCCCTTGCGCTCCAGCTGCCTCCGCCAAAGCTGTCGTTTCGGCTTTCTCCTTGCCACGTTCAGTGCAATTCTTGTGGAGGGAGCGATTACCCGACGACTGGGAGTCCTCTTTCTTGATGAGGCTCACTGCCACCTTGATCTTCTCGTTTGTGAACTTGTCGTTCACCTGCTCCAAAACTTCAAAACGCAGGATAACGCAGGTGCAGCTGCTCCTATCCGGATGCACATTGCACGATCTCCTTTTCTGCAGGACGACAGGCACTACAGACACGGGGGGAGTTTCTTCCCTCGCCAAAAATGAAGGAACCGGAGCACACGTCCACGTTGTCCCAACTGAGTTTTCGAATCAATCCCTCCAACAACTAGCGAGAGGAGGGGTCGGAAGGGTCTGGGGTTTGGTTATGCACAAAAGTGCCCGTAGAAAGTTGTTGGGGAGTCCTGTTTTGTTCGTGGGGGCGTTCGGCGCACCGAGCAGTGGGCCTTGGACATCTGCCTTGATTCATTGATTCTCGGTTGCAGCATGCTCCCGCTGACTCTCAAAAAGCAAGCCCGCCCAAACTTGCATCTGATGCATCACGATACTGTCGCCTAACATCATTATCGTAGTGAGAGATCGGAGTCGCATGTCCAGAGACCCGGTATATAACAGTGCATCAACAAGCATCTTAGACAAATATTTACCGTGGTACCCGGAGTTGCAGGCAGCGCAGCTATCAGAGATAGTGGGATACAGGAATGGGTGCATCGCCGAATCGGCATTTTGCGGGCCCCAGGCTTCTGCCAACTTTTCTGATGCTCTGGGCCTGGAGCTTCGTCTCGCTGCCAAGGTCCTTGCCTTGGAAAGATTCCGAGAGCAAACAGAGTGCAAAGTGCAACGGCAGCAAATGCACGGGGCACATACCGAGCCTCATTTACTAAACCCCCGTCATGGCTCAACACGCTCAACACGACTGCCGGGCCCTGTCCTGTCGCATCGTGCAGGAGCACCTTGTGCCGTGACACTGTCAAGGAAGTGACCTGAGGTGGAATGGACGAGACACCACGCTGGATCACTTCTGGGCAGTACAGCACGTGCATTGATGGCAAGCATGCCTGCACGACATCATGCGTACCGATAATAAAAGCAGACCCCCCCTCCCCGCCATGTATCCGCGTCTTTCCGCGTGGGTTCTGATGTCGGATTGTCTTGTTGGCTTGAGAGGCTTGAGATTGAAGACTTGCCGGCCAACTCCTGCCTGGGTGGCTTGCCAAAGGTTGAAGCACCCCCATCGTCTCGCACTCGAAGATGTTGTATTCAATTGAAATAATACTTGGGATTACTTGGGTTTGGCTTCGCTGCCGAGTGGAACACGGACCTCTGCATGAGTTCGAGATGGCTCGTGCTCGAGCTCCCACAAGCCACAAGCCATAAGCCCCAGACCTGCCGTCTGCACTCTTCCTCTGGAAGCTTCGTCGCTTCACAGATCTCCCGCAAGCTTACCTTGTCAGGACGAAGACAGACACCTCTGGACCCAAATCCTCTCCGAAACCGACAAGTTAGCTAGTTTTGTTAGGACATGGCGTGTGAAACCAAGCTTGGGAGATCACGTTCCTGTCAACACCAGCCTGGGTTACAGCCTAACCTGAAGCAAACCGAATCGACATCCGAGATTTCTCTGAACCGCACACGTGTCACTAGTGAAACCTAGTGAAAGGGGTTGGTTCGACAAACGGCATCTTTCGGTGAGCGTGTCAACAGCAAGCTTCCTGCAATGGGAGACTTGAAGACCTGGTGTCTCACAACCAATTTGCCGCAGCCTTCAAGTATCCTTAAGACCGTGAGCTCTCGATCCGGCAGATTCTGGTCGCCTGCTGTCGCTGGTTGAAGAGAACCAGGCAGAGGCACTGGTATGCCGAGACAACCTCAAGACATCTCACGACAAAGGCACCGGAATCAAACTCATCAGCAAATCCTAAGACCTTACGTGGGTTTAGGATCTAGGGATTGACGCTGTAGGGTTTCCCGGAATTCCTAAGGCCTATGCCCCATGTGAAGTGCTTGGATGTGCTTGGAGGCTTCCCAGTTTTTTGGGCGGAAGGACCCGTACGCGGAGGTAGCGTCAAGAAAAAGCAATACAGGGCAGCCATGTCTTGCAAGTGGAAGGAGTACCAGCAGCAGTGGTACTTCAACCCCCAAAGAGTACTTTGAAGTTGTTGCGCACTTGGATTTCTGCTGAAGATGACCAGTCCACTTTCAAGGTGTTCATCTGGCATCTCCCGAAAGAAGTGTCTGCACTTCATTATGTGGCGCGGTATTTAGAGCATCTGCCCCGAGGAAATGAGAGTGCGTCGGCGGAGTCAACAATCATCAATTCGTTTTGGCGGGGATAATTAAGAATGAATAGTCCTTACAAAGCCTTACAGTTTCCTAGCCAGGAAGCATGGCAACTAAGCCCATCAACCACAAGGCCAGTTTATCACCAAGCCCTGTAGGCAATCAATACCTGCCAAGCGCCGAAGGCCCTTCACATACCACTCTCATTATGGCACGCTCTTCCTTACCCCCCCCCCCCCCCCCATTCTCTCACATCTACAGCGTATTGCAACCACAAGGGGAACGCAGCAACCAGAACGGAACATTGCGCAACAAAGGTGTTTTGAGGAAACAAGAACGGGGCAAAGCGTGACCGGATATTGAGTTTTCACAAAAGCATTATCGCTGTCTCAGCCAAACGTTGCTCCCTTTCTGGGCACCAAGAAACGCATCAGATAGTCTCGCTTGTGACATGCACCGAACCACTCTTCACATGGTTTTCGTGTTTTGGATTTAGGGTTCAGGGTTTAGGATGAAGCCACGCGGCTCTGACAAGCGGGGGGACGAGGGAAGGGAGGGCCCTGAAGGGTTTTGACGTTGTAGCCACATCAAGTTTTGTGCGTGCACGGCTGGTTAACTTGTTTTGATGATGTTAATGTTTAAACATAATACGTGCATTGTCATTCTTCAGCAGCTTCTAGAAATTCAAAACATGTTTCGGCTCGGGGATTTCATTGGCTGGGCGCCCCTCACCTGCGCCCACCATGAAATCGCGGTGGGATCGATGCAATCGGTGGTCTTCTTTTTCCGATCTCCCATGGCTCCAGACCTTCAGCACAACCTGTCTGTCACGCAACTAACGACTTACCGTTGCATACGAACGCCCCCACCTATCCCCATCGAACTTCAACAGAAACAGAACTGAGGTGCTATCTTCGTAATCCATGCTACAGTCTTCAACGCAGTCGCTTGCTTGACGCACTCTCATTTCCTCGAGGTAGATGCCCTAAATAATTCCCGCGCCACATAATGAAGTGCAGATACTTCTTTCAGAGATGTCAAGCCTAGAAAGTGAACCGGTCATCCTCGGCAGAAATCCAACTGCGCAACAGCTTCAATGGACCCTTTTGGGGCCAAATCCGCCGAGGCCTCGGGCCGGAGGTGTTTAGGTTGTCAGAACACCCCCCTTCAAATCCCCCCCCCCCCCCCCCAGCCCCCCCCCCCCCACCCCCCCCCCCCACCCCCCCCCCCCACCCCCCCCCCCCCCCCCCCCCCCCACCCGCCCCCCCCCCCCACCTGCCCCCCCCCCCCCCCCCCACCCCCCCCCCCCACCCCCCACCCCACCCCCCAACCCCACCTCCCCCCTCCCCCCACCCCACCTCCCCCCTCCCCCCCACCCTGCCGAAGAGTCGCCTTAAACCTTAAGGGGCCTGGCTCAACCCTACGATCACTCAAGTCGAACCCTAAACCCAAAAAAACCCTCAACCCCAAAGCGTGAACCTTGAGCCCTAAACTAACCCTCAACCCCAAACCCCAAACCATAAACCATAAACCCGGAACCCTCAACCCTCAACCCAACCCTTATTGCTTGGGGTCCAGCGACTTGGGCGCTGCGGAATCACCATGCTCACGCGGATGCGCTGGGCCGGGCCGAGGCGGGTCGCGTAGCGTTAAAACTACCACTGCTGCTGGTTCTCCTTCTATTTGCAGGACATGGCCGCCCTGTATTGCATTTTCGGTTGGGATCTCGGGAGTTGCGTCCCAGGCTGGGGTGTTGGGCAAGGTATCCTCTACACAAACGCCACTCTCAGAAGTACCAGTGCGGTGGTCATACGCAATTCGTCATACGCAACATCACCACATTCCCGTGCTTGAACTTCGACAGCGGGACATGTCTTGCTTCCTTGGGGTTTGGCCAGAAGGTGGGGCCGCGCCATGCCATGGCATTTTAGCTCCTTGCGGAAGCGGCGCGGATGAGGCACAACGATGTAGACAAACAACTTGTCTACTTGCTTGAACTTGTGATAACAGGTCACAGTTTCAGAATCTCTGAGGCTCTCTCCACACTGCCCATGTTGTAGATCCACCTCCGGTGCAGATACGGCCATGATGACATGACCCAACAATCGGTTGCAGTCATTGGCGATTTTACTGCTATAAATCGTGCTATCTTGGTCTATCACGGCATTTCCGGGGCCCATATGTTTGAAACACAAAGGACTGTGAACGGAACGAAAACGAATGCATGTGCTCAGCCTACAACTCTGCAGCGCAGTCAGATGACAAACAGAAACAAGGGTGCTTGGCTGCGCTGCTGATGATGGTGCCTCGGAAAAACAAAGTAACCTGCCGTGTCAAGAGCACACCCATGGTGGAGTTGTTCCTAGCAATTCAAGCGCAATCAACTAAGGAATGAGTAGTCAAACTAAGGTTCGTGTGAGTGCAGCAACATTGGTTGAACTCCAGAAGGCAAGATCAGCAGCCATTACGGTACAGGGCGAGGTACAGGACTACAATGCAACTGCGGATGCATCTTTAAGTGGCGATGAGCCTCTTAGTGCAGACCACTGGGAGCCCTAGTTGTCAGATTCTTCATGCCCCCGAACAGCAACCAGAAAAACAAAGCGGGATAATTGTCTTGACCTCCCAAGCCTTCCCACCGCAGCAAACCATCACACCCCCGCCCTCCCCTGTCGGGGCTGCCCGCCTTTGAACATCGGTCTGTGTCCTATGTCAGCCTTCCTTTCATCAACCTTTAATGCTCAGCCTAGACGGGCTGCTTTCGGCCTGAGAACAAATTACTCCAAATTATCTCATGTCAGTGGTTTGCGGTGCACACGGTGCACAGCCTAATCTCAAGGCCTCAACTTCCGGCCGTTGTGCTTCGAGTTGTAGAAGGCCTCGTAGGCCTCCACGGACAAAAAACTCACGATGCCCTCCACTCCTCCGAGCTGCGAGTTCCCGGCCGTAATGCAGGTGGTCATCTCTGGGCATGGGATAATGGGCACATCATCGGCCTACGTCGGAATGCATGAGAATGACCCTGGAACGGGGCCCATGTCAGAGACACTTAGGTTTGCTCGATACCTTCTCGGGCCAGGCGTTGGTTTGCAGAACCCGCACCTGCACAAAACCAGGGGCCGAACTGTGCCGCTCGTGACACACGACACGACACACTCCTCGTGCACCACGCCGCCGGGCGAGCCATGGTGCGCATTCTTCATGTACTCCTCCTCTTCAGGCTCGACGCCCTTTGGCTTACAAGGAACGCTTCTGACCAGGGCAAATAGCCGAGTGTGCTCAGCTCCTGAAGCTGATCACTCAGTGCCATGTCGGTGAACATGGAGGCCTCTCGCTTCTTGTCAGCTCACCCCTTTACTCACTTTGCTCGCTTTACTCTTCCTCCACTTCTTTCCATTCCCTTCCCTTTGTTGCATGTCGCTATTATGGCTTCAACATCGCTGATGGTACCAGACTTGGTGCCCCCGGCCAGCTTCTGAATGGACTGCTGGCCACACTCCACCTGAAAGCGAGGGCGAGAGAGGAAAGAAACACCAGAACACACACACACACACAAAGAAAGCTTCTCTCTTGTTCTCACGCAACGTCTTTCTGAAAACTCTCGCAGAAGAGCGGAGAAGGCGAACCTTCAGCTTGGTGATGAAGCAGTCCTCTGAGAAGGCTCTGAGTTCTCTCGCTTCAAGCATCCCCAAGCTTCTCAAGATAATTACACCCAGGGCCAAAAAAGCCGTCGCAAATGAAAAGTACTGATAATAAGAATATACTATAAGAATACTGATATATATACTACTATATACTAGTAGTAATATATACTTATGCTAATAACTAATACCAATAAAGAGCCCCTCAAAGCGGAGTCCCAGGCGTCTCCTCGGCATCGTTGGAGACGGAGAGCTTGTTCAGCAGGCGCCGGGACAAGGCGCTCTGAGACAAAGAACAGAATGGAGAGGAAAGCAAAATTAACCGCACATCTAGTTCTTGTGCTCTTTGCCGTTGGGTGGACAGCGCGTGGGACCCACACGCGCCGTGACGCTCACTAACGTTTCGTATCATGCTGGCCTTGTAAATGTCCAGGAAGATGTCTTTGTCCTCGAAGAAATTCGAACTCCACTCTATTGAGAATCTGCTTCAGAAAAACTTTGTTTGACTCTGTTTTGCACTCCGATGGTGGCTCTCCTTGAGATGTGCGAAGAGGCTGACCTGTGCCACTGAATGAGGTTTGGACATGTTCTGAACTATCGGGTCTGGATGATTGCTAGGTTGAATATAGTCGAATGAAACGTCAGACCTGTCACGCTTTGTGCAAATGAAGTCGCCTCTAGCTTATGACAAACCTTCTGGCTGAGGGCAAGGCGACTTGGTTTACCAATGTCTGCACTTCGTCCTCGTTTCTGCCCTTCAAGCCCTTCTTGAGCCTGGCAAGCACTTTCAAGTATTGCATGGCCAAGCTCAAACATCCCTCAAGGGGCCTCAAGCCTTAAATGACATGGTGGCGCAACAGCAGCAGCGACACAGGGCGCGGCTGCAGGTCGCAGAAGAGAGCGAGATACTTGGCACACCGAGTGTCCTGGCAGCAGAATGACTGGGTGTTGTTATTTGCGGTTTCTTCATGGATCGTCGAGCATTTGTGGTTGTCTGACGTCTTATGATGCGTCTACGTGTCCTTGTTCAGCACAGCCTCCAAGCCTCGGTTGCGGCCCTTCTGGAAGCCGGTGTCACTCTCGAAGCAGGAGGCGACCTTTTGGACGAACATTGAGTCTCTGAGCTAAAGGTTGCAACGCTGCACAAGGGGCGAAGTATACAGTATATGTGAAGTCCACAACATATGTACTCTTGGCAGTTGTCGGAGTGTGGTGACTGGACGAAGGTTCGGGCCATGTCGTCCACCTCCTTCTTCAGTTCGAGCACCTGGCAGAAAGCTCCAATTTCAGGAGTGAAGCTTGCGTGCTCGAGCGCCCCCCCCTTAGCAGCTTTCGGTGCCCCAGCTCGTGTTCGTGGTCATCCCTTCATTCCCTGGGGAGGAGGAGGTTCAACGCAGAGACGACCCCTCCAAAGTTTCCGAAGCAGAGCCCTGAACCAAACCACTTTCGCGCTTTTTGGTTTCTGGGGGCCTTCTCCGTATACGCAGCGGGGCTGTCAATCATCTGCGGGTCTTCGACCACTCCGCGAGCCCTGAAGGTGAGAAGCACTGAAGCTCTCTCATATCACATCCCACTAGTAGGTCTGTAAGGCCGGGTCCTCGTCTCGATGTAAGGCTCCATAGCCGTGATGATGTGCGGCAGCATCGTCGGCTGACAGAATTTGCTCTGAGGGTGTTCCCGGAGTTTTCCCAGTTTTCCCTTCCAATGCGCTTCCAGAGCCCCTCGGAGCAGCCGCTTGATGCTCTTTAGGGCCGCTTGTAGTGGTAAGCGCTTATTCTTCTGCGCACGAGCACACGCATGAAGCAGTTACGTTCTGTTACGTTCAGTGTGTCAATGACCTGGCGAAGTGTCTCAGTACGAAATTGTGTGCTCTGTTTTTGCAGTCATCTTGGGCTACAAAAGAGCTCACCAGATGGGCAGCCTCGCGCTTGAAGATACGGTACATCAGCTTCAACCTGCGCGGCAAAGAACGCACCAGTCATTGGCACCAAAAGCTTCCCGCCGAATAGACTTACGCAAGTGGCTCTCATGTGTGTGCATGTGTGGGTGTGTGCGTGTGGGTGTGTGTGTGTGTGGGTGTGCGTGTGTGTAGATTGGAGGGGTAGAAGACATGGGAAGTAAAGAGCCGTGCTGAGATTTAAGCACAGAGATCCCCCCAAAGACAGGGAGAGAAAGAGAGAAAGACTTTGAGAGTCTTCAAAACAACTTCTCTTTGATCCCGGCTCGTCGTAGCGCCGATTGGTGAGCATGGCCTCCGTTGTGGTGTCTGGAGGCATCTCTGGCTGCTGGGCATCTGCTGGTCTGCTGGGATCCGGGAAGGCACGCGCCTGAGCCCCGGTGCTCATCTCGACCAGGCCCTGGGACAACGGCCGCTTGAACAACATGCGCCTCTTCTCCATTACAACTACTTATTAGGCGCCCAAGTGCACTCCATCAGAGGCTCATGTGGAGACTCTCAGGCTTTCGACTTGGCTATCCAAAACTCCATGAAAAATGGGTGGCGGCAGGCCTTGGCCGTGTTGAGGATCAGCTCCTTTTGCACCACAGTCTTCAGCTCCTGGAAACTCGAGTAAAGGAGACAAAAGCTCACAAATTTAAGCCTTAGAGAATGGGGGGCTGGGCCATGCCGTGCCCAATGCGGTGCGTTCGACAAACTTCAAGCATTTCTCTTGCAAACGTCCATTTTTTCTTGGCTCAGCTCACAGCAGCGCGAATATCTCGAACCTGCCCAAAGGCCAGCCGGATCTGGACTCTGGCTTCAACCTCTATGGCCCACGTGCCTGCAAATCTCGAACGAGTCTCTGACCCCACTGACCTCGGCATGCCAAAGAGGGGAATTCGAAGCAGCGATTCATAGGATTTGATAGGCTTCCAGTCCGAGGCGGTTCCCTGTCTGAGCTAAACGCATCTTCCCACACATTTAATTAAGCGATGCTTGATAACCATTGTTACGATGGCCAGTGGTGCGAAAGGGACGGGGCAAGACAAACATACACGTTGTTGAAAGATGCGATATAATATGCCACCCTCCTCTCCCCTCACCTTCCCTGAAGGATAGGCTGACATCATTCCTGCATCTCCCTGCGTTTCCCCGGGTGGCAACCCCGAGGACAGATACGACGCAGGAATGCAGCTGCAAAATCTGCGTAAGCCCGAGACTTTTTCTGACTCTTCTCGGCTCTCCTCCAAGGAATCGTTAGAGAAGCCAAGGCATGCCAAGGGTCATGTCTCGTGCTTGTCTCGCCCTGCGTTGCTGTTTCTGATGCAACTCCTGGCCTCCAGCAAGGGCGGGGAGCTGAAGGATCGGGAGGCACTAGAGGTAGCTCGTGTCAGGTCCTCTCAAACAGACTGCGAACAAAGCTGCGAAAGCTGAAACTTGTATGATAGCTGTAGAGGTGGAAGAGTCGCGAACTGTTGTAGCTGCTGTCCTTGTTCAGGTGCACTGCCGCATCATCGCCGCCGAAGATCAGGCCATGAAGCTGCCAGCAAATTCTTCGGGGATCCAAGAGGAATACTGAGGAATACTGTGTGTTCTTTGAAATGGATGACTCGACCGATGGGGGAGGCAGGAAATGGAGGTTAAGACAAGAGGGTAGTCGAGGTGGTCCTCAGATCGAGAGGATGGTTTTCGGCTTTTCGGGCCTCAGATGCTTGCAAGAGCATCTGGTTGGCACCCGACCTCAACAGCTTCCCAGAGCTAGCTGGGGCATCCGACATTCGACCACAAGCATTCCTTTCGACTGCTTGGCTCTGCGCCATGGAAACACGTCCACTGTGCTCTTGCCCTTGAGCCTTCGGACATGTCTCACCAACAAATTCCAGCCTTAACGACCCTCACACTTCCACTTAGACTTAGTTTTCTGATTCCAGCCTTAACGACCCTCACACTTCCACCTAGACTTAGTTTTCTGGTTTTCTGGTCCTCACTTCACTCGCGTGCTCGGCCTCCGGAAAACAAAGGCATCCTCGGCAGCCCGCAGGCAAGTCAGCAGGTCCAGGTAGCCACTCGTCCGCGCCTTCCGGAGAAACTTCAGATCGTTTTCCCGATGCCGGCTTGCGAGCGTGCGGAGTGTAGGGATCTCTTCTGAGACTCACACCCAAATCACTGGTGAGAAGCCACCCAGGATATCCCCGAACTCGCCTGGCAATGATATTCCGATTCCAATTCACGCAGCTTGCGCGAAACTGGGCAGACTCTGGCAGACTCTCGATTTAATTTGGTCGCGCAGCTGTAGACGAAGAAGACCATTGCCGCCTCTTTGGACCTTGAGCAGGTATCCGCATGCTTCAAATTGTGCCTTCTCGAATATACTCTCGTTGGGCTCCATGCTTTTTACACTTCTCCAAGCAAGTGCGGAGCGATGTGCCATCCACAACCTGGCTGACAATTCCTATCACCGCACTTTCCTGCTCATGCTCCTGCAATCTCCTGCTCCTCTTTGAGTCCCAGGCCGGTGTATAGATCAGCCGCGGGTCAAAGACACGGCAGCTGGCTGGAACCTAGAGAGCCGAATCAAGAGAACGCCGCCTTTTTGAAGGCTGCGCCATGCCGGGATATGCCGGGCCCCGGGTGCCCCTGCCCATGGCCAGATCATCTCCCAGATCTCATCCGGAACGGAGCCTGCACTGCAGACACCCAAGACTTGCTTCATGACCCATAAGAACACATACAGGCCCAATGAAAACATATATATATATATATATGTATATCACGTATCACGTATCACGTATCACGTATCACGTATCACGTATCACGTATCACGTATCACGTATCATGTATCATATATCATATATCATATATCATATATCATATATCATATATCATATATCATATATCGGTTCCAGGGGTGAACCCGGCCCCTGCGTTTTGGCACTTTATGTAAATACACGAAACGAAATCACTCGTTTGGATGTGTTCATAGCTGCGGACAGAGACAAGCGCATGCAGGTGTGCGTACAATGCATATCCAAGGTGATGGCAAAAGATGGCAGCTGCAAATAGTGAAACATTTTTCTTGATTCTATGCGAATTTAACTACTAGAGTAAATATTAAGCAAAGAGCCCAATTTGACTCAAGTGAATACTATTTAAAGGAGCATACTCAACCATTCTCAACCAAAATATGGCAAAGTGTGCGTTTAAAGTGCAAATAATGCTTTGTTGAGCAACTAATGCATTGAATACGGGGGGCAACCAAACGGGGATAACAGAAGACTAAACCACTCTCACCCCCAAAGGCAACCCTAGACTTTTGCCCGTTAAATTTCACAAACCAAAAGCGGAGGATACAAAGAGAGAGGGAGGCTCTAGGGAAAGGCTTGCCTAAACACCACACACCTAACCCCAGCAAACCAACCCTCAAGAACACGGAACTACCCTTTCCTTGCCACACGCGGTCAGTGGCCATCTTGAGCCAAATATCCACGGGTTCATTGACCCTTTCCAACTACTTCCAACATAACTCCTGAAATACCAACTGCAGCTCCGCACTCCCCCTGTCCTAGGAATGGCTGGAGCAAACCTTTAGGCTCCTGCGTTGTCAATTGTTGCCCCAGCCAACTAAGGTGCGGTGGCTCGCGTGCGGTGGCTCGCGTACTGTGGCTTGCGTGCGGTGGCTCGTGAAACTCCGTAGTTCTGATGTCTGGCTGGAACAAACCTTTAGGTTCCTGCGTTGTCGGTTGTTGCCCCAGCCAAGAGTATGAAGGAACCTCACTTCACACGTGTAGTTTCCTTCGACTGTCTGGGGTCTTCGGTGGTGTCATGCGGGAATTATTGTAAAATGAATGAGGCGAATTGTAGCATATGTATAAATGGGCGACTGTGGCGGAAGTCCCAGAAACCCCCTATTACTAATTTTTGGGGGAGGGGGGGATGGGGGGGGTGCCCAGTGGCCCGCCGGGGCGCAACTATATGTGTACTATATATATATATATATTACATATATGTATATAGAAAAATATATGGATTATACAGCTCAACTTGATAGTTGAACTCCGGCGTGAGCCTCGAGGCTCGTAGAGCCGAGGCCGGCAGAACATGTGCTTCTGGTAGTCCTCTGGCAACATCAACGTGCCCCATGGTAGCACAGTCCTCCTACACTCGGGCAACGTGACGTGGTTTCAGGTGGCATTAGACGTTCATGGCATTTGCCAGATTTTCTGACACAAGCAATTAAACAGGCTAAAATTTGTATCAGCTTGTGTTGCCGCTTTCGATTACCAAAGCCAAGAGTGTGGAAAAACTCCACAAGAAAAGGTTGGCCTTGCCAATACTGCGTGAGCTGAAACCTCTGCATTTTACAAGCCCTTCTTCCAAGACAATGCCGCAGATCGGCAAAAGCCTGGCACGCATTGTTCACGAACAAGAAGCCAGGCCAGTTGGGGATGTTGGGGGCTTGGCTGCCTCCAACCCTTTGAGCTTGCGACCCTAATGAGACCAACACTTAAGTGGCAACTGCATGATGTCATGTGCAACGCCAGGAAGACGATCCCCACGGCCCATGTGCCTGCTTTGGAGCAGCGTAGGAGATCTTCCAAGAGCTGCTCACCTTGAGAGTTGTCTTAAGTAAAAGGTGTGCCTTGGTTTGCACTTCATGATTGCCAAGATTTGCCAGTCATTGCTTCAGTTTCGGCGTGGTCCTTTTCACTCTGCACCCGACCCGTGCCATGGACAGGTTCCGCAAAGGCAGGGAGAATGCCGCCTGCAAGGCGCATGTGGGCCAATGTGGGCTTGTGGTATCTTCTTCGTGCTGCAAAATTCTCGTGTACTGCACTCCGGCGGGAGGCGCCTTGGTGAGGGTGTCTACCTCCTCCGGACTCCCCTGCTGCCGCTCGCTGGATGTCTCCAGGAACTGCCAGACCTGTCGGAATTAATGATGGCATCGGGTACATACGAACACCTCAGAGGCACGTAGCAAGACTGCCACCAAGTCTTCACTTACAAACCTGACCATAAATTAACAGATTGTTCCCCTTGACCTTTGGAACCTCGTTGTCATTGACTCATTTCCGGGCCTGGACTCCCCCCCCTCCTTCTGAGGGCCTCTATGATTTGCACACTGCGTACAGAATCTGTAGAGAGCCTGCGGCATGATACTGATAAATTCTTGCACTTACACGTCTCTACATCCTCATACATCGGTTTCGTTAGGACCGTTAGGAGATTCCTTTTTGGAAGCAATTCCACATCGCAGAGGTTGCACCACCCAAAGACCACGGGAGCTTCCGCGCCTGGTCTCCCGAGGTGCAGGCTAGGATTCCATCCTCCGACTGCTGGAGCAAGGCCAAGGCAAAGCGCAGAATAACCTCCACTGTTCTGATGTTTGAGTTGACTGCCGCCACACTAGCGCACGGCCTCACTGCCCTCGCCCAGGAAAGCACCAACGAGGCGGCACAAAGCCCGGAAGTTCAGCTTGCTTGCGAGCCCGTCCTCTGTGCTCCGGCGGGCCGTGGGGATGACAAAGAAGTAAGGGAAGTGACTTCGCTGGTCGCTTAGCTTCGTTGACCGGCATGCCCCAGCTTCCCCAGCTTCCACCCCCCTCCAAAAGTCCTGGAGCAGGCGCGTGGCCACTTCCTCCACGTTGAGCCCTGCGAATACTCGAGTCTCTTCTTTCTCGGCAAAGGGAGAAGGCAACAAACAGAGAGCCCGAGAGCCCGGCCGAGGCTTTCCAGGTGTGCAAGGACATTGGGAATGATGCCCCGCTTCTTACCTCTTCCGCATGAGCTGAAAAGGGGGAAGCCTCTGCTGATTTGGCATTCGAAGCGCCTTCGCGCACAAGCAGCTTGGCCTGACACATGGCAGAGGGGAGCTTCTAAAACAGTTAACGCATGCGATTGGTATACTCCTGGGTCTGAGTAGGATGCCGGCAGGTGCTGCTGTTGGAAAGATTGATCAGAGAAGACCAAAAACTCTTGAGATGTGCTTGTTGGGTCTAGCAAAGGCTGTGGTTGGCGGCGACTTCCGTCGAAGTCGACATGTTACTTCGTTCCTGATGCCAGGAGTCCACGATGCAAGGAGAACCCCCGAGAGCGCTAGAATCCGGCAGCCTGCTTCTGCATTTGGATGAGGTTGAGGATGATCTTCGGGTTCTCCTTGGCGCGCAAACTCACTCAAGGAGATGTTCCGTTCCCAACTCCGAAAATTCCCCACAGCATCTTCAGCAACAGATCGCGAGCCGCATCTCCAAGGGCAGGGCTGCTTGGGGCGCGCTCTCCGCCTGCGGTAACATCGAAACCCTCGCCATCTCTCGCCGTCTCTCGTCCCGTCTCTCATTCGATCCTCTCAGGAATTTACTTGAGAGGCTCCAGAGAGCGCGCGCCTCCAGAAGCAGCTCGCGGACAATGAACATGGTCTCGGCCTAACCAACTTCGATGTGAGATGTGCAGCAAGCTGGCAATGGCTTGAAGTGCAACTCTTTTGCTGATTCTTGGAGGAGGACTTCGGTGAAAAAGGAGAGAAGCGTCGCCATCAAGTTGGGGAGGAAGGGGCAGAACCTGCAGAGAACGAGAAGGACACTTCGTGGGCAAAGTGGGAATCAGAGAGCCCCAAGCTCGATGTGGTTGCTGGTGAGCTGCGACACCTAGGCGCTGCCAATGGATGTCAAGGCAGGGATGTGAAGGGTTTGGCTGCAGGGACACCAAAGCTTGAAATCCGAAGGTCGCAAAGAGATGCCTACAGTGTCAGTGTGCCTGTGAAAGTGCACAGGGAGCGAGCTCAGCTGAACAGGGCTGCACAGGGAAATGCAGACCGAAGGCAGTGTAGGGTCCGAGCCCAGAGCAGCCGCCTCAGCGAGTGCTCTCCTTGTGGCTTGAGAAGCCACAGGTGCTTGACTGCCTCAGGAATGATCTCAAAGCTCTTGGCAGAGGCTGTAGAGAACCACTCTGCCACGTTTCCCTGGCAACGGGTGCAACTCTTCGTAAAGATTCGAGGGCAGCTCGGCGCTCAATGGTGGCGCGTCCTCCACGCCTTGCCTCGAGTTTGTTGGTTCAATGATGAAGGACATAGGGCCATAGGGCTTGTCTCACGGCTGCTCAAACCCGAAAAGAAGCACCACAGTGACCACGCACAATCCGTTTCTCACGCTGCCTGTAACTTCAAGAATGATCGTGAATGCGGTCTCTGTCATGGAGCTCGCTGATGCAGCTTGTCAGCACACGTTGCCATGCCTTCACTACTGAGTGTTGAATATTGCTGATTAAGTTGTGTAAGATTGAACTGTGTCACATGGAGCTCTCGGGTCCAGCAAAATTTGCCAGAAAGCCATGAGAATGCCTACAATATTGTACAATGCCATATAAACAATAAAACCTAGCCCTCCCGCGAAGGGCACTCACCCAGAAGCAGCTTCCGGTCCGTGAACCACGGCAGGGCTTCGAATGCACAGATCTTTGCACCCTCGGCCTTCACCGCACCTGGGCAACCGAGTCAAATGTGTCCGACTATGTGGCTCTGACCGAAAGGAGCCGAGTAGAATCCAACCCCCTTCAGATGCCCCCCTCCCCCCGCCCCCCCACAAAGCTCCCCGTCTCATGTCAAATCGCTTCACAGCTCGGGCAGCGCCGCCGCTGCAATGCACTGACCCACGGCCTCTCAGAGCAAAAAGGCGGCAGAAAGTACAACAAAGCACAAGGAAGTACTTCAAGCAGCACTATGTAACTTGCATGATGTTACATATGTATAGCATGAGAGCACTCGAGAATGGCAGTGCCCTTTCTTGTTTCAAGCTTTCTCGACGGTGCCTTGAAGTGGTCGTCTGCCGTGTGGAACCTCAGAGCGCAAGTTTTCCTAAATCTTCCCCGATTGTTCCAAATTTCTCTCCATGGTTTTTTCCATGAAGTTCTCAACACAGTTCCTGCCCCTGCTGAGGGGCTTCGCGCCTCAGTTCCTGTCTCACTCTCATCCAAGGACGTCCGGTCGATCAAACACTTGCGGAGATTGCCCATTGCCAACACAAACCCAAAGCAGCCTCAATCCCTTTCTCCATCGTGCTTCTTTCCGGAGCTGCCTCTTTTTACGCAGAGTCACTTGATATGAGAGAACTGCGGGAACTCCTCCTCAAGAACCTTCTTGGCCATGTCAAGCATGATGTCCCCACCCTGCCAAGAAAAGAGCACAAGCTGTGCCCAAACTTTGAGAGGCAACCTAGCTTGGAGGGAGCTGTCAAGAGCAGTCAGTGAAGAGATGTGAGAGTGTTAGCTTTACGTGTTTCATGTAAAGGTGCAATTGCATTGCGAAGCCTTGCCCTTGCTCACACGCCCGAGAATCATGACGTGGTCGATCTTGTAGAACTCACTATACCTCGGGGCAATTACCGGAGCGTCTCATCAAAGTCATCGGTGTGTGCGCCAGGGCACTGTGCCAAGGCATAGCCCAGGTAAACTCCCACCGTCTCGTAGATCTTCTTCACCTTTCAGTCTGCACCCGCCGGAGCCCCACCAAACCCTTCCGAATTAGGCCCCCTCAGGTTGTGGTCCAACGTACTTTTCTGGGAGGGGGCGGTGGAATGCGCGGCAAGTGGGGCACATAATGAAGGTCCTGCATCCGGACCTTGCTACGTCCAGAACTTGTTTGCGCAGTTTTGGGGGTGCCCTTTGTGATTCCCTTGCCCCAGGTGCAATAAGGAACTCGTTGCCGAGATGCAAAAGGCGGAAATGGCAAAACTTCATCTACGGGTTCGGCGTTGGCTTTGCAACAACTAGGGGCTAGGGGGGCATGTGGAGGGAAATATACCCAACCATAATCACTGAGGCAGGTAGCTTTGCAACATCTGGAGTCTAGGGGTAGCCGGACATACACCCAGCTGATGCTCATGATTCTCCCTGTCAATCACTGAGGCAGTTCGTTTTGCAACATCTGGAGTCTAGGGGGGGGGGGGGGGGGCGCCATGTAGCGGAAAATGTTCGAGCCGATGCTCATCGTGCTTTTCCTGCGTCAAAAAGCGCGGGACAGTTAGTATGTGGAGGCAACATCTGAAGTCTAGGGCCGGACCCAGCTGATGCTCCTGCCTCGTCAAATGCGCGCCGTCACTGGGGCAGTTGGCTTTGCAACATCGGGAGTCTGGGGCCATGTGGCCGGAAATATACCCAGCTGCTGCTCAAATGCCGCAATCATTGAGGCAGTGGGTTTTGCAAAATCTGGAGTCCAGGGGGGCGGGGGGGGGGGGGGGGGGGGGCAATGTGGCCGGAAATAAGCCCAGCTGATGTATTCGGGCAGTTGGTTTTGCAACATCTGGAGTCCAGGGGGGCCATGTGGCCGGAAAAAAACCCAGCTGATGCTCATGATGCTCCCCTCCTGCCTCGTCAAATGCGCGCCATCACTCGGGCAGTTGGTTTTGCAACATCTGGAGTCCAGGGGGGCCATGTGGCCGGAAATATGCCCAGCCGATGCTCATGATGCTCCCTTCCTGCCTCGTCAAATGCGCGCCAGCACTCGGGCAGTTGGCTTTGCAACATCTGGAGTCTAAGGGGGCCATGTGGCCGGAAATGTGCCCAGCTGATGCTCATGATGCTCCCCCCTGCCTCGTCAAATGCGGACCATCACTGGGGCAGTTGGTTTTGCAACATCTGGAATCTAGGGGGGCCATGTGGCCGGAAATGTACCCAGCTGATGCTCATGATGCTCCCTTCCTGCCTCGTCAAATGCGCGCCAGCACTCGGGCAGTTGGTTTTGCAACATCTGGAATCTAGGGGGGCCATGTGGCCGGAAATATGCCCAGCTGATGCTCATGATGCGGCCATGTGGCCGGAAATATGCCCAGCTGATGCTCGTGATGCTCCCCTCCTGCCTCGTCAAATGCGCGCCAGCACTCGGGCAGTTGGTTTTGCAACATCTGGAATCTAGGGGGGCCATGTGGCCGGAAATATGCCCAGCTGATGCTCATGATGCTCCCCTCCTGCCTCGTCAAATGCGCGCCAGCACTCGGGCAGTTGGTTTTGCAACATCTGGAATCCAGGGGGGCCATGTGGCCGGAAATATGCCCAGCTGATGCTCATGATGCTCCCCTCCTGCCTCGTCAAATGCGCGCCAGCAGTCTGGAATCCAGGGGGGCATGTGGCCGGAAATATGCCCAGCTGATGCTCGTCAAATGCGCGCCAGCACTCGGGCAGTTGGTTTTGCAATATCTTCAATGTAGGGGGGCCATGTGGCCGGAAATATGCCCGGCTGATGCTCATGATGCTCCCCTCCTGCCTCGTCAAATGCGCGCCAGCACTCGGGCAGTTGGTTTTGCAACATCTGGAATCTAGGGGGGCCATGTGGCCGGAAATATGCCTAGCTGATGCTCATGATGCTCCCCTCCTGCCTCGTCAAATGCGCGCCAGCACTCGGGCAGTTGGTTTTGCAACATCTGGAATCTAGCGGGGCCATGTGGCCGGAAATATGCCCAGCTGATGCTCATGATGCTCCTCCTCCAAGCCAAACGCCCCCCGCCAAGACCCTCCCAGATGCACCTCTAAGCCAAACACGCCCCTCCTCCAAGCCCAAAACACCCCTCCAAGAGGCACCTCCAAGCCAAACACCCCCCTCCAAGACCCTCCCAGATGCACCTCTAAGCAAAACACGCTGCTCCTCCAAGCCCAACACACACCTCCAAGAGGCATCCCAGATGCACCTCTAAGCCAAACACGCCCCTCCTCCAAGCCAAACACACCCCTCCAAGAGGCACCTCTAAGCCAAACACCACCCCCCTCCAAGACCCTCCCAGATGCACCTCTAAGCCAAACACGCCCCTCCTCCAAGCCACCTCTCCAAGAGGCACCTCCAAGCCAAACACCCCCCCCCAAAACCCTCCCAGATGCACCTCTAAGCCAAACACGCCCCTCCTACGCCCCTCCTCCAAGCCAAACACACCCCTCCAAAAGGCACCTAACACCCCCGTCCAAGACCCTCACAGATGCACCTCTAAGACAAACACGCCCCTCCTCCAAAGCCAAACACACCTCTCCAAGAGGCACCTCTAAGCCAAACACCCCCCCTCCAAGACCCTCCCAGATGCACCTCTAAGCCAAACACCCCCCTCCAAAACCCTCCCAGATGCACCTCTAAGCCAAACACCCTCCAACAGGCACCTCCAAGCCAAACACCCCCCTCCAAGACCCTCCCAGATGCACCTCTAAGCCAAACACGCCCCTCCTCCAAGCCAAACACCCCCCTCCAAGACCCTCCCAGATGCACCTCTAAGCCAAACACGCCCCTCCTCCAAGCCAAACACACCCCTCCAAGAGGCACCTCTAAGCCAAACACCCCCCTCCAAGACCCTCCCAGATGCACCTCTAAGCCACCTCCAAGCCAAACACGCCCCTCCTCCAAGAGGCAACTTTAAGCCAAACACCCCCCTCCAAGACCCTCCCAGATGCACACCCCCCTCCAAGACCCTCCCAGATGCACCTCTAAGCCAAACACGCCCCTCCTCCAAGCCAAACACACCCCCAAGAGGCACCTCTAAGCCAAACACCCCCCTCCAAGACCCTCCCAGATGCACCTCTAAGCCAAACACGCCCCTCCTCCAAGCCAAACACACCCTCCAAGAGGCACCTCTAAGCCAAACACCCCCCTCCAAAAGACCCTCCCAGACGCACCTCTAAGCAAAACACGCCCCTCCTCCAAGCCAAACACACCCCTCCAAGAGGCACCTCTAAGCCAAACACCCCCGTCCACGACCCTCCCAGATGCACCTCTAAGCCAAACACGCCCCTCCTCCAAGCCAAAGCCAAAGATGCCCCTCCTCCAAGCCAAACACACCCTCCAAGACGCACCTCTAAGCCAAACACAGCCCCTCCAAGACCCTCCCAGACGCACCTCTTCGCCAAACACGCCCCTCCTCCAAACCAAACACACCCTCCAAGACGCACCTCTAAGCACCTCTAAGCCAAACACGCCCCTCCTGCAAGCCAAACACACCCCTGCAAGAGGCACCTCTAAGCCAAACACCCCCGTCCAAAACCCTCCCAGATGCACCTCTAAGCCAAACACGCCCCTCCTCCAAGCCAAACACACCCCTCCAAGAGGCACCTCTAAGCCAAACACCCCCCTCCAAAGACCTTCCCAGATGCACCTCTAAGCCACAAGCCCCTCCTCCAAGCCAAACACACCCCTCCAAGAGGCACCTCTAAGCCAAACACCCCCCTCCAAGACACTCCCAGATGCACCTCTAAGCCAAACACGCCCCTCCAATAAGCCAAACACGCCCCTCCTCCAAGCCAAACACACCCCTCCAAGAGGCACCTCTAAGCCAAACACCCCCCTCCAAGACCCTCCCAGATGCACCTCTAAGCCAAACACGCAAAGCCAAACACGCCCCTCCTCCGAGCCAAACACACCCTCCAAGACGCACCTCTAACACACCCCCTCCAAGACCCTCCCAGACGCACCTCTTCGCCAAACACGCCCCTCCTCCGAGCCAAACACACCCTCCAAGACGCACCTCTAACACACCCCCTCCAAGACCCTCCCAGACGCACCTCTTCGCCAAACACGCCCCTCCTCCGAGCCAAACACACCCTCCAAGACGCACCTCTAACACACCCCCTCCAAGACCCTCCCAGACGCACCTCTTCGCCAAACACGCCCCTCCTCCAAGCCAAGCACACCCCTCCAAGACGCACCTCTAAGCCAAACACCCCCCTCCAAGACCCTCCCAGACGCACCTCTAAGGCCAAACACGCCCCTCCTCCAAGCCAAACACACCCTCCAAGACGCACCTCTAAGCCAAACACACCCCTCCAAGACCCTCCCAGACGCACCTCTAATCACGCCCCTCCTCCAAGCCAAACACCCCTCCAAGATGCACCTCTCAGCCAAACACCCCCCTCCAGACGCAGCTCTAAGCCAAACACGCCCCTCCTCCAAGCCAAACACACCCCTCCAAGACGCGACTCTGCGCCAAGCACCCCCCCCCTCCAAGACCCTCCCAGACGCACCTCTAAGCCAAAATCGCCCCTCCTCCAAGCCCTCCAAGAGGCACCTCTAAGCCAAACACCCCCCTCCAAGACCCTCCCAGATGCACCTCACGCCCCTCCTCCAAGCCAAACACCCCCCTCCAAGACCCTCCCCCAGATGCACCTCGAAGCCAAACACGCGCCTCCTCCAAGGCAAACACACCCCTCCAAGAGGCACCTCTAAGCCAAACACAGGCACCTCTAAGCCAAACACCCCCCTCCAAGACCCTCCCAGATGCACCTCTAAGCCAAACACGCCCCTCCTCCAAGCCAAACACACCCCTCCAAGAGGCACCTCTAGGCCAAACACCACCCTCCAAGACCCTCCCAGATGCACCTCTAAGCCAAACACGCCCCTCCTCCAAGCCAAACACCCCTCCAAGAGGCACCTCTAAGCCAAACACCCCCCTCCTGCCTCGTCAAATGCGCGCCAGCACTCGGGCAGTTGGTTTTGCAACATCTGGAATCTAGGGGCCATGTGGCCGGAAATATGCCCAGCTGACGCTCATGATGCTCCCCTCGTCAAATGCGCGCCAGCACTCGGGCAGTTGGTTTTGCAACATCTGGAATCTAGGGGCCATGTGGCCGGAAATATGCCCAGCTGATGCTCATGATGCTCCCCTCCTGCCTCGTCAAATGCGCGCCAGCACTCTGGAATCTAGAGGGCCATGTGGCCGGAAATATGCCCAGCTGATGCTCATGATGCTCCCCTCCTGCCTCGTCAAATGCGCGCCAGCACTCGGGCAGTTGGTTTTGCAACATCTGGAATCTAGGGCCATGTGGCCGGAAATATGCCCAGCTGATGCTCATGATGCTCCCCTCCTGCCTCGTCAAATGCGCGCCAGCACTCGGGCAGTTGGTTTTGCAACATCATCTGGAATCTAGGGGGGCCATGTGGCCGGAAATATGCCCAGCTGATGCTCATGATGCTCCCCTCCTGCCTCGTCAAATGCGCGCCAGCACTCGGGCAGTTGGTTTTGCAACATCTGGAATCTAGGGGGGCCATGTGGCCGGAAATATGCCCAGCTGATGCTCATGATGCTCCCCTCCTGCCTCGTCAAATGCGCGCCAGCACTCGGGCAGTTGGTTTTGCAACATCTGGAATCTGGGGGGGCCATGTGGCCGGAAATATGCCCAGCTGATGCTAGTGATGCCTCCCTCCTGCCTCGTCAAATGCGCGCCGGCGCTCGGGCAGTTGGTTTTGCAACATCTGGAATCTAGGGGGGCCATGTGGCCGGAAATATGCCCAGCTGATGCTCATGATGCTCCCCTCCTGCCTCGTCAAATGCGCGCCAGCACTCGGGCAGTTGGTTTTGCAACATCTGGAATCTAGGGGGGCCATGTGGCCGGAAATATGCCCAGCTGATGCTCATGATGCGGCCATGTGGCCGGAAATATGCCCAGCTGATGCTCGTGATGCTCCCCTCCTGCCTCGTCAAATGCGCGCCAGCACTCGGGCAGTTGGTTTTGCAACATCTGGAATCTAGGGGGGCCATGTGGCCGGAAATATGCCCAGCTGATGCTCATGATGCTCCCCTCCTGCCTCGTCAAATGCGCGCCAGCACTCGGGCAGTTGGTTTTGCAACATCTGGAATCTAGTGGGGCCATGTGGCCGGAAATATGCCCAGCTGATGCTCATGATGCTCCCCTCCTGCCTCGTCAAATGCGCGCCAGCACTCTGGAATCTAGGGGGGCATGTGGCCGGAAACATGCCCAGCTGATGCTCGTCAAATGCGCGCCAGCACTCGGGCAGTTGGTTTTGCAATATCTTCAATGTAGGGGGGCCATGTGGCCGGAAATATGCCCGGCTGATGCTCATGATGCTCCCCTCCTGCCTCGTCAAATGCGCGCCAGCACTCGGGCAGTTGGTTTTGCAACATCTGGAATCTAGGGAGGCCATGTGGCCGGAAATATGCCTAGCTGATGCTCATGATGCTCCCCTCCTGCCTCGTCAAATGCGCGCCAGCACTCGGGCAGTTGGTTTTGCAACACCTGGAATCTAGGGGGGCCATGTGGCCGGAAATATGCCCAGCTGATGCTCATGATGCTCCCCTCCTGCCTCGTCAAAGGCGCGCCAGCACTCGGGCAGTTGGTTTTGCAACATCTGGAATCTAGGGGGCCATGTGGCCGGAAATATGCCCAGCTGATGTTCATGATGCTCCCCTCCTGCCTCGTCAAATGCGCGCCAGCACTCGGGCAGTTGGTTTTGCAACATCTGGAATCTAGGGGGGCCATGTGGCCGGAAATATGCCCAGCTGACGCTCATGATGCTCCCCTCCTGCCTCGTCAAATGCGCGCCAGCACTCGAGCAGTTGGTTTTGCAACATCTGGAATCTAGGGGGGCCATGTGGCCGGAAATATGCCCAGCTGATGCTCATGATGCTCCCCTCCTGCCTCGTCAAATGCGCGCCAGCACTCGGGCAGTTGGTTTTGCAACATCTGGAATCTAGGGGGGCCATGTGGCCGGAAATATGCCCAGCTGACGCTCATGATGCTCCCCTCCTGCCTCGTCAAATGCGCGCCAGCACTCGGGCAGTTGGTTTTGCAACATCTGGAATCTAGGGGGGCCATGTGGCCGGAAATATGCCCAGCTGATTCTCATGATGCTCCCCTCCTGCCTCGTCAAATGCGCCCCAGCACTCGGGCAGTTGGTTTCGCAACATCTGGAATCTAGGGGGGCCATGTGGCCGGAAATATGCCCAGCTGATGCTCATGATGCTCCCCTCCTGCCTCGTCAAATGCGCGCCAGCACTCGGGCAGTTGGTTTTGCAACATGTGGAATCAAGGGGGGCCATGTGGCCGGAAATATGCCCAGCTGATGCTCATGATGCTCCCCTCCTGCCTCGTCAAATGCGCGCCAGCACTCGGGCAGTTGGTTTTGCAATATCTTCAATGTAGGGGGGCCATGTGGCCGGCCATATGCCCGGCTGATGCTCATGATGCTCCCCTCCTGCCTCGTCAAATGCGCGCCAGCACTCGGGCAGTTGGTTTTGCAACATCTGGAATCTAGGGGGGCCATGTGGCCGGAAATATGCGCAGCTGATGCTCATGATGCTCCCCTCCTGCCTCGTCAAATGCGCGCCAGCACTCGGGCAGTTGGTTTTGCAACATCTGGAATCTAGGGGGGCCATGTGGCCGGAAATATGCCGGGGCCATGTGGCCGGAAATATGCCCAGCTGATGCTCATGATGCTCCCCTCCTGCCTCGTCAAATGCGCGCCAGCACTCGGGCAGTTGGTTTTGCAACATCTGGAATCTAGGGGGGCCATGTGGCCGGAAATATGCCCAGCTGATGCTCATGATGCTCCCCTCCTGCCTCGTCAAATGCGGGCAGTTGGTTTTGCAATATCTTCAATGTAGGGGGGCCATGTGGCCGGACATATGCCCGGCTGATGCTCATGATGCTCCCCTCCTGCCTCGTCAAATGCGCGCCAGCACTCGGTCAGTTGGTTTTGCAACATCTGGAATCAAGGGAGGGCCATGTGGCTCATGATGCTTCCCTCCTAGCCGAAGAAAGGAAGACAGGCTTTAATGCTTTAACATCTCATATAGTTAGGATTCTGACCTCGCGTTTTGGGGCTCCCGCGTCCGACTCCGAGTCCGACTTCATGGCATCCTGGATCCTGAGAGGTTCGCAGATAAGGAGAAGAGAAAGGAGAGTGACAGAAGAGAGCACAAAGCAAGAAGGAAAGATGGGGGGGGGGGGGGGGTGACTGACAAAACAGGGGGAGACATTGTGCCTTTGTCATGTGTTCCAGAAATTCTTGATGAGCTTGATGAGCAATGGAGTGGATTCCGCACACTCTCTCTCTCTCTCTCTCTGGCTCGCTCGCTCGCTCTCTTCTGAGATCGCAGGGCGAGGACAGGGGGGGATGTGTTCTGCGTCCTCCACTTGTTTCACACAACACCCCACTTCATCCCTGTGAGATTGCAGCATTGTTGTGAGAACACGATCGCTCCCGTTCTTGTTCGCTCCTTTCATATCTGCTTCTTCCTTTTGAGGGGAGTCGTTAAGAAAGAAATGAGATGGCCTAAGAAATGAGGAAGGCAGAGCTCATCCGACCCTCTGGGCCAGCGGCAGCTTCAGGCACTGAGCGTGGTTCTCGTGCTTGATCGTCACCATGTCAGGATGTGGGTACCTGCCGGCTCAAGATGCTCAAGACGGCCAAAGGCACATATTGCAATGTAAGCCCTCAAAACTCACAAGTCCTGAAACAGAACCCACGAACGCTACTGTTTCCGAAGCCTTTTTCGAATGATCCGTATCGTGACCGAAAGAGGCCAACACCGTATCGCCATCGTGAATATTCCACAAATATGATCTGATCTGTTCCCTCTTCCAGCGAGCCCGAACCCACTCCAACTCAGTCTCCTCCATCGTGTTGGCTCTCCTTTCGTCCAAGGTGCTTGTAGTTGGCGGGCACGTCCACGCCGCCCTTGGACGCCAGCTTGGTGGTTCCGCGCTGGCCCAGGTACATGTGGCTCAGGCCCCTCGAGAGAAAACCCAAACTTTCGAGAAGCAACACTTTATGTGACTGTGCCGGTGCAAAGAAACGGCCCACTGCCGAGCCTGTGCGCACCCTTGGACCATGGATCGGTAGGGGCCTGACAGGAGCCCATCAGGGAGGCAACAGCATGAGAAAACAGCATGAGAAATGACAGGAATGTCACCTCTGCGTCCTGCCTTGGGGTTCAGGTCCAAGCGGCAATAGCAGAGCCTGGCGCGGAGCGGCATGGACGGGAGGGAAAGTGCAGTGTGTCGTGGGGCAGCTATAGGGCGTACTCGCTGATCCAGCCCATGAGGTTGCCATCTGCATTGGCGTAGCCTGGAACGCTGAGGCAAGAGATGGATGCAAGGCAAACGAGTGAGGGGATATCTTTTTAAGATCGGAAGCAAAAGGGAGAAAAAACCAAAGTGCTGGGATGCCCACCGGCTCCCTCACTGCTTCCCATGGAAATACCCATGACCTGACAAGATCCGGCTGAAACAGGGCACGACTCGCACTTGCAGCTGCATGCTGCATGCTGCAAAGTATCATTGCCCGATTTGATCTTCTGCACGGCCGCCAGTGCCGTGACCTCTGCAGCTGCGACCCGCCCTCCGTACGTCGCACGGTACGCTCCCTGTCCCTCCCTGGAACATCTGAACCATTCGGATTTGGTATTCGGCCTCTCCATCGTTGATGACCTTCAGCGGCACGTCCCCCGCAATTTCTTTGCCCAAGCGCACGAAGATGTCCACCTCAGCGCCAAAGGCGCAATCTTCAAGGCCAGAATCTAGATTGATCGTTGTGATCCGTTTTCCACAAGATGGTATGCAATAATGATGAGCCAGCTGCCACCTTCTCCTTGTACACATCCGGTGGGACGTTGGGGAAAATGTCGCACCAGGTCGCCTTCGGAACGAAGAAAAAAGTGACCGACGTCTGGCGCATCTGGTAGCTTAGCCAAATACACAGAGTATCTGGCCACTAAAAGGGCCGATGTTGTTTTCTCCTAGCTTTTGTGGGGGTCTTTTTTCCCTAGCTGGGGCGGGATCCTTTTTGTGTGATGGGACCCCGTTTATTCCTAGGTGTGGGGGACTCTGTTCCTTTTTCCCCAGGCGTGGGCCTGGCATTGTTTCTTGTAAGATTTGGAAAGGTAACGTTTTGGGATGTAGGTTTCGAGCTTTTTTGCTGTTTTTGGCACTTTCCGAATAAATAAAGATTTGGAAAAGTAACGTTTTTTGGGATGCAGTTGTTGAGCTTTTGTTGTTTTAGGCATGTTGGAAGATGTGGAAAGACAACTGTTTGGCATTCGCATGTTGGAAGATTTGGAAAAGCAACGTTTTGGAATGTAGGTGTTGAGCTCATGCATGTTTTTTGCATCTTGGAAGATGCGGAAAGGCAACGTTTTGGGTTATAGGTTTTGAGCTGTTTCTGCGTTTGGCATGTTGGAAGATTTGGAAAGGCACCGTTTTGAGATGAAGGTTTTGAGCTCTTGCTGCTTTTGACATGCTGGCATGTTGGGAGATTTGGGAAGGTAATGTTTCTGGGATGTAGGTTTTGAGCCTTTCCTGTTCTGGGCATGTTGACAGATTTGGAAAGGTACAGTTTTTGGGATGTAGGATTTGAGCTTTTGCTGTTTTTTGGCATGTAAGAAGATTTGCAGAGACAACGTGTTGGCATGGTGGAAGATTTGGAAAGGCAACGCTTTGGGATGTAGGTTTTGAGCCTTTGCTGCTTTTGGCACTTGTCGAATGTAGGAAGATTTGGAAAGGTAACGTTTTGGGATGTAGGTTTTGAGCTTATGCCCAGGAAAACAAACCGGGTTTGGCCTAGGAAAAAAATGGCCCGCCGCACGTAGGCCAAAAAATGGCCCACGCAGGAAGAACCCACGACCTTCTGCACTCTTCTCTGCCACTTCTTGAAGACTTGCTCGCCTCGTTCTTCGCGGACACGGTGCCCGTGGCACTACCACCGATGGCGTCAACCTCTTGTGCAGCTGAATTGGCCACCCCCAAGGTTGTGCCGCTGCGAGACCGAGAAAAAAAGAGAGACAGCAAGAAAGAGACAGAGAGAGAAAGAGAGAGAGAGGGAGAGGGAGAGAGAGCGCGCGCGCGCGCCTTGGGCAGCTTCTCCTTGGCCAGCTTCAGCGCTGCCAGGATCCTGAATCGAGACGCAATCAGCCCTGAAATCCATTGTCGCGCGGAGGGCAGATTTCTGAACTGACGAGGACGAGAGGCGCATCGAAGTGGTACTGGGGATCCGGGTTGGTCACGTCCTTACGACACTTGAATGGACTTGAATGAATTCGAGCTGATCGGTTCAGCCGAGCCAGCTGAGGCGTGCACCCACTCCGTCTCCTTCGAGTACACGACTTCGTTGTCCTTCACGGCCACGGTCTTGATGTCACCTATGCGGGAGGCTTGGAGGCTTGCGCAGGGGCCCCCGCAAAAGCCGATGTGTGCACACAGTGCGCAGTGTGCCGAGCCGAGCCACTCTTGCCCAGGTCGAAAGCAAGCCGACAGCCACTGGCGTCCTTACCGCAAACCTGCTGAGGCGATTTGCCAGGAGCATGGCTGGGTCTCCGAAGTCCAATGGTGCTTTTATGTGCTTTTTCCATCGGCAATTTCACATGTAACAGCAATGCAACAGCTCTTCCTGCGAGGCCTGGGGTGTGTCGTATGCGGCTGGCATGTCTGACTCATTTTCGACGATCTTCACCTGAACACCAGCAAGGACATGGTCATACATGGCCCCAGCAAACGGAAGGTTCGAATCGGGACCCGGGGGGGAATTCTCGGGTCGGGGGGCCTCGAAGGGTTGGTCCGGCGTGCCACAGACCTCAGCTGGAAGAGCTCCATGTGCAAGGCTCAAGATGCTCAAGGAAGCCTGCAAGAAGAAGCACGAACATGTCAACGTGACTGCCGAATGCAGTTTCGAACAGAATTACAAGCGAACTTCAGACGGCAACTGGATGCTCACCGGGCTGCATTGGGCATAGACTTGACCTCGAATTCATAAGCTCCTCCAGGGTCGTCCAGAGCATTGCTGCGCCGCGCGAGCTTGCGAGTGCACTGAGTGCACGCGCGCTCGACATTTTATGTTGACAGGGCCTCCAACCGAGTAGCACTTCTGCAGGAACTGACCTCTGTCACATTGCGGACATGGATGGCGGATGTTCGGATGGGGCAAAGACTTTCAAAAAAACAAGCTTAAACACGGAAGGGGAGCTGCTAAAGAATCGCCAAGGCACAGATCTTTGCGGGGCCACAGAGGACAAGGCCCGAGGCCTCGAAATGAAGTCCGAGAGCTTAAACGACAGGGGCTCAGAGGGCTGCGTTGTCTTATCAAAAGGGGCTGTTGTAGGGAGGGGCTGCGGCGTCTACGGTTTGTGACGTGGGTGATGAGGCTATGGGAGCACTGCTCCACAGAGCTCCGGACGCTTCGCTGCCAAATCATCTCCTGCCACCCCCCAGGCTTCTCTTCACGAAAGGGATGCTATTGGCGGGGTAGGGGGGGGAGGGGCACGATGTGAGCATGCCACCGATATGTTCTTGAGGACTCTTGAGCTGGATCTAGTCCTGGATGAGGACGCCCGCAAGATACGCCGACGCGCGAGAGTCCCTGCATGTGTACAGCGCTCGAGCTGCGATCAATCTGCTCTGCTTGCCCTCACGTCTACACACTCTGCAGCGACATGGACTCTTCAGAGGCGATTGAACGCTGGCATCCCTGGCCTGTTGGTGTCCGGGAAGACCGGAAGAGAGTAGCGGCCGCAGCCGTCCGCACGCGGCAGGGCCCAGTGAAGCTTGTCCGTGCATTCCTCTGGATCGTTTACACTGTGCTTTGCAGATGACGACATCAGGTCGATAACGGTTGATGACCACTGGGATCCCTTGAGTCCTTCGTCGCCTCCATGTACTTCTGCTTAGCCAGAACAAGCGGGCAAAAGCCTCCCACTCTAGAACTTTGAGAGACTTCTGGCAAGGCTCAGTTGCCACTCTCAGGCCTGGGTCGAGAGGAGCCTTCACCTGGTGTACTGATATCTTTGTTTCTGGTGTGGAATGGTGTGGTGTGCGAAGTCCCGTGCCTTGGCCTTGACCAAAAGATACTTCTTTGCCATAGGTGGCATGATGGCACCGTATGCCGCCTGTGCTGTCCAACTGAAAAAGGAAATAGAGAGGACACATGATCCTGCATGCTTGCAGCCCGGGCCACCTTGCTGCCCTCCTGGTATGATGAGTATGCATTAGCATGGAGCGGAAGTTGGGCAACAAAAGGCTCACAACTCACATTCCGAGGGAGCTTGACTGTGTGCTGTCCTTGCTGTCCTTGAGTGGCACAATGGCCTTGGAGCGCAGCCGGTCGGCTCCCAGCCACTCGTCATACTGCTTGTCATAGCCGATGAAATTCACCTCCAATAAAGGCAGGAGTTCATGCAATGAAGAGGGACAATTTCAGGACATTATGGGCCCTCGACTAGGGAACTTGCCCCGTCTGAAAGCGTGCAGTTTACAAGGCTCTTTTTTTCATCGACCTCGCACTCGCCCATATTCACCATTCTTCAGTCAATGTTGAAGAGCACCCCTCTGCAAACGGCACTTCAAACGACCTACCGCAGGGCCCGGCATAAGTATGAGAGGCTGCAGACTACTGCACATTGTCGGAGTAGACACGTGTACGCATAATACTTGGGCATATGGGCATTGTCCAATTTCCACCTGCAGTTGTTTAGCTTGAAGTTGGAGGATTCGTGTCAGTTGTGCCGGCCCCTTGCGTAGGACTGTGCACTCCCGGACTGGGCAAGCCGCTACCCCAAGCCGGCTTCAAAACGCCATCCTCAGTTGCCACGCGAGCAAGACACGCAGCAAACGCACGCCGCCTGGCATGCTCTTTCGAGACAGCTCTGCTGCTGTCTAATCCGAGCTTCTGATTAGGTTTTTTTCGGCCAGGAACCCGGCCCAAGACTACTTTTAATTCGGACCCAAATGGAGCAAGAGGAGACCTACCGATTTTACCACCCTTATTTAGAGCAATTTTTCTGAGGCCGGGAGGGGGGGGGGGGGGGGGCTGCTATTCTGCCCTGGGTTTTATTCTTATTCTGGGGAGGGGGGAGGGCGGGAAACCCGACCCCCCCGGCAAATCAGAAGCTCGGATTAAGTGCTTCCAGGTGGTGCCTTCCAGCTCTCACCCAGAGTATGGAATGGAAGAGTGGTGGAGCACAATTTTCAACTTGCCGTCGGGCATCTTCTGGTAGGCAAAGCTGTACTCCACCTTCGCAACCTTGCTGTCAAAATCGGTGAAAAAATAGTTCCCCTGGGCAAACGCAAGACCATCGTAGCAACTGATCTGGCTATTCTCAAAGCGCACCTCTTTCCAGCCCTTGCCAGCATTGATAGCGAAGCCTTTATCCTCTTTGAACCCTGCCGGTTGTATGGCATCATACCCAATGAAGTAGGACAGCGCACCTTCTGCAGATACTCGGAACGGCGTTTCTTTTGCCTTGGTCGGCTTGAAAAGCACATTTCCGACGTCGTATCCGTAAAGTTCACCTGCAGCTTCCTTTGCTACATCCTTGTACTTCTCTCCCGTCGGATTGCTCAGGTATTCTTTGGAGATTTTTAGGATAGCTGCCTTCCATTTGTCCTGAACGTTCGTAACGTCAGCTTTGCACTGTCCGTTCGGCCAAGCTTGTCCAGCACTCTGCTTCTGCAAAGAACCAAGAAAGGGATCCGAGCGAATGATCTCCTCTGCCCAAGCCGGTCGAGTCAAGGAGACTGCCGCACCTGAGACTAGACCTCCCAAGGCGAATCGTCGCGATGTTGGTGCAGGGGCTTGAAAGAAACTTGTCGCGCCCTCGGAGCACACAAAGAGGATGGCAACTGCTGCTGTGGCAATTGCTGCAGGGAGTCTCGACGACGACCTGCGGCAAGAACGAGCTCTTGGATTCGCCGCCATCGCAGAGGAGCTTGACAGGCTGGCTGAGCTGGAGGCTTGAGGTGGAAGCTGCAGAGGATTGCATGAAACACATACATTGGATTGAAGGATTGGATGAGACGTAGGACGCATGAGCTCACCAAAACGTCTTTGAGCGCACCTTGACTGGCGAGGCTTTCTTCTTCAAATTGACGGCCACGACCTGGTATTTTACCGGGGGTGCACTCACCCAAGGAATCGCAAGGACCCTGCAGGACCGGCACCCCCTGTTGCAGCCACGTCGCCTCTGCTGCCCAATACTTTCCATCGGCCTCGAAGTCTCGAATTCAATCCCCAACTCTGGCCTCTCCCGCTGCCTTTGCCTTGCAGTGCTTAACTCAGGTTCCTGCTTCGGCCTGGAGGCGCATGCCTTTCCTGAGTGGAACCAGAAGGTGAAGTGATGGTGGTGGCATAGTGGTCACAAGTATCTTGCCCCGCAACGGACAACATTTTTGATACTCTCCAAGCCGCTTCACTGCCGAGTAGTCCATCGGCTTGGCCTTGGCCTTGGCCTTGGCCTGGCGAGGGATTTCTCACCCCCCTCTCTCTCTCTCTCTCTCTCTCTCTCTCTGTCTCTCTCCCTAACTCTCTAACTCTCTAACTCTCTAACTCTCTAACTCTCTAACTCTCTAACTCTCTCTCTCTCTCCACACGCATAGCCCCTCTCTCTCTCTACACTCTGGGCCCCTCCCGAAGGGAGAGCCGCCCCGCGCGAGTTCGAAGGTCCGTTCCCGCGGTTCTCGCAGCGATCAATGTTGCCGGCGGTTTGGGGTTCTCCGGAGTCCACATGCAACACTCAGATTAAGCCCGGATCAAATGGGAGGTGTGTTGTCCCTCATTCACTATCAATCACAGCTAGCCCTCTCTCTCTCCCCTCTTCTTCTTCTACGGGGCATGAGGAGTCCGAAGATCCCCCGCACACTGGGCGCGCCCAGAGTTCTCGGCAGGTCTCTTTGGTGAGAATGCACGGCAGACAGAGTTCACTTTATGGCTTACTCAATGACCCCAGGCCTACCCGCGTCTACAGGCTTGATCCCGTACCATTACCTTTCTGTAAGTCATGCAGCGTTACCCCGCTTGTGGTCTTGCCGGCGAGAGACTGAGTGAAAATGCGGGGGAAGGTCTAAGCAACACTTCTCCAGAAAGGTGAAATAAACCCCGAAACCTAACCACAACACGGTCAGGTCCCGGAAAAATCGTGCACATATATCGGATGGTTCACGGAAGGGTCCCGCCTCTAATTACATCCTGCCTGCCTTGGCCCCCCTATGTCATGACACAGGGTAGGTGACATTAGCCCCCTCTCTCTCTCCCGCTCTCTCTCTCTCCTTCTCTCTCTCTCTCTCTCTCTCTCTCTCTTTCTTTCTTTCTCCTGCACGCTTAGCCCCCCCCGAAGGGAAGGCTGCCCCTAGGGGCGCGCGAAGTCCATGGGTGCGTTGGTTAGGAAGGGCCACGGTTTTCACGGCCCCTCTCTCTCTCTCTCTCTCCCTCTCTCTCTCCCACACGCGTGGCCCCCCCCCGAAGAGGAGAGCCGCCCCAAGGGGCGCGCAGAGTCCACGGTCTGTTGGTGAAATTTGTAGACACGTCCCCCCCGGCGCCAACAGGATTAGTCCAATCACGGAAGAAGGTGATCAAGAAGGGGGGGGCGCCGCCACCTTGGGCTGTCTCTCAAAAGCGGCCTCCTTTGGGCTACGGGCTCTCTCTCTCTCTCTCTCTCTCTCTCTCTCTTCTTCGACTCTCTTTTCATTTCCTACGACCCGCTCGCGCTGTCTCCGCCTTGGCTTTGGGAGCCGGCTTCTTCTCGGCCTTGGAAGTCTTGGCAGGCTTCTCCGCCTTCTCGGTCTTCTCCTTTGGCAAGGCCTTCGTCGAAGGAGCAGATGCAGGAGGCAGGAGAGATCAGTTCCGAATGCGCTGGCAAGTGTCCGCCTTCGACTTGAGCATGTCGATAGACACCCAAGCGTCGGCCTCGTCGCCGTAACCAGCATAATGGACCTGCGGATCACGGTGAGGTAAGGCCCCGTGAGAAGCACGTCGCTCGCTGCCCGCTCCGCACCTTCACAGGTGCCTTTTTCTTTTTTGGCGCCAAGCTGGCAACAGTGGCCGGATAGTACTCACCTCGGCTTAGTAGACCCGAGAGCGCCGCAGCAAAGCTTCCCCGAATTCCTGCAAGCCACCATCGTCCTTGTACATGGCGTGCAGCCTCATGCCGACTTCCAGGTACTCCACCATGGTGACTCCTCCTAAAGCCGTGCGTCACGACATGCATGCAGACCGCAAGGAAGCAAGGACCTAAACCCACAGGCGCAGCCGAAGCACTGGCCAACTTGCAGCAGCTGTCGAAGGGCTTGGATAGCTCGAGCTCTGCATGCCGGCGGACGCATGTCCAAAATCTCACATGACTCGTTCACGAATTCTAATGCCACAAACGCTGCGAAGCAGAAACATGTCAATCGATGTCGCGCTCCAAGTCCGGAAAGCTGAGGCTCACAAGACGGTGACAAGTGTTTATGAGCTTCCGGCACCCCTTGGCAGAAGGTCGGGACAGGATCCTTCGCAAAACGCCGAGATTTGACTTGTGAGATGCGCAACGGCGAGCCATCCAGACTTACACATGAGGGGGTCTCCGAAAGGGAATGCCTTGGAGTGTCTTTGGGGGGGTGGGGGAGGGGACCTCTTATTTTCGGCAGTCTATGCCATATAATTGTCTGGGCTGGCTGGCCTGGAACTCGCAGGGGTGTACACCTCCAAAGCTGCGGTCCAGGAGGTTCGTGTAGAACTCGTCTGGGAGAAATGCTGAACTTCTGTAGTCAGTTCCCGGTCTTTCCAGACTATCATCAGCATCAAGTCTCTCTGTGGCAAGTCTCTCCAAACACCATAAAACCGCCTGCGTTCACATCCGAAACTTTAGAAGCCAAGGCTTGTCCAGCTGCCAGGGGCCAAATCAACCTGGCCACAGACCACTCATTGTATTCATGATTACTTACGGACTTGTTGCTAATTCTCTGAGATGCTCGAGGATGCTCTAAAGGCTCAAGAAGACTCCCACGCCTCTTCAGGCCATCGGGAACGCCTTTCCGCACCGAGGAGACAAAGTCTGGCAGCAAATCCTTCGAGACGAAGTGTGGCACTCTATGCAAAAGCTGCAAAAACTGCAAAAGTGCAAGGGCGCTCCTCTGGGATGCCTTTGCAAGACTGCAGAAAGGTCACCGCTGAGTCCTGGCGCATGCATTCCAACAGCGCCGACTATACCAAAAACCATTCCAATGAATTGGACGGGCTGGCCGACCAGTGCAGAGCCTGCGCCTGAGAGCACTGCAGCAAACAGGGGCAATAGCGGCCAGAGTGTGCATCTTGCGGTTCACGCTGGAGGCTTCCTTGCTCTCTCTTGGCCTCCATGAGATCGGCGTCCGTCACCTTGCTCAGAGCATCCTGGTCCACCTCATCCAGGTGCCAAAGCAGGACAGCTTGTCGTAGAACGTCACAGGCATGCTGCTTCTTAGCTACGACTTACGAATATCGATATCGTCGGGGCTTGACGTTCAGCTACCAGGGTCGGGGCCAGGTCGCCAACGCCCTCCCGGCTCCCTCGGTACGGCACAAAGGAGCCGCCGACCTGGGGAACGGGAGTCGAAGCGATTTGAACCTCGACCGAAATTCCTCGAAGTTCGGTTGTCGCTATAGGCTCTATCAGGCTCTATCAGAAGCTTCGTCCGTCGAGGCCCCGCGCTGCTTCAGAGAAGTCCCGCTGTGGGGCCTGCGGAATCCGCTGCGGAAACAACTCTGCGATGCCACCAATCCGGGCAGAGGAAAGGAAAGAAAAACAGCGAGCCGATCGGCGAACCAAGAGCCCAGCGCATGGCATCATAGCCGCGATGCGCCGCCAAAGCTTTTTCTGCTTGCTGGCTGCCTTTCCGCGAATCGGACGACAGCATCGCTGCTCATCGCTTCTTTTTCCACTTTCTCAGCTGTGGCACCTCGAGTTGCATCTTCAAGTCGGACTGCTGTCCCATGGTGTACCTACTCAGGCACGACACAAAGGACAGCTCCCGAAAACATCTGACAAATGTTCTGTGATCTCTCTCAGTCGAAAAACTTTTCAAGGCTGCAGAAGACCGACTCATGATACTTCATCTTCATGTCGCTCTGGGGCAGCTGCATGGAGCTTCGCCGCCGGGCCGTCTTGAACTTGTCGAAGCGCTTCGCCAAGGCCTCTGCTGCAAAGAAGCTCGGGGAAGTGCTTCTTAAGCTCGCAACATCTAGACTGCATCCCCAAGCCTTCCTGATGCCTCTTCTTTGTGGTCCACGTCTGGTGCTTGGCGGTGTGGTCTCCAAGACTATGCTGTTAAGTCCACTGTGAAAGTTGAGAGCCTCGTCCTTGCGTCAGAGGCGTTGCTTTGCTTCTTGCACCATTGGATGTTGGGTGCCGTGCTAGTCAGCTAGTCTTCCCATCTATGGTGGAGAGAGCTCTCGTCTTCTTTGCCTGCTTACCTCTGCTTGTTGTTGGCATTGCTTGGCATTGGTCTTTTCTCGCCGGTGGACGATATGAAAACCACTTTTCTTGCCACCGATGACTGAGTCCCAAGCTACTTGGGGGAGGGGAGAGGGGGGGAGGGGGGGGGCCGGGGTGGGTCTCGGAATCATGACTGTCTCTCTGAAGCTCTACAAGGGCCCAGGATAGACTCGAGCATAGTACAAAGTGTAAGTATCCTCTGCTGTTTGCTGGGGGCTTAAAGACCTTAAAGTGAGGTGCGCCTCAGCCCACTTTGTCACCAGCTCGGAAGTGGCCGGAGTCACCTGCCACCTCAGATTTTGCACTCGGAATGTTGGGCAGCAGCCTTCTTGCTCCCATGGCTCTTACGGAACTGAAGCCTCAAGCTCAAGCCTTTACTATCAACAACCCCTTCAGTTTCGCGCTCGTCTTCGGCTCATGCGGCTCAGGCTCTGGCCATTTCCCTCGACCGTCCGACAGCCGGACATGCTGGCTCCCCTCTGCACGGCCTCTGGGCAAGGCACTTTTGGTTTGAGATGCGCACTGCGCACACGCTGCACACTGTTGCCTAGCACCGACGCGATGTGGGTGAGCAGCACGACCTGCATACTTTCAGGCATGACACTTTGTGGACTGTAAGCAACATTCTATTCCAGGGCAATAAATAGTGAGTGCACAAGACACCAAGTTAGAAATCACAAAGGAAAACACAGTGTGCGAGCTCACATCATCTTCGCCCGTCATTACCACTTTTCATCACTTCACACCCTTTTGAACCCGTTCAATATTTTCAATAGGTTCGCTCGCTCACTTCGCCCGTTGCCACTCCATGTCGAAGCGTTTCTTCCCTGCTTCTCTGCCCCCCCCCTTGTACCGGGCTGGTGGCTCCTGTGTGCTCCTCTGTGAAGGTTTCAGGGTTTAAAATCTTGTTGGCGATTCCCGACACATGCAAATATTTGAAATGTCAAACAGTCATGTGTGCTGGTGCTTCTTTGCACGGCTTTCTGGGTTTGGACGAATCTGCAAAAGCAGGCGCGGGCTGAAGAGGACTTATGAACCGTTAACAACCACACTAGCACACAGACCTTTTGAACTGCTGTCACTGGTCTGAGCTTGGCTGGGAAAGGGGCTGCGAATGCAGCACTGTCATCTTCCTGCATGCACACATGCAAGGCTGTCTTGAATAGGCTTCTACTCTTGACACCCCTCCACAGGAGGAACTGGCCAGGTACCTTGGCCTGTTGCTACTGGACCTGCCTATTCACGCTGTCTCACTCCCAGCTTCGGCTCACTGTTCCCAGGAGTCACGCAGTTGCCAGCCCGTCTCAAGATCCACTCAGACCTTCCAGTTGGCGATCCACTTCGAAGTCTCTTCACGAGTCCGAAGATTCTCATACTGAATTCGGCATTGGGCTCGATGACGATGGATGTAGAGCACATACCTCAGCTGCTTGGTGCTTGGCCGGTCCGACAGCGATTCATCTCCACCATCGAACTTGTGCAGAAGTCGCTCCATCAGGTCTTGCTTCAACCCTGTCACCTGGAGCCCTTCCACTCGTAGGCCACTCTTGAGTTCTTCCACCGTGAGCAGGCTCAAGGTATCTCTCACCACTCTGACTCGATCGTCGACACCAGTTCTGGCGTCACCACGGAAACTCATCCTGTCACTGTCACTCTGTCCAGCAGGGGATCTCAGCACGGAGGTTCCCTCGGGGACAGATGGCATCCGTGTTGTAGGAACCTCTGCACTGTGTTGAGCCTCCTCAGCACCGCTGCCACGAGGAGTGTCACGACGACTGAGTGCCATGGCTGCACTGGACTGCGCTACACTGGGCCTATTGCCCCTTCCACACAACCAGTGCCAACCTTTCAAAAGCACTTCAACTCCCTTGTAGCTGGCAAACAGCAACCCAACCAAGGCCAACAGGTGAACCAACCCTAAGTAAAGGTTCAACCACCAGACCTCTTCACTCTGAACTGGAGCTGCTTGGACTTTCTCCAAACAGCAGCTGACCACAGCTGCCACGATGCCCCTTTCCAAGGGCAGCTGCTTCATCAGCGAGTCCATTCTGGCTGCTTCTAAAGCCTTCGTGCCAAGATCCGAGATGTTCATGAGCGTATCCACTTTGCCTATGGAAAGTTCTTTGTTTCGAACTGCTTGCTGTATCCACATCTCCTTCAGGGATAAGTGCTTGACTTTTCCACACCCTACCCTCTGTGCCATCGACCTGGCGGCCGAGCTATCGCTCAGCACTCGGTGCTCGACCTTCCAACCAAAGTGTCGGAGGATCTCTGTTGTAAGCTTTCCTTCTGCTGCTGTCTTGACCATGGCATAGAACTCGGCCTCACCCGACGATAGGGCCACGAGACTTTGTCGACCACAACTCGTGTCTAGGAGGTGCTTCCCAAACCTCTGATACGTGGAACTCATAGCCTTCTGGTTCTGCGATCTGTTGCCCAGTCTGAGTCTGAGAAGGACTCTAGCTGCGCAGGTGCTTCTTGCAATTCGAAGTGCCATTTCTCGACGGGGTACTTGGCAATGTACTTTCCGACGCGCTTCAGCCTTAGCCAATGAATCTCCAAGGGCTTGCTCATCCCTTCAGCCAGTTCACTTGCTGCGTACTGCAACGAGGGACGGTCGACTGCCATGTAAAGGATGGTGCCAGTCACTCGTCTGAAGACCTCGGCCCTCTCACGGCTGAGCTCCTTCTCCACTTCTCTGTTTCCCACGCCTGTGGCCTTCGAAGCAGGAGTGTCAACTCCTTTGCACCCTTTTAGCTCGAGTTCCTCGATGACTTGTGGGGCAAACTTGGGGTCGCATTCCCAGGTAAATCCTGAGCCTGTCCACTTGATCAGGCGCCCAAGATGGCGTCCTTCTGAGACTTCCCCTCCATGAGCTGGGTCACCGATTCTCGGTAGCACTTTCACCTCGTAGTTCTCCTCCATGATCTTGTCCAGCATGTCGAGAGCTTCTCTTTCTCCACTCGCCAGGAAATCGTCACCGTGGCACGACAAGCATAGATCATGCTCTTTCAAGTAGTAGGTGTTGGGGCACAACAGCAGCTCGTCGAAATTGTGTCTTGTTTTCACCTCACGGATCTTCACTCCCCATTGCCTAGAGGCTTCCCGGGTTCCGTTCATCGCCTTGTGCAACTCCCAGATGATGTTGGGAGTTCCTTCTGACGCCGGGGGTATTACCCCAATCTTTTCGCTGTTGTCGGCGTGGAAGAAGGCCACGCTCACATCATATCTTCCGATCAGCTTCTTGCTCTTGCTCTCACCGGGCCTCGCTGTGGCTGCGTGCGAAATCACAGCTCGATGCACTCGAATGGGAGGCGTTCCCATCGATACATCTTCTCGCTTGTAAGTGTTCACTTCCTGAGCGACCAAGCGACTCCTGACTCCAGGCTTCCCTTCGATCTCCTTCTCGGTGTCGATCCACCTGGATTTCACCAGTCTGAGCCCCTTCGCCTTGGCTTCATCATATGTGATGTCGCCTTTGACTCCAAAGGACTCCATCTTGGTCATCTCTTTCATCCTCCCGATCTTCACCTTCTCGGGGTCCAGCAACTTTCCAGTCTTCTCATCGTAGACCGGTTTCTCGAGCTCCTTCGCTGCTGATGCGATCATTCTGTCACTGATCACCATGGCCGCCACGTGCATTGTTGGCAATCCTGCCACCATTTCTTCTTCAACCTCCTCCGGTTTGCCTTCCGCTTCACGCTTTCTGCTAGGGGACCTTGGGCTGTCTGAGGCCCGAGCAGGTTCTGAGGTCCTGGCCTCCTTGAGGGGGCTGTCGCTAAGGTCCAACCCACCTCGCTTTCTTTCACTCGGGGCGCCAGAACCGGCAGCCACCGAGCCAGACCCAGAGGCGCGACTACCCGCGGCCTCTGAACTTGCCTGCTTATCCGAGGGGCCAGGGCCGGCACCCATCGGATCATCCCCTCCATTGCTTGATGGCTCAACTGTGCCGTCCCCGGGCGCTGTTTCCGCAACCACAGGTTCTCTGCACAGCTTTTCAAACCTGGCTCTGCACGTGGCATTGTGCTTGACTGGGGCGTCACCGTAAGAGGTATCGCACCCAGGGCAGCCTGGTGTCCTACCATGCTTGATCTGTCTTTCAACCGTGATGTACACCACGAGGTTTAGCCACTACACCCTCCAACCTTCCAGCTGGCAAGGGTCTTCCCGGAGCATCGGGGGTCCTTTCTGGCGTGCCTCGAGGCTGCCAAGGTGTGCCTACCATCCTCAGAACAAACGTGGGGTCAAAGCGCTTGGCCTCAACTCGCCTACGAACCGAGCGACACCTCTGGATGCCGTTGGCTGTTGCCACGAAGTGCTCATCGTTGCTCAAACTTTTGCCTAGCCAAACCCCACATGACCAACGATCCTCAAGCTTTCTTAAGTTCTGATTCGAAATACGGAACAGAACGACCTCTCCAAACTCAACAACTTCGCCCTTGTAGGTCCTACCCCGAAGCCTCTCGTAGGCTGTACGACCGTCATGCTTGATGCCATACCTTGTACAAAGCCATCCTGCGTGACGAACCATCCAAGGAAACACGAGCGAGTCCTCTGTGACCTTAATGGTGGGGTACCTTTGTTCAAAGGCTACCTTAAGGGTCCTGACTTGGTTGCTAAGTTCCAGCACAGCTCGCTCAGCTGCACCGTTGGCCTTGTGGTCTCCTTTGGGCACTGGTTGACTGCTTGCTTTCTTGGGGTACCTCTTAACAAGTTCTTCACCTAAACTTTTGATAGCTGGCTCAGTATCGCTAACAACTATCATGTCTGGGTGACCACAGAACTTCATCCCTTCTAGCCCAAAAGCCATGGAATACGGATCCCCGGTGCCCTTGCTGTTAGCTACACCCGTAAACAGAGCCCCTGACTTTTGGTCCCTGCAAACCAAAACGGCCTTGGCACCAGCTTTGGCCTCGAGGATGTCCTTGGCGTCAGTGGAAGCTGCTTCCTGGGACAAGGCTTTCGTGAAGAAGCAGTAGTCGATACAGTACCTTGCTACGTCCTTTTTCTTTTCTTCTTGGCGCCTTTGATGGAAGTCTTCGGTGCCCTTCCCCACCACGCAAGACTCACACCAACTCCGAAATGGAAGGTGTGTTAACTCGTGTTCAGCACGCATCTCAGCACTGACACTCGGGGGTACCTTCTTGTGCTTAGCCTTACGCCCGGCCTCTCCTTCAGGTTCAGGCGGCTCTTCCAGGGGAGCGTCGCCAAGAGGCCTCGCATCCACCTGGGCAGGTGGGGTGCTGTCAGCTACCTCCACTCCCGGGGCGCTATCCGCTACCTCCGGTCTGGCTTCCCGAGCTGTTGGAGCTGCGATCCTATGCCTTTCAGGGTTCTGGGGCGGCTTACCCATAGTCGCTTCCAACCAGTAGACACCTTTATCCTTCACTAAAGGAACTTTTGGGACTTCCTTCAAAGCTTTCTTGAGTTGCTCACCACCACAGCGACCTACGAGGAATTGGTGCGAGGGCCCTACCACCAACCAGGTTCCCTTCTGACTGGCTTCTGACATGGAGATAACAGGAAACTGGACGCTGTTGCTTTCCCTGTAGTTAAACTCAACTGGCACATCCCCATGCTTGAGCGACGAAGTCTTGCACTTACCCAATTCCAAGGCTTCTCCCGTGACCGTGTTCATGCGGACCCTGTCACCTGCAACCTCGACGGCCTTGTTGTCAAAGCCAACCGGAGCCAAACCACCCCCAGCCCCTGTGTCTACAAGGATCCTACAGTGGGTTTCAGGGTTTGCTACAGTTGCAACACACAAGGTTGAGGCTGCTAGGCCTTCACTTTCGGGCTCCTCTTGGGTTTCCGGGGCTGCTGCAGCCGTCCTACCTTTGTTCTCGGCCTTTTTCAAGTCCGCGGCTCGCTTCCTGCACTCGGCCTTTGTGTGGCCGGGTTTCTGACAGTAGAAGCACGGGCCCTTCTTCTTGTCGCCCTTGCCTCCTTTGTCTCCACCCTTCTTTCCGCCAGCGTCCTTGCCGGTGCTCTTGCCCTTGTCGCCTTTTCCATCACCCTTGGCGCCCTTCGGGGAACCCTTATGCGGCTTCTTTGGTAGGCCTCCTACGTCCATCGGTTGAGGCGTGCTTTGCAAGTACTTCTGCGTGCGGGCAATCTCTATGATCTCCGCTCTCATCTTCTTCCAGGTGTCAAGCCTGGATGAGTGCCTAATGAGGTGCTCCTTGACCGTCTGGTCTTCCACTCCCAGAATGACAATCCCGATGACGGTTTCGTCGTCCACGTCCTTCCCAGACTGCTTCTCGTACTCCCTCACCTTGCGCTCAAAGGACTCGATGCAACTGACCAAATCCCCTTCGAACTTGTAGCGCAGGATCTCCAGGAGCAGACCCACATATCTGGAGTTGAGCTTCGGGTTGTACTCCAGGTAGAGCTGCCGATAGGCCTCGACACCTTCATTGTCCCCACAGTTGTGCAGCTTGTCCAGCGCACGTCCCCTGCAGAGCATCACCAGGACGTAGTAGAGCTGAGTCGACAGCCCTTGCTCCTCCTCAGTGAGAAGTCGGTTCCAAAGTTGGATTTCCGACGACTCGGCCTTCTGGAGTAAGGCTTGGTACCTCCTGTCCATCGCCCCCATGTAGCTCCGAAGGATGAAGACCCAGTCGTTGAAGGTTGCTGGATCTCCTTTAAACACCTCAGGCTTTCCGAGCCCTCTTGTGTCCACCAAGGGGAGCAGCCCAAAGACACCTCCCTGACCCGGCGCTGTAGCAGCAACCTGGGCCGGTGGGCTCACTGGTGCCTGGGCCACACTTGAACTGGCGGCCTGAGCTTCCCGTAGCTCCTGCAGCTGCTGGCCTTGCACCAGCATCTGCTGTTGCATTGCAGCCATGGCTTCACCTGACTGCTGCAACTGTGCCCGGAGCTCCTGGATCAAAGCCTCCATGGCGACCACCAAGAGAACGGTGATCACCGTCAGGATCCGACTCCTCGTCACCCTGGCCTTCGTCGTCCGCCTCGTCCTCGGTGAGAAGTGGCTGCCGCTTCTTTCTTCTATTCTTCTTTTCCTTCTTCTCCTCTTTCCTCAGACGAAGCGCACGGATCTGCCTCTTCACAGCCCGACTGGCTGCAAGGAGAGTTGGCTCACGCTGCTTCTTTGTTCGCTCGTCGCAAGTGTCGCAAGCCTCCGCAAACTCCCGGACGATGTGTTCTCCAACGGACCCAGGCGGGATAAGACCCGATTTGCGAAGTTCTGTCTTTCGAGCAGTCCTTTCACTGAAGCTAAGCCGGGGCCACTCTTCCCTCAACCTCTCGATCTTCGGGGTGATCCTCAGCCTGTACCGCTTCTTTGGTTTCGGCTTTGCCTGGGCTGTCCTCGTCACTAACTCCTCTGCTGCTTCGCTAAAGCCTTGGTGGCTTCTCCTCAACAAGGCCTTGTCCGACCTTCCTCCTCTCCTTTTCTTCTTGTTCGGCCTCTTCTTTGCCTTTGCCTGGATCTGCTGGTCCGGCTCACCAGCAGGGCGATCTCGTCCACGATCTCCTTGGGCTCTCTGGCCCTGCCTTTCAGACCTTGACCGGCCTGGTCCTTTCTTGCCCTTCTGGGCTCCTTTGCTGGGTTTGCCCCAGCCCTTGCCCGTGTTGACCACAGGCTGCCAGGGGTGCGCAGGGCGCAACCAACTGGCTGCAAGGGGTGCCTCGAAGGCAACCTCCTTGTCCGAGCAGCTCCCTGGGTCAGAGCCGCTCCGCTACCATGCAAAAGCAGGCGCGGGCTGAAGAGGACTTATGAACCGTTAACAACCACACTAGCACACAGACCTTTTGAACTGCTGTCACTGGTCTGAGCTTGGCTGGGAAAGGGGCTGCGAATGCAGCACTGTCATCTTCCTGCATGCACACATGCAAGGCTGTCTTGAATAGGCTTCTACTCTTGACAGAATCTGACCTGGCTTGCTTCTTTTCTTATTGCATAAGAGAGATGACAAAGAAACCACTTGCAGGTTGTCTCAGACGGCATTAAGGGCATAAAAACCAGAACCGCTTGACTTCTGCACACGAGGTGTTGGGAAGAGATTTGAAGCTGTTTCAGGAGATGAGGAGTTCGTTCACAAACCTTCGTCACTGGCCCCTCACAACACTCGAATGTCGCTAGTCAACGACCAGAGACGACCAAGAAAGCAAGGCTGCAATCAGCAAAGTCAGATCCTCCGTTAACCCTCAACGGGCCCTAAGCTTCCTAAACCCCCTTGCCGGGCGTCATATATATATATATATACCAAAATATGTGCAATGTAATATAAGAGATGCATATAAATATGTATCAGCCCCTTACATCCCAAAAGACACCGCCTCCTCGGGTGCGACGTCGCTCGCGGCGCCCTCTGGGGCAGCAGTTGGCACCCTTAGAGTGTCAGCAGGAGTTGGAGAAACCCTGATATGGGCCAGGAACCCGAATGCAGACGGCCGGGTGGAGAAACCCTTATAGGGGCCAGGAACCCGAATGCAGACGGCCGGGTTGCGCCACGCGAGTTCCGACGTAATCTGTCTCATCCATCTCTACCTATTTAGCTGTCTCTTTTTCTGCTGTCTCTCTCTCGCTTTCTCTTTGTCTATCCCTCTTTATCTCTTTGAGTCTCTGTCTCTCTCTCTCTCTCTTTCTCTCTCGCTTCTGTCTGTCCATCTGTCCTTCTTTTCTCATCATTGTTGTTTCCGTTAAATACCATCCACATCTACATATTCTCATCTCGTCGGATGATGCATGCAATCCACCCGTCCTCCAAAGTCACCATTGCCCGGCGTGGAGATGGGTGGAAGCCGTCCGAGAAACAGCACAAGCGCACATACAAGACAATCGGAAGCTGTCCTGGAGCAAAGTTCCTGTCAAGCAAGATCGAACCGACGACACATCCTTTTCTCCCTCCCTATACCTCTCTCAGTCTCTCTCTCTCTCCCGCCCCACACAGGCGCTTCTGCCAATCTTCTCACTGCTACTCTGTCTCACAAACAAACACCAAGAATATCTGGTCCGACCCCCCACCCCACCGCCCCCCAACCCGAATTCCAAAAGCGACGACAGTTACGGGGATGGCGCACCCCACATGTCGCATCCTCGTGCCTCATCTTCGTAACTGTTTGCGCTGTTGATGCACATTCACTGCTCCAAAAGTGACGACGCGCACCCCACATGCCTCATCCTCCTAACTGTCGGCACTTTTGCACGCGGAATCTTCCAAAGCGACGACAGAAACGAGGATGACGCACCCCGGACTGCGACTGATTCGCGACACTCGCGCACGCTTCGAGGATGCTTCGCGCTTGCGCACACACAACGCGCGATGTTGGATGACCTCCTGAACCCCTGGAACCAACCTTTTAAGACGGGAACCCTTCTGCCACGCATTCGGGAATAATTAGAGTTGGAGAAGAATTCGGGGTTTTAGGGTCCAGGGCAACAAGCAAAAGATGGCTTCAAAGTGAATCCTGGCCAGCTCATCTTCAAACTCAGCGAGCGACGGGTCGCGAATCATCTGCGGCTTGTCCTTTCTTAAAGATGCCAACATTGCAACCCAAAACCCAAGTCAAACCACACCCATCCATACCCCGCGCTAACGTACCCCAAAGTCCAGGCATGTCCAGGCACAGGCAACAGCACAGGCTTCCGTTCTGCAATGTGGCTGCGGGCCTTGTAGAAAGCCAGAGCATCCGCTGTGAGCCGTGCGTAGACCTTCATTTCCGAATGCTGCCGATGTTGGCACAGAGAAGCTGAGAAACGAGAGACGAAATTAAGGACTGAGGTCAGCGAAGCCCCTGCCTCTCTGGGTCTTCGACTGCTTGAAGTCACTAAGGACACCCAACCTTCCATATGCGATGCAAAGCATGCGGAATGGGAAAGTTGGCTGATGTTGGGATCTTGCCGAAATGTTGTGGGCCTTCCAGCACGGCATGCACTCCAGGGCCTCCAGACTCGACTGTTCACAATCTCTGCGAGCCATTTGGGTCTCTGAGAGCCTATGCCACGTTGGAGTGCAAAGAGCTCCTGCGGTGACTCCCTTGACGACTCCTTGGTCACTGCGGATATGCGGATATGGATTATGCAGCTTCTGCAGCGCATGTACCCTATCTTGACGTTTCTTGTGGCAGCCCTTCGCCAATTGCCTGCCCAGTGGCATTGAAGAATCCTTGCCAGCACTGGCACTCCATGGCGTAGTTACGAATCACATCGCTTGCGTCAGCTTGCCACATAGGATGCTGATTGGGGTGGTCAATTACAACACCTGAGCCCCGCAATCAGTATGCTGTCGACATCTGGTCTTCCTTTGCAAGTAGGGCATGGATAAACGACAGCTCTGCGCCGACAACCTCTCTTTGCATGGGATACTTTGGGATGAGCTGCAACTGCATGTCAGACACTGTCAGAGCCATGGCTGTATCTTACTGTTAGATACACCATGTTACACTGGTTGAGCCAAGGGCCGGAGAACAGCGGGAGAAATAAGAAAGAGGAGAAGTCTCTCGGGGGGAAGTGTCGGGAAGTGCACCCCTTTCAGAGGTAGAGGAATCAAGCGCATCCTTCTCGGACGTCGAGTCGAGGTATCGGCTCAGCCGACTCTCCTGTGTAAGAAACAGGTGGCACAGCATGCCATGGTCAGCGAACTCACAGCACCTCATCATCCAACCGGCGCTGAATCTCGAGCAGGAATTGAGGGCATGAGTACCTCAGAGACCATCATGCTGCGCAGCTACTGAGCAGCTACGATGTCCAAGAGGCAACCGGTAACCGTGGAAACCGTGGGCGCACGCTGCTGTCCACCCCGCCACCTTTGAGCGGTAGTACTCAGAGCTGGTGGTCAGGAGCTTGCTCTCGAAGTCGGTCTCCAGGGGGAGTCTATCTCAGGCCCTATGTCAAAGACAACGCGTACAAGACAACGAACTTAAAAGCAATGTGCAAGAACGCCTGAAGAGAAGTGGGGATCAGGGCTCCAGCAGCGAATGGGACTCAGGGGCCAGCCCGGGCCTTGTACACCCCGCGGGCCTGTGACCTGACAGCGGACTCAATTCTCTTTCCTCTGACAAGCCCCCACACAAAGTGAGGGGAGCCAATTCGCAACAACAAAGTTGCTAGGAAGGTCCTGAGCCCCGGACTGCCACACCAGCCGATCCGCAGCGTTCTTGTCTGCGCCGTCCTTTTGCTTCACAACCTTGGGGCCGGTGTCCCCAACCTCAGTCAGATGAGGCTGCGTGTATGGCCGGCGCATGCGTATCGTGGGCCGAGACCGTGCAAAGCATCTCCACGAGGCGCCGCATGACATCCTTCGCGAAGGCTCTAACTGGGCTTATGAGGAAAGAAACTTGAAAGTCTCTCACAGGTGGGCGGGATGACTGCGAAGAGGCACAGCGTGCAGAAACACATTGAAGACAGTCGGTTGCAAGAACACTTACAAATGCTGAATGCAACCCTCCCAGCTGCGCACAATTGGCGTCACCATGATTCCTTTTTTTCGGGCCGGGGGCCACCGAAATTGGCACCTGATTCAGACTTACTTGGAAAATCGGGCCCGCTTGGCCTCGCGCACATAGCGTGGGGTCTTCTCGCAGTTCTTGATGCCAGGAGAGTCCTCCACTCCACTGGCAACGTCCACTCCGAAAGGACCAATGGATGTGACCAGCTCGGCCACGTTTACATCTGTGAGGCCGCCGGCCACGATCACAGGAATCTGCCACTCCTCCTGCGCGACCCGAGCCAGTGTCCAGTCAAAGGCAGCCCCGGTACCTCCTGAGTGGCTGCCCTTCACGGCCGTGTCCAGCAAGATGGAATCACACACTTCGCAAAAACCCAGCAAGCGTTGCCGAAGCTCCTGCGAGCAATTCGTAGTTCCAACGTCTAGCGGCTTACACGTTTCACGGTGTGGGAACAGTATAGCACAACCAGTCACAATACAAGCTGTTGTTGCTATTTGTTGCTTCTAAGAGTAGTATTTTCCATACACATTGACTGCATGACAATTCTTTGTGACCGCACTTTCCTGCGACAGACGCCTTATGGAATCACACTGGCAAGATCAAGGCACAAGTTGGCTGCTTTCAGAACTCGGACATGATTGCATGAGGAGTGTGACTCACCCCGGTGCTTAAATTCTGTTGCGCAATCCGGCATCACTGCACCAGCGTTCCCCTGCGGCGAGACGTTCGCCCCACATGATGGTCAGAAACCAACGTTGGCCAGGGAGGGTAAACAAATTCGGGATACACGACCCCCTTGGCCTGAGCCGATGGTTGTCGATGGACGTCATGCGTGTTTATTTTGCTGCGCAATACTTCAATTCCTGCCCAAGTCTGACAGCAAGTCCACGCTAGTGCCCAGGGGTGAATGTCAAACCGAAAAGAGCCGTGCGATGCTCAATTTGGTAAGCTCGCTGCCCTCAAGAACTCAAGAACCGGGTCAGGCTTCGAACTTGTCATTTGGCCGGATGCAGGTTTCAAGTTGGGTGCCAGTGGGGAGGGGGGCGCGTTTTGGCCGGATCCAGGTTCAAGTTGGTTCCAAAAGGGGCATCGTGGCCCAAACAACTTTCAAGTTTGGGGCAGCTTGGCCAGCCAGGTTTCAATCGGAGCACGTTGAACATTTCTGACACACGAGGTCATCTCAAAAACAAAGAGCCGAAATGCTTGAGACACGGCTCATAATATGCCTCCAGAACTCTGCGTGCTGCCCCAACCAGCAAAACAAGGTGCATTCAAGCGCTCCTCCAGCTCGGCCGGCGTTGCACCCTCACTACCTGTGGGAGGTAGATGAGCGACTTTGATGATCCAGGTGTCTGGCAGACGAGCCCGCAGATCGCGGACGAAGTCCGGGCCCTCGCCACCGTGCAACTGCACTACATCCACCCCGGTTGCCTCAGTGGTTCCCGACACCTCTTCTAGTGGCTGGTCCATAAAGACACCGACGACCAGCGGCCTCTGGCAGGCAGACCGCAAAGCCACGGCTCGCGCCGCCAGCGCCGCGGAAGGTGACTCGGCTCCAGGCAACTCGGGACGTGGTAGCCGACTGCCCCTCTCGCCGAAGCGGCGCACTGCGGCCACCAAGCGCTGCGCCTCCATGCGATCTCCATGCGAGATTCCTACGCTTAGCTAGGCTTAGTTCTTGTTCCAAGAGCAATGTGCACAACGATCGAGTAAGAATGAAAAAGGACATCGAAAAGGCATTAACCGGGTGACCAGGCGCGAGACATACTGACTAGCAACGAGAATCCCAGCCCAGCAATCCCAGCCTCCTCCTGCGAGGCCTGGCGCTTAGACTTGGCGAATATCACGCCGATGAGGTTGGCACCAGCCCCGACGGCACAGTCTGCGTCCTCCTGACGCCGCACACCGCAGACTTTCACCAAAACGGCGCCCGGAGCCACTGGCAGCGCGCCAGCCCCACCTGGCGCCATCATGGCAAGGATGGCAGCACCTGGGCGTAAGGATGCAAAGAGGTCGTTGCGCGTCCGCAAGGGCCCCTCTCGTAGCGACTTGTCCAATACCAATACTACCCCAATCAAGTAGCAACCAGATGTAACCAGAAAAAGCAAAAGAAAGCCTGAGGGAGGAGTTTTACGCGGCTTCACAATGTTTTGTCGCTGAGCCTGGATCGGGTGCCCGCATGAGAGCCTCGCCCACCAGGATCCCGGAGCATCGGATTTCCCTGCAGTGTGCCACATCCTCAGCAGTGGAGAGGCCACTCAAGGCAAGAAGCTTCACGTCCGAGCCGATGCCCACACCCCGCCGCACCAGCTCCTGCGACATGCGAGTACAGACTTAAGCAGAGCTTAAGGTGCGGAAAGCCAAGAAAAGCCCCGACAGTCCTGGGCGATAGCTGCGGTGCGATTCTTGTCCAACACCAAGGTGTGAAGGTTCCGGTTGTTGACGCCCAAGACTCGGGCACCGGCACGCAGCGCAACCTCAAAACATCTCAGAGCATCAGAAAGCAGCGCGTGATGGTGCACTGAAGATCAAGGTTCGTTCAGAAACCAGATCGTGATTGACAATGCGGCCCATGGCCGACGTGGTAACATCACTCATGAAACATCCCTTCAATGTGAATAGCAATCTGTTCCCTGCAAGTCTTTCAAGGATTCCAACCTATCCGAGTAACACATGTGTCATGACCCTACCAGCATCATATCCACTAACACTTTACATGCCCAACATTCCCTATTTAAACGCACATCCTGAAATTCGCCTCGGCTTCCTGCCGAGAAGCGTCTGGAACAAGCAGACCCGGATCCGGTCTCCTTCCCCACCCCCTAACCCAACCCTGCCCCATGCAGAATTTTGTGAGCACACCCCCCCCCCCACCCGGTCGGCTCCTACAGAGGGAGCGCCTTAAAATGCAGTACCCCTGACCGCCTGGAGACTTTCTGGGACCCTCCCTAGGGATCCCTGCACACCAGCGGAGGGAGCACCTCGAAATGGCCTCCGACGTCATCTCCACATACTGCATGCTCTGCCGAGGCGGCGCGCGCAAGCGTTGACAATTAGCATGCCCCCAAAGTCTGAGAGTTGTTGGGAGAACCAGAGTCCGGCCTCGAGTTCCTGGTCCGTGACCACCTCCACCAACGGCTCGACGCCCCTCTGCCGGCAGCAGTTCAGCAGCTCCCGAAGCCTCCCCACGAGAAAAGAAGCTTTAAAAGAAGGAAATCATCAACAGGAAAAACACATCAGTACAGAGAGAGAGAGAGAGAGCGAGCCGGGGAGGAGTGGGCTGAGTCCGAGCTCAGCTTCAAGAAGGCGTGCGGCCAGGCCTGGTCTGAGAGAGGATGGAGACCATCAGCAGCACGGTGTCGGCGCCGTGAGCGACGGCCTCCAGCACTTGGTATTCCTGAGCCCAGAGCCAATCAGATGCGCAAGCCGAAAATTACTCGAAGAGACAGCAGCACAGAGCAAAGCACATCCCCTGAACTTTGAACTTTGAGCCTAGGGACATCGATCAAGAAATCCTTCCGGAGGCACGCCGGCCTCCGCCGTGCCTCCTTGGCGGCCCAGGCCTGCGTCCTGGCTTGCACAGAAAAAACAGAAAGAACGACACATATCCGCAACTCTACAAGATAGAGAGAGGCAGCTTGCCCCAGCAGCTTGCCTGACTCGCACATCACGGAGGTCTGCCAAAGATCCCTTGAACCACTTCGGCTCCGTCAGCACCGACAGGATGCTCGCACCGTGGTGGCTGTAAACCAGGGCCTCTTGCTGGGCGCCACCCCCCAACATTCACCAAATCAGCTGTGTAAGGAAGCTCTCGGTTCCAAACAATTGGAGGCCTCCAAGGCTTAAAGCTTGAGAGGGTCTGATAAGCCCTGAAGGTTGTTTTTTTTGACTTGGGTAAAAGCTTGCCTCACGGGGGTTTCGATTTGGCAGGTGTCCGTTAGGTGCAGTCAATTAGCGTTGATTAGCGTTGCCTTTTGCATTCGCAAAGTAAAGAGCCGCACATGTTTCCGACCATGCTTGATTATGATTTCGGATGCTAGGATGTCGTTTGACTGAAGAGCATTGTACGGGGAGGCCCTCCCAAGAATGGATGCGATGAATTGGCTTCCTTTTTCAGCCTTCTGCTTAGTGCCTGCTTGACATCTTGCATAGGTGGCTTGTGGTCCGCGCCTCTGCAATCTGGGATGATGTTTGGGAATCGAAAGCAATCAGTGTTCACTGGTCTTGAAAAGAACACGCACCATGGGCGGCGCCTGCTCGGCGGCATCGAGGTCCGGGCTGATGTCGCCCTTCGATGGCGATGCCCGCTTGAACTCTGCGGCCAGTGCCAGGGCCCAGGGCGTCTTCTCTGCCTCGTCGATGCAATCCTTGCCCATGCGCTGCCCTCTCTGAGCTAAACTACATGAACAAAACATCCAAGTAGATGCCGCAGCAAGTAGATGCCGTACCCCTCTAGACTCCAGACCTTCCCCTCTCGCCTCCCTCATCCCCCTGAACTGAAAATTGCTATAGGTGTGACGACCCAGGGGTCCACCAGAGACTGCGGCGGCCCGTGCTCCTTCACAAAGGCCTCGGCGGCTTCCAGGAGCTGCTCGGAAGAGACCTCGCCCTTGGCCAAAGCCACATCCTCTGCCACGCGGCGTCGACACTCCCAGCCAAACATGAGCAAGCGTTGCACAAAAAGGCGCATTAGAGGAGTACACCCGCATACCCTGGAGCTTCTGAGAACAAAAGGACCCCGCTTGTAGAGAGCCGTTGCCTTCTCGCGCTGCTGCACGATCTCTTGGAGCTTGGAGCGCTTCGCGTCGGGGTTCCCGAAGCCGTAGAGGTGCCCGCAGTCCGCCGCCTTGCAAAGAACATGTGCGCTTGCTGAGCCCTGGAGAAAATACTAAACTGGATGCATGATCATGTACATATGCACATACACATAGATAGTCATAGACATATTGTGTAGAAATATCTATATATATATATATAGTACAATGTAGTACTGTGCAACTCAACAGGTGATGGTCGTTCCAACAGCATAGGCCTCGTCCATCGCAGCTGTGCCAGTCAGGAAACGAAATAGCAGAAACTTGTTCGAGATGCTCCAAGTCTTTCAGGGTGCAAGGTGTGCATCGCACTCCTTTTATTTCTGTTTCAGAAAATATGCAGGGCTGCGAATGCTTTTGCATTGCACAGGAAATCATCTTGAAATCATCTTGAAATCATCTTGAGCCGCTGCATCCATGTCAAAGCCAAGCAAAAGGGTGGTGCAGAGACTCAGTGCGGACAAGATCTAGGTGAGCACACCGTAGAGATCGAGGTATAGACTGTACGCGGGTAGCCATGAAGCCTAGTAATGCCCACCAGGTGCCCTCCTGATCGATGTCCGTTCCGTCGCGCTCCCGGTTCACCTGCGCCACCATCGCATCCACACATCGAGCCTGGCGAGTCTTCGGCGGAAACGACAAAGATCTCAGACAACTCAGAGAACTACACAGATAGCAAGGACAAAGAAGGGAGTTTCAAGGACCGAGGCCTATGAAGGGCTTCAAGCAAAAGGCGAGAGGAAGCAAAGGGGAGAGAGAAAGAGAGAGCAGTCGAAGACCACACTCATGACAGCACATGACAGCTATGGTAAGTATGGACAACTATAACAGAAACTATGTGAACTCGGGGCCTTGAGCTTGGAGAAAACGTGCTCCTAGGCTTCGAAGAGCTGCGTTATCCGATAGCTAAGGGATTGTCTGGGTCTGCTCCACCAAGGCTCAGAGAAGGCCTGCACTGCAGCCTTGAAAAGCTCAGGGTACTCCTCGCGGAATCACGCTTCACGCTAGTGTCGAATGCGTCTTGCAAACTCACGTCTCTCATTCCACGGCGACACACTTTTTTCACACTCACTTCCAAAGAAACAGGTCCATTTGCCCCCCCCCCCCCCCCCCCCGACGGGAGTTGCAATCTCGCTTTGTGTCTCACTCTCAAATTTTCTGATCTCTTTATTTCAGTCAGATCCAGATCCTTCTTTCTTTCATGGGGCCTGGGGGGTGAGCCCCCCGCTTTCGGTGGCGACTGGAAGTTTGTGGGGTGGCTTTCACGACCCCGCACATGTTCTGTTGGGACGCGCTCATCGGACAGCTCGGCCAGCAGCTTGCTCAGAATCGTGCTGCTTATGCACCAAACGTCATCTTCCAGTTGAGGCTCCTCATCTATGACACCTATGATTTCCAGCGTACTTTGCACATGACTTTGTCGTCAAGTGCGTGCACGGCGTGCTTTTGTCAGCCGCGGCAATTCCAGCCGCACATCGCCGCATCGCTCCTTCTCAGTCGATTTTGCGTCCCCTCCACAACAAGTGCATCAAGCTGGTTCTTGACGTGCTTCTTCATGCGCAGTAGAGTAGGGATCCGCCTTTCGTTGATCTGCAACCTCTGTTGTTGCATGCAGCAGCACGCGATGTAGAGCTTCAATGCGTTGGTCGGATACTTCCATTCTTTCCTTGCTGATCTGCTTCAAGGTCTTCTCGCCTCTTCGCTGTTGCGCCTGGAGCCAGAATGGCTGTACGGATCCTTTCTCGCTCTCTCTCTCTCTCTCTCTCTCTCTTCCTTCCTTCCTTCCTTCCTTCCGTCCTTCCGTCCTTCCTTCCTTCTTTACTTCTTTCGTGGGGCAAGGGAGCGAACCCCCTTGCGTCGTCGCGGACTGTAGTTTGCGGCAGACAGCTTGGCGATGAGGTATGTTTCCCGTCCCCTCTTTACCAGACTATATACTGGCCCGCTTCCGAGGAACCCACTCCCCAGCACCACGCGAGGCATCGGCTCATGTGGCCAGGGGTACTGGAGTGGTCAAAGGGACCTTCGTGGCATGTCCACTTTGCACAACGCGAGCCCGTGTTCGATAGCTTTCCGATCCCGAGATGGGCCTTTCGAGGTCTTCTTCTTCTTCTTCTTCTTCTTCTTCTTCTTCTTCTTCTTCTTCTTCTCCTTCTGCTGCTTCTTCTTCTTCTACACGCTTTAGAGGGGGGCCCCCCTCGACGGCCATACAGTTCGGCAGTCTAGTTCGTGATCCCACTTTCAGGATTACACTAGTCACCAACCAGCCGGTTTCTCTCTCTCGCGCTCACTCACTCTTTCTCGCAAGGCCAGGTCAAGTCAGTCCGTGCTGCTTTTCGTGAAGAACCGGTCCAAATACCTTGCAAGAGACACCTTTGACACATGACTCTTTTGACTGGAAGGGCTGCCGGCTGGAAGACGCGCTGCATCCAGAAGACCAGGATGGTGTTCTTCTCCTAACGCCACGGACAGAGAGCCCTCTCGACTCAGTCCGCCCCCCCTCCTCATCCCCCTCTTCCGGTCCCAAAGCTGTGCCAGCGCATTGAGCAAGTCCTGTCCAAACTGAGGGGCACATGTCTCAACCAAACTCTTGCTTTTGAATGCTCTACGGCGGTGCGAGTACAGGCTTCCATCTGATTCTATCTCTTGTCAGTTGGGACGATGATTTTTCGTGCGAATGTTCCCCCATAACTCGAATCGAAGCGCCCGTTCAGTATCCGAGCAATGCTTTGGCATGTTTTCCTGTGTGCCCCGTTGCTGTAACTAGCGGTGCGACTGTGTCCCAAGTACACATTATGAGCACAATGAAAATGGGCACCAATGGCCGTCTCGTATGTCGTTGAGTTGTCTTCGGCATTGAAACCTCACAACGTCTCGGGATCTCCGTTCTATGTTGCTTGTGTTGGCTGCTTGCGGCTTTATGTCTTTACCCTTCTCCTCTTCGTTTTGGCTGCTGCCTGTGGCGTTTGTCGTTCCACGTAGTTGCGTTCTACGTTGCTGTGCTTCTATCCTGTCTGTGTGGTGCTGGTTTCTTTTCGTAGCTTCTTTGTCCCCGTTTCTCCTATCCTGCCTTTTGCTGTCCGCTGCTTGTGGTCTTCGTTCCTTGCTACCCTGGAGCAGTGGGAAGAATGCAGTGGCACCACACATGGGACCACAATGGCTGGGACCTCGAGAGCAACCAAGGACGCTCCTCGCCGGCCAGAGGCTGGAGCTGTGCCATGGCATCCTTGCAGTAGTCCGAGATCACCTGCGAAGCGAAACTGCAAGTTCCAAGCTCTTGGAGGAAAGAGAAATTTCGGAAAGGCAACAAACCCTGGGCCTTTTTGTAGTATGAGTAAAGCTTGAAGGAGTGCTGTTGCTGGTCGCCAAACTGTACAACGACCGAGTACGCCTCAAAGAGCAGGGCTGGGCCGGGTTAACTTTCCCATTGGCACAACATAAGGATTCGAAGATGCAGCGTCCTTCATGAAAGTCATGTTCGTCTTGTTCTCGAATTTGCCGGTCCTGACGATTTCAAAAACTGCATCCGACTTTTGGCCTGAGGCCGCACAACCCAGCAGCTGCCTCAAGTATGCCAACAAGGGCTGCACCCGCTCCTGTCGAAAGAGGACACAGACCAAAGCATTGTGCTTCAAGTCTTTGGTCGATCTGCGATGTTCTGTCACTGCGAGTCCAAGCCTTCTCGATCAGCTCCAGTCCTTGCTCGACCGTCATCGTCCTGAAACCGAGATTGAGATCCTTGAGGTTCGGCGGTGGCAAGTCTCATCTCAGGCCGCCGACTCCAAGTTGAGCTCGATCGCGTCGCCTTTGGCGACCTTCAGAGTACTGCACAGACTTGTGATGAGTTGAGAATCTGATTTGTGATGCATGCTGCGGACCTCACACTCCCCAATCCCGAGCCCCGAGAACAGGGCGGGCTTGGCGGACATGCTGGAAGCGAACGCGGCCGGGCAGGATCGGAACGTCCTGGCACCAGCAAAGAAGGTCGGGCGCAGAGATTCAGCGATCCATTGCCAGGCTTCGCCCCAGTGTGATGCTGTCCTTTGTGCGCGGAGATGCGCTTGTCCCGCTGCGCCATACCCTGAGGCCTTGGCCCTTTAGGGCCCTTTGAGGACCCTTTGAGCCAAAGGGGCCATTTTGAGCCCACAGCCAAGCGTTGTCCAAATGCCCACGCAAGAGCAGACTCGGGCCTTTCCCTACACTTCACACTTCCATCGCTTTGATTTTTGTTGCTTTCTCACACATTGGAGAGGTCGCTTTGCCTGTCCTTGCTAGCATGCTCGTAGCTCTCACGGAGCTGCTCTCCTGTTGACCGGGTGGCGTTCGGGTTCGCGGGAACCTTTTGGGAGTTCCAAGGAGTGTGATTGGGAGATAAAATCGTCAAATGTATTTAGAATTCCCCGAAACCTGACACCACTTCCGCCATCCCCGAAACCGCGCAAACTCCGCCGCCTGTAGAGGTGCTCTGTGGTCGAGGCGTTGCCCTCGAGGGCTCGGCGGTCGGGGCTGCAAAGGACAAGGTCTCCTGGAAAGGCTTAAACAGACGCTTCTCATTTGACTCGTATCCGAAGGGAGCAAGAGTTTCTAGGCTTCAGATGTGTTGCGTCCACGCTTCAGACATCCAGCCAAGCGTCCTCTGCTGTGCGGCTTCGCAGCCGCGCGGCGGTGCGGCGCTGCCGTGCAGGCTCTGGGTAGCGGTGCGGGACCTCCAAGCAGAGAGCCCTCGCCATGTACAGAGCGCGCTCCTCACAAAGCAACTGCATTCAAATTCGCCGGGCCACGAAAGGCAAAGGCACCACGCAGGCGGCCACGAGCCGCCGGTACCCGCTGCGCAGGTCACCGGCCCGGAGCCAGTGGCGGACCGCTTTCCTGGTTTGTCCGGCGCTGCGAAGTGCACGTGTGTGCAAACATGAACACACGTTGTCAGCATAACATTCACATTGCTGGGACTTTGAGCCTAGGCTCTTCCGCATCTTTTTCACCGGCAGGTTGTAGGGCACAGTCAGGAGGACGTGCTGGTTGGCCTTGGCGTACTCGGGCCGTATGTAGGCCTCCAGGCTCCAGGTCTTGCGGCACGGTAGACCGTGTCTGACATGATAAATGATATGACATCGGGCCCGGTATCTGAACCCAGCTGCATGCTGCGACCAACCCAACTTGTCTTGGGCACGTTCGACAGGGCACGGCATAGTTTCTGAATCGCGTCAGAAGCGGGGTTGATCATTCGCGTAAGTTTCGCAATCGTGGACTGCTTCCAAAATCGAGCAGCGTCAAGGCCGGCTTAGCCGGGATACAGAGTCTCATCGTGTAACAAGCAGGCCAAGTTAACGAATAGTTGGCCTGTGCTGTAGCTCGTGCTGGTGAAGCACCTTGTTGCTCGCAGGAACTCTGTGCTCCCCTCTTTGGCCCACAGCACCGGCTTCCAATCGTGCAGCATTACTATGCGGCGTTGTGCATGGAACTGCGGGGTTCTACCAGACGAAGAACCCCTATGCGGGAGTTGGGGTCATCAATCAAGAAGAAATGTGTCAACATGTTGATAGAACACTTTTTGCAAAGCTCAGGCCCAAGAAAATAAATACGTTGGCCATCACCCCTAAACACCGCCTCATGTATGACCACAGCCACATCGAAGAGAGTCCCTGCAACTAGTCCCTCACGCGCCCTGCTTGTTGGCCCCTCACCTCGAAATCACGAAGTTCAGTGCGCTGGCACTTGCCCCAAATTCAGAGAACCGATTCCTCTGAGAAGAAATGGCCTGCGCCACTCGGCACCGGAGATGTGGACTCCATGCCGTCGAGGTCACCAAGCCTTCCGAGGCCAATGGCACCGGATGTTTCTCTGCATGCTCTACAAATTCTACTGATTTTGTTGGCGGTCTGGCTTAAGCCTCAGCACCCCACCTATGGGCTGGCGATGGGGGTTCGAGAGCAGGCGGCAGCCACCGTGCCCAGGACCATCCAGCAGCAGGCCCACACGGCGAAACGTCGGGCCCTCGATGGGATTTTGCAAGTGAGGGCACAGCTAAGAGCAATCGTGCCCGTGCAGGCTTGGTATGGCTCTTGTGCCAGAACAACAACTTGCCAAGCTTGCTCCAAATTCTGCTTCGGAGTGGTATGGCCTTCGCCAGCTGGAAGAACAGCTTCTGCCAGCCGAACCTCTAGCGGGCTCGAGAGACACGGGCCAGTGGGATTGATTGCGGCTGATGCGGGCTCGCAGCATCAAGTGGCTCCTCATCTTAGCCTGATCCAGTGTCCACGACAAGGCGGCTCGGACGGGCGTGTGGAGTCCCGAGCTGATGTCGGCGCCGACGCGAGGGAGGCCTGCCTAGCAGACACAAGCATTCATTCAGAGCCGAGTAGACACATCTATCTAGCCAACGGTATGAGCAGCAGTGCGTACTGTGCTTGGCAAGTGTAGCGCCTCCCTGTTCAGTATAACGTTGGTGTGGCCGGTGCCCGAAGTACATTGGATTGTTTCACCAAACTCCTGTGTATGCCTTGCAGGGTCACCTACACGAGACCTGGGCGGAGACACAACAGTTAAGCAGCTTAAGCAGTCTAAGAAGCTTCAACCCCAGCCTCCATACGCAGAATGTCCAGGCAAAAGACACCAGCAGGTCTGACCAGTGGTGTAGCCAGCAGGGCCGTCGCCACTTCCAGAAGCAGCGGCGATGGGCCCAGGAGCTCAAACCCGTCTTCACCCGTTGTGCCCACCCGCAGCACGACTGCCTCTGCCCCAGACTTGCTTGTTTTAACACCCTTGCCGTCCGAGCTTGATCGCAGGGCCAGGGCACTCATGTAGGGCATGGCCTGCAGTATCTCCGGCGCCAAGGCGACCTGACTGCGTCACAGAGAAGATACCGCCAAGGTTCAGGTGCGGTTCCTTTATGTCATTTTCTCTGGCGCTTATTGGCCAACATTGATACTGCTGGCCTGCTCGCCGAGTGCCGAGAGCTCCAAGTCACGGAGCGCCAGCGCCAGCGCCTGCAAGCAGAGTGATAGCGCACCACAAGTGTCGGCAAATGACGAGACTGTGACTCTTACTGAAATTTGATCGTGGACTACGTGATTCAATACGGAACATGGTCACTCAGCCCACCCGTCCTCCTGAGACCTGGGACCCTGTAGTGCCAGGACAGCACCCGGGCGGGTCGCAAACGACACGTCCGCACCAGAGCGCCGCACGTAGATTAGGTACCTCTCATGCCACAAACTTTTGTCGCATCTCTTAAGGCTTTAGGCTATGCTTCCTGACGAGGCCAACTCATGCCCGTCATTAACTTGTCACACTTCTCACAGCTCATGAGCCAGCTTTGAGGAGGAGATAGTGATTACAAGGTTCCTAGCTTTGTGATGGCTTGGGGCAGGTGTGCAGGAAAGCGGCTGGCCCAGATACTCCAGCAGTTGCTTGGCATGCCAGCCGGAAGCCAGGATGTTGATGGCAGATTCTTCGATGAAGACGAAGGCGTCGTCCAGGACGAGTCCTTTGCTGTCGAGGACGCAGGCATATTGCACGTCGCCGACCCGCATGGCTCGCAAACTGCAAGTCAGAAACTGGTCTGCGACAAACTCCCGGTCCGCTCCCGTCATCCGGAAACAAACCTTGAAGGAGACGTCGAACAAGGATGCCGAGCGCCGCGTGTGGTGATAGGCCTCCAAAGTGGCTCCAGTTGCATCTCCCTCGATTTGCGGAAAGACGCTGGGCAGCAGGCACTGATTGTACTCCACCCAGGATGCCCCCAAACCGCTCCAGAGCTCTGCCAGCTCACAGGCGCGCACGGGCTCCATTGGCTCCATTGGCTCCATTGGCTCCATCGGCTCCACCCGCTCCACCGGCTCTACGAGCTCGGGCTCCATCGAGGCTTTGGCTTGGGATGCTTTGAACCCTTTCGCCTCCGATGCCCGCCGCGACAGTCGCCCACGAGCACCCGCACGGGGCAAGGTTTCGGAGAGCTCCTCGTCGGACTCCGAGGAGTCGAGCATGTCCTCGTCAGATTCAGACTCGACGTGCGCGGCCGAGGTCGACGGCTTGGAGGGGCCAGAGGGGGAAGAGGGGTCGGAGCCGAGGAAGCGGCCGCGCCGCCGCTTCTGACGCCGCTCGAGAAGGGACTCGGCGAGGAAACTCGGTGGTGAAGGGCTGTCGGGAGCTTGCAAAGGCGGGGATGCCACTGTTGCCTCGTGAACAGGGTTGGGCTTCGGGGTCTTGATGAGTTGCTTGATGTGGGGCAGCCGAAAGTCATCTGCCCGTGGCATGGCCACCTTTAGAGCGTCCATCTCTGAAAGATGCTTGTCCAAGAGGTCCTGCAAGTCGCCAGTTTCCGACCTTGCCTCCTGCAGCTTCGATACGAAGGTATCATCAATGGAGGCCGCCCGCTCGGCCCACCAGGCACGCTGTGCAGAATTCGTGCCATCCAACTTGGCTACCCCCCTCGGCTGAATGAGCGCGTGAGATGAGGGCGAGAGAGAGAGAGAGAGAGAGAGAGAGAGAGTTAGAGGAAGAGAAAGAAACGGAGAGAGAGAGAGTGAGAGGGTGTCATAGGATTTCAGACCCGAAAAAATGCATAGAAGGCTGGGAATTCTGAAGTGGCGAGTTCAACCACCTAGCAAAAAAGTGAGAAGTGCCCTCCATCGAGCACTCAAGGAATTCTCTGAGGACGGATTCTCTGGGGGTGGGCACTCCTTGAAAGAGCGGGTCTGCAGGGATTGTTTGGGGGCACTCTTTGTGGGAGAGGTGAGGAGATCTTTCGGCTTCTCGGCGCACCTCTGCGGGCTTTGCATCCATCCACCGCGGCGGCCTTTCCTCGGAAGCCGGCTGGGCTCCAAAGTCGAGGCCCTTGGATATGCCTGCGCAGAGAAGTGAAGAGAAGCAAAGAGAAGGAGAAGCCAGAGCCGGACTCAGACTCCTGAATGCATGAGAGGCGCCTTCTCCTCGAAGTCCCGGCGCCGCTGGGTCAACTGACAGCGGAGCTGAAAACGCATGAGAGATCACGAGAGCAAACGCAAGGTGCAACACGACCCTCTTCCCATATCATTGACCCTGCCTTGGTGTTGACATAGCATCGGATGCGCGGCGGTCTGGGCCACTGCAGGCGGCCCAACATGGCCCATGAGGAAAAGCTGAGAAGAGCAGTGAAAAGCTGTGAAAAGCACCCTCCCCAAGCAAAACACACTGAAGGTAATAGGTTCCTACAGAAGATCTCCATTTATGGTCCGAGAGGGGCTGCCACTCAACATGTGAGATGTCACTACGCTCAGTGCTTGCCACCCAACATACTTTCACGGTCTGGGGCTGCCGCCCAGCATACTTTCAGGGTTCAAGTTCGAGGCTTGCCACGTCAGCTTAAGGCTTTGCGGCCAACACCTGCACTATCACCATGCCATCTTTTCGGGCTGTCTCCGTTTAGGCGTGGCAGGGGCAAAGATTTCAGGCCCCGAAAAGCCAAAAGTCACAATTAAACCAACATACAAGTTACAACCAAGCAATCTCCCAGCTACCGCTTTTGGAAGTGGCAGCAGGATGTTGGTTCCGAGGTGGACCCGGATCAGCTCCACACAAAGCTTCGACCCGCAAGGCTACCGGGTCGCGAAAGGTCCCAAAAGCTTTGGTGAGGGCTGGTGTTATGCTGACTGCGTGGCGAGGCGCAGAGTGGTATAGCATCATGCAGCATGGTGAAGCTGCGCGCAGTGCTCGGTACGTCTTATTCACGCGCTTGAACAGAGCTGGCGACAGCCGAAGGAGAAAACCATGTGGGCGCCATTATGCGATCGATGCAGTAAACAGCTGTCAGATGAATAACCTCTGACCGACGCAGACTGTGCTTCCGAAAGACATGCAGCCGCCAGGCGTTCTGTAACGAAAAGCAGCTAGGGATGGACACCTAAACAAGACCTGAGAGGACAGACCAGTCACCATAATCTCCGCTCAGAACTCGCTGCAGCCCAAACAGATCTGAAGGAAATTGAAAAAAGAATGTATGACCACATTCTTTGAGCTAGTCTCACACGCACACGCACACGCACACGCAAGCACAAGCACAAGCACAAGCACAAACACAAGCACAGGCACAAGCACAGGCACAGGGACAGGCGCAAAAAATTAACGTGCGCTGCATGAAACACTGCCCTTACCTTGCGTGCTCTGCCATCGTCGCTCACGAAAGCTGAACCTAGACAGCGGTCCCAGGTTTCACCATTTGCCGCAAACCCGGGCTCACGTGAAGCAGGGGTGTTGCTGCAGAATGTCCTTCATCACCAACACCTCAGCTCCAGGTTCCTGTCATCATCCAAAGGAGTTGGCGGATCATGTGGCGGAGCTGCTGGATGTTGGCTTCTTGGTTTTGCAGCACGCAAACGCTTTGCTGAATCAGCTGCTGTTGCTGATTTATGACGTGCCCGATCAGCTGTGTAGATTGGTGGTGGAGGTGCATGAATGTTTGCAGTTGCTGGTCGTGTAGCATCTGCATGCGATCCATGATGCAGTGAAGACTGTGCTCTTGCGGGTTGGTCTGTGGCTGTGGTTGGTTGTTTTGAGGAAGTTGCGTTGACGCAGCACTGCCGGGGGCAGTGCCAGCGTCATCCACGAACTGCACCATCGACTGCAGAAACGGGCCATCATTCCCCAAATGCCAGCCCGTAACCTGGAGCGATCATAACTTTCTCGGCGTTCAGGATCATGTTTCTCAAGCTGTAGACAGAGACCTTGCGTGGGGGGCGGTCGGACAGCCAAATGGAGGCACCCCCACCCCTGCTGCCGAGGCCTCGCGAACCTCCGCCTCATTCACTGCCTCTCAGAAGCAGGGCAGCACACCCACACACATGGGAGATCATCATCGGACATGCGCTAACCGCCTGCGCTTCGCTGCCCTTGCGCCGGCCGAAGTACCGCATGATGGCCCCCGCAGAAGCCATGGTTTGGAGGCAGCTCACAACTCTACAAGAATTGCGTAATGGCGCCCTTCGGGGTGTACGCTTTCACTTGCCTTGAGAGCTGGCGTCGGGAGCTCAGCTTTTCTCGGGTGAACTTGCAGTGTGCAAGCATGCATCTCAGCATTCCACTGCAGCACCGAACGCAAGTGCCCAAGATAGGTCTGCCATCCGGCTATTTCTGCAGCATATCGCATGTCGCTCACTGTAAGGTAATGTAAGGTCCTGTAAGGTCCTGTAAGGTACTGTAAGGTACTGTAAGGTACTGTAAGGTACTGTAAGGTACTGTAAGGTACTGGAAGGTACTGGAAGGTACTGGAAGGTACTGGAAGGTACTGGAAGGCACTGGAAGGTACTGTAAGGTACTGAAAGAATAAAATCAACGCTTCATTACATCGTCAATCCGAATGCGCTTGAAGCTGTTTCAACCTATATGGAGCAATGCCCCGAAGGAGCTGTCAGCAGCAGTCTATATCCTGACAAAAAGCATACAGTCGGCGGCACTCGCGGCAGCCATTCGAACGGGCGCCCGAACTGCTGCCCTGTGTGTAACGCTGAATGCGGATCAAGGAGGTAGCTTGGCAAGCTTGGCTGTTTTTCTCCTCTCGCCAGGCCAGGTTTGAGCCGGATTGGTACCGGCTCTGGTCCGAGCGGGATCAGCGGGCATAGGCAAGTCCTGCGTCGGAGAGGCAGAGGGGGCAGCATGTGTCGATGTGTGAAAGAAAGCTTGCAGAGGCTTGAGGCCCCGGCCCCAAAACTGCCTCAGTCGAAGAAGTCGGAGAGCTTCACTTCCGACTTCACCTCGCTGCCTTGGAAAGTGACGGTTGCATACAGCTCCAGCTCACAACATCCCACCATGCCGTACCATGCATGTATATATATATATATGGTACCCCCCCAGAAACGCGTGGGTTATTGGGATCGGGTGCGTGCCCCAAATGCAGCAAAACATATATAATCAGACGAGCCCGAAATATTCTTTTATTTAGTATACATAAGCACGTAAGTTTCGCTCCGGAACAAGATGAGACAAGATGAAACGCATTCAAATGCATTCAAAACGCATTCAACTTGAATGCACTCTTGGGTTCAAGATTCAAGATTCAAGATGCCCGGGAAAGTTCTTCCGGGCACCTTGAATCTTGAATCTTGCATCCAAGAGCGCATTCAAGTTGAATGCATTTTGAATGCATTTGAATGCATATCATCTTTTGAATCGGTGTCATCGTGCTGCATTAAGGAAAGTAGCTTTCGGGAAAGGGATCCCACCCTTGTGGGCTTAGCGCTTTAGGATTCGAAGGGCATTAAGAAAAGAAGATTTCGGGGACAGGAGTTAGGGGTCCCGCTCTTCAGGATTTAGCTTAAGGAAAAGCCGCTCTCTAGGCCCTAACCCACACGCAGTTCCACGATGTAGGGCTCAGGGTTTCGGATTCAGGCTTAAGTTTAGGGTTTAGGGTTTAGAGGGTTTAGAGTTTAGGGTTTAGGCTTGCAGACGTGCATCCTTAGGATTTGGGGCTCTCCTAGGGACTCTCCTCTTTACGATTTACGGACCCCTCTTGGGGCCTAGAGAACAGGACTTTGGGAAACACATTCTGGGAATAAGGTTGGGAAGAAGATGTCGGGATCCCACCCTTTAGGGGTTAGCGAGAAGGATTTAGGGAATAGGACCTGTTTTTAAGACGTAAGGAATCCCTTCAGGGTTCGGGAATAGGATTTGAAAGTAAATATAAGGGAATAAGATTAAGGGATCCCGCCCTTTAAGATTTGAAGAAAATAATGAGGCAAGAAAAGTAATTTTTGCTTTCGGATTTAGCTTAAGTTTAGGGTTTAGGGACGGACCCCTCTTTGGGGCTTGGGGAATAGGACTTAGGGAAAGATATTCCGGGATTGAGATGGGGAAGAAGATTTCGGTATCCCACCTTTCAGTGCTCAGCGAGAACGAATTAGTGAATAGGATCTGCCTTTAAGATGTAAGGACGATTAAGGGATCCCGCCCTTTAAGATTTAAAGAAAAGAATGAGGCAATAAAAATCACTTTTGCTTTCGGATTTAGCTTAAGTTTAGTGTTTAGGGACGGACCCCTCTTTGGGGCTTAGGGAATAGGACTTAGGGAAAGATATTCCGGGATTGAGTGGGGAAGAAGATTTCGGTATCCCACCCTTCAGGGCTCAGCGAGAACGAATTAGTGAATAGGATCTGCCTTTAAGATGTAAGGACACCCCCTCCAGGGTTCGGGAATAGGATTTGAGAGAAAATATATGGGAATAAGATTGCGGGATCCCGCCCTTTAAGATTAAAATAAAAGAATCCACCTTTTACGGCTTCGCGAAAATTATTTAGGGAATAGGATTTGTCTTTACGATTCAGGGCTCTCCTTTTCAAGATTTAGGGGCTCTCCTCCTTGGAACTTGAGGATCCTATTCCCCAAGTCCTAAACCCTAAAGAGCGGGGTCCCTACATCTTGTTCCCTCGATTTATTCTTGATGTTATTCCTGAAGCCCTAAGAAAAGGCATCCTTGCATCCTGCTTTAGGATAAGGACTTGGGGGATAGGCTTTTTGAAAATGCTCCTCTTTAAGATTTAAGGACGCCCCTCTGTAGGGAATAGGACTTCGGGAATAACATTAAGGGAGTAAGATGTGGGTCCCAGCCTTTACGGTTTCGCGAAAAGGATTTAGGGAATAGGATTCGTTTTAGGATTCAGGGGCTCACCTTCTTAAGTATTCGGGCGGGGCTCCTTAGAATTTAAGGATCCTGTTTCCCAAATCCTTATCCTAAATCCCAGAGAGCGGGGGTCCCTACATCTTGTTCCCTCGATTCATTTATTCCCTTAATGTTATTCCCTAAGCCCTGAAGAGGGGCATCCTGACATCCTATTGAGGAGAGCCCTTGCATTTTACAATCTTATTTCCCAAGTCCTCTGTGCTAAATCCTAAAGAGCCTGATCCCCAAATCTTACTCCCTAAACCTTAATCCGAGCTCCTGTTTAATTTAACCCCCCATATTTAAAGAAATTTTTTTTGCCCGGATTCCCGCCGGAAGACTACTTTCCATTACGATGGATTTCGTATGGGCCAAACCCTCCACATTTAAAGAAATTTTTTTTGGGGGGGGTTGTCAAATTTTGAAACTCTGCCTTTCGGAAAGCTTTTTTTTTCTGCTAAGGCTTCAATACGTTCTTATTGTTTTTTAATAGAGAAACCATACGGGGCCATGGTCCAACTATTGCGGAACCCTGCTTTCCTTATTGTGGGGGGGGGGGGCCACCAATTAAACAGGAGCTCGGATTATTTCCTTAATTTCACTCCCCAAATTGTGATCCCATATCCCTGAAGAGGGGGGGTTCCTTAATTCCAAAAGAGGAGAGCCCCTAAATCCTAAACATAAATCCTATTCCCGAATTCCTTTACGCTAAGCCCTAAAAACCCAGATTTTCCGAAATTTCCAGAATTTCAAGCACAAAGCGTGGGTACATGAGGGGGGGGTAGCATATATATATATATATATACATACATATATATATATATACATATATACATGCCTCAATGTCGCACAATCTACACTCCGAGCTCAAGGCCCTCAGCTCCTCTCATCCACTTCAGCGGTGGCGGGATGAATCGTGTGCCTCAGAACGCTCGAGACATGGACACCATGCTGAAGCCATGGCGGATGCCCCAAATGTGATTCCCCAACTGCATGTCCAGCTTTTTGCACCGATCTTCTTTCGAAAACCTCTTTGTCTTTGGGCGCGGCCGTCCGGGTTGAGGTGCGCGTAGAAGCAGCTGGTGCCAAAGGGACAGCTGCCTTGGGTTGGTCCACTTTCAATCAAGTCCCTCAACATCCCTTCCCTGGGCATCCTTCGACAAATCTCTCACTCTCTCTCTCTCTCTCTCTCTCTGTCTCTCTCTCTCGAATCCCTCGAATCCCTCTCGAATCCTCTCGACGACCTCTTGACTTCTTGACAGGGGCCTCGTCCGTAGTCGAAGAGCTTGCAAGGGATGCGGCCCATCTCCTCCGCTCCGCTCTTGTTCTCCGCTCCGCTCTTGTTCTCTGCTCCGCTTGAGTGCTTGAGTATTCGGCAAACTTGGGACTGCGAAACACGGTGTGGACTGTGAAAAAGTACGTTGAAGAACTCTGAACTGAGCCTGCTTGTACTGATCGATCACCTGTCCTTGGCACAGTTGCTTTCGCCATTTTGGCTGCTCAGCTTGTGACCCCGCCCCTTTTCCCCCCCCCCCCCGGGCATGCTCTACGCTCAGGAGGTGGCGCTTCTCCTCAGGATCGAGGATGATGGAGTCCGTGGGTATGACGTAAAAGGATTCCTCGTGCAACAGAACTCTCATTGGGAATGGAGGCCTGTGCAGAAATTGCCTCACGAAGTACAAGCAGCCGAAAGGCAAGCGCTCTCACTGCTCTCACCTCTGAATCAAAGTACTCTCTAGACGCGTTTCTTCAGAATTCCTACGTCGCACTGCTGCCCCGAGCGTCATTGCGGCACACTGGACAAAGCCGCAGGTTCTGCTTGTCCTGCATGCATGGCTGATGTTCGTCCATGCCAGGCATTGAACATGCCATCGTGACAGGGCTGGCAGATGCTTGCAGAGATGATCGCAGAGCTGCTCTTCGATGCTGACAGAAACATCTCAATGCTGACAAGAACTGCACAATGCTTGGGGCTGCACCTGCTGCTCGCGCTCCCGCCGCCAGCCGCGGATGCAGCTAAGGCAAAACGCGTGGTCACAGCCTTGAAGCAAAGCAACCCCTCCTCAGACTTCTCAGAACCAACATCATAAAATTAATAAATTAAAAGTTGCCGAGGCCACGACTTTCTAGCATTCCAAAGCGCTCGCCCCTTTTCTTGACCTCGAGCGAATGTTCGTCCGAGCAGCTGGCAACGCGGCAGCATATTGTCGAGGCATGTCGAGCCACATTCTCGAAGCAAATGCCGCAGTCGCAGGACTCTTCGGGCCTTTCGAGAGGGACTCTCAGTACTCTCAGGTACGGAGAGACAGAGAAGTAGTTCGCTAACGATGGCTTGAGAGAGGCCCTGCCTGGGCCGAGGCCTCTCAGCCCTTCCCGGGGCCGCTGGAGCCCGAGCCATTGGAGCCGATGGAGCCGTTGGAGCCGTTGGAGCCGTTCTCGGAGCCGTTCCCGGCGCCGTTCCCGGCGCCGTTCCCGGAGTCCGCGGGACGGAAGGCGCGGAAGGGGCAGACGTGTGGAGGTTGCGACACGCGTCACCTAAGTTCACAAGCAGGTTTTGGTTTCTGCTTGGAGGAATTCTTCTGGGCATGAGCCCACGAGCCCCTTCGAAGGGCCGGACCGAAGGCGCAGCGTCCCTGCAGAAAGTGGCGGCAAACGGTCGCACCTGCTCAGAGCATCCCAGAGCGGGGCCCAACCGTATCTCAGCATCAGCATGCACCGAAAACAATCATCCTGACTTCCAGGTCTCACCAGGACCCTTGCCGCGCCTGCCGCGTGAGCAGCCTGAGGTTGAGACATTGGTCATCGTGTTGGACATTGCGGGTTTCGTCTTCGTAGCAGCAGAAAGGAGCGCAACAGCAACGGCCCTTCAACATTCCCTCCCTGCAGTCCTGCCCGTTAGCTCCGTTGGCAGAGCCCTTGCCACTAGACCTCCGGCCAGTTCCACGTGTACGTTAGCTTGGCAATCTTTGAAAATACTTTCTCAGTGCGGCACGTGCCATTCTCTGCAGCCTGGCAGCCAAAAAAAACAGACATGAACTCCCCCTAACAAAGCCTGAAACATGCCATGTGGGCACCTTGTAGCCTGCTTGACCGTTGGTGTCTCCGTGCGACATATTGCAGGCATTGCCGAAGGCACAGCGGCCCTGCCACGTGCCGCAAAAGGCTCAGTGAAGTCTACGCCACTGGCCAACTGATGCCTTGCTCCCTAGTCCCTCAGCGAGCAAGTCCGCTCGCAAGGGAATTCAAAAGCAGATTCTTTTCACATTTGTGTGCTTACTTGTAAGTTGCAGGTGTAATATCTTTAAACATATCCTGCAGAAGCGATACACTCTCTGTAGAGGTTCTATATAGAGAAAGAGAGTGATCGAAAGGGAGAGCGAGAGCAGACAGCGCAAAGTTACTCCGCCGGAGCCTGTGCAAAGTACCGGCAGAGCTGCGGCATATGGCGCCTGGCGCCCGGGCAAGGTTTAGCAAGGTCTTGAAACTTCCGAAAGAAATTCACTGAGCCGACAGTAGCGCTTCAGCCTCTCTCCCACCCCACCCGCTTCCTGGAAGAACAGAGAGGGCGCGCAGGTGCTGACACGGCAGGCCCCAGATGCCCCAGATGCCCCAGATGCCCCAGATGCCCCCGGTTCCCTTGAACTGAGCCCGTGGAGTGTGACTTGTGTGACTTATGCGCGCCAGTAAACCTGAACGTGTAGGCTTACGAGTGCTGTTTGCCACTTAAGCGGTCTTCGCGGAGACTCTTGCGGTCAGAATCGACTTCGTAAAGTCATGCTGCTTAGCATTCGTTTGGCATGTGTTCGCCTTTGCCCTGAGTAGTTGTGTGTCCGAGCTGCCTAGACTTGGCCAGACCTGTCGCCGTCCTCCTTGCAGGCTCATGATGTGCACCTGCCTTGAGCCAGATTGGGCCAGCTGCATCGGGTCATACACTGAGACCGCTTCAGCCGCGAGCATGCGCCCAGCTCCAAAGCAGCTCCGCCAAAAGCTCCGACAACTGCCAACACTGGCGCTCTCTTTCAGGGGCGGCGGCTCGAATGTACAGGGCAGGCAGAGCCCCGGGAAAACACCAATGAGCCGATGAAGACTAGCCCCATAAGTGTAACATTTCCCTTTAACACCAGAAAGACCGCATAAATAAATAAATATATATATATATACCCCTGTACGAACCTTCTGTACGAACTGGATACATCTCTAACAGCACCGAAGTGAAACATGCTGACAAGGTGGAGGCGGCCTTGCACGGGTTTGGCAACAAAAGCCCGCAGTGGATAGGTCCACTGTAGAACCCGGTAGTTGCACTGTAGGTTGCAAGATATGGCAAATGGGGACTGAGGTTCTTTGAGGTTCGAGGCTTGGGGCCCTTCAACTCACAACAGGCCCTGCTCGGAAACCGTGCATCAGGCTTACTTCCTCCACAAGCCAGTGCGTTAACAACGGCCCACCACGAAACCATGTTCACGGCATTAAGTTGCTCTCAGGTGGCAGGTAGCCGGCGCATGGTCCTAGTCAAGTGGCCGCGGTACATCAAAGTAGCGGAAGACGGCGGAAGAGCGACGAGGCCTCTCATGCCAGGGCTCCTGCAAGCGTCTGCACACGGGAAGGCATATGTAGAGCACGTGAAACTACGCCGTCAGGGTGAAGGGCGAGGAGAGAGAACAAAGGAGCACCACGAGGAACGTGTTCAAAGCAAGCTATGCCAGACGTCCGCCCGAAATTGCCCGTCGGACACCTACAGCACGCCCCCAATTCTTTGCAGGCAATGCTGCACAGCGCAGACTTTGAAGATTTTTAGAGCAGCTTCAAACGTCAAAGGGCGCCGAAGAAGGCAACCAATGAAACAGGGAAGCAGCAAGGGTTGCAAGGGAATACCGTCGACTACCGAAGTAGAACGAACAAGAAAGTTGTTGCTCCTGGTTACAATTGAAGACCAATTGGAAATGTTTTTTCTGACCTTGTTTACGTCAAGCTTGGCGCACAAGCGTTGCACCCACGGGCCTTGATAGTGGAAGGTACCGGTGTAGCAGTTGCTGCAGGTATCATAGGAGGCCTCGAGCTTTATCTGGAGCACTTACCAACAGTCTCATCGTCTCTCTTATCTCTCTCTTGTGGGGTCGTATCACTTGTAACATGTCTCCAGAAAGGCGTGTGTCTCCCGTCTCATGAGTCACCGGCCACATTCTCACGGATGTCTGCACAGCGATGTGTCCCGGAACCTTGCCTTGGGTTGGTCGAGTTTCCAGGTTCCGGGGACACGTGGGGCGGAATGGATGATTGGACGATTGGATCGCCAAGTCGCAGCACACAGCCGCAAAGGAAGCACATGGGTGTTTGGCACACGGCGCACGGAATCGTGACAGCAATCTGCTGCGCTTTGGCCTGTGCCAGGTACGACTCTCACCACTCTCCCATGCTCCTGGTCCTGCACCCTCGTATGTTCAAACACCCCTTGCCTCCTGTTTCCGTACGCTGCCAAGCGCCTTCGGCCAACAAAAACATATGACATATGGAGCACCTCGAACATACTCAGCATAAGGTCCTACACAACATCATCGCGCGCGGTGCAAATAACATACGGAAAGCCGCAAGCTGAGCATTTGCTGATCTCACCGATTTCGTGCAAACCGAAGAAAGAGACATAAAGAGACCGTGGGCGCCTGGTCCGCTCGTCTTCGTACAACGGAGCGGCTCATGGCCCAGATCTGACGAAGTCAGAACACAAATTTGAAGACACACACACACACACACACACACACCGACCGCATGAAACATGAGGCAGATGAGAGAGGAGAGCCCGCACACTGCCTCGCCACGCGAGTTGGTGCCACCGAAGCCGAAGGAGTTCAGCCCGCCTGGATTTCGACAGTGCCTCTTGATGATGCTTCGTTTTACGGCAGCAACCAGAATCATTGCTTTCAAATAAACAGAGGCTCAGGACCCTGGGCTTCACACCTAAGTTCAAAAAGACAGCTCCTAGATTTGGCAAACCTCTGTGGAGCATTTTGGGTGTCCCTAGTGTTGAAGCCGAGATGTACGAAAGAAAGAAGACTTAGGCAAGCGGAAGCAAAGACTGTTCTGACAATTTGTGGACTTCAACTGTTGGTTACGTCCACAGCTCCCCTTTCCGTGGAGGAATTGAAGGGGGGCCCGGTGTCCCTCCACCGCCTGGGTGATGTTGGCAGGTTTGTCCTGTGTTTCCGAAAGGCGGTTTCATTTCCCTGCCATGAAGTCTCTCTGGCAACCAGGTTTCAACTACTCAGGTGTATTTGAGATTCTGGGTGCTAAGTTCCTCCCTTTCCTCTGGTCAGAATACCCGCAAAACATCAGCAGTTGCAACCGCTGCTCGTCGACCGCCTTGCCCCCCCCCCCCCCCGAAGCCTTGGAGGCTTCTGAGCGATTTTTTGTGGGGGGACCAGGGGATCAGGGTTGAGAGTCGGCTTGTGAAGATGGGGGAGCTGAAGAGGCCTGGGGTTCTCCAGAAGTTGGGGAGGGTCTCTACAGTTCCCCCGTTCCCCCCCCCTCCATAGGTCATACGAGAGTGCTAGGCCGGGCGAAGAACTCACTCTGAGAACAGGCCACGCCTACTGGCCCCACCCGAAACAGAAAGAAGCCTCCTTGAATTGAAGCGGCGCAGGAAAAACAAAGCAAGCCGAAGCGGCCCCTGGCCTATGATTCCACGCTCGTCCCCGTTCAGGTTGCAGCACTCCACTGGAAAAACCCCGGGGAATCCGGCATCGTCGATGTGCGCCTGGAGTTGCACTCGTTGCACTCGTTGCACTCTTTGCCAGTTTTTTAAAAAGGGTGGGGGGGGGGGAAAGCGTAAGAAGTGTAAAGTGATGTAAATTAAAGTGTAAGGTGGCTGCATTCAGCATCCCGAGGTGGCACTGCGCCGGAGCTGTCCAGTGGCGGATGGTGTTGACCTGGATTCCATCGAAGGCTCGTAGAGTCGTAGAGCACCCCCCCTTGTTAGCGCCCCCGTATTGCACTTCAAAACCAAGCATATGCCGGGCGCTCTGCGACCTTCATGATCCCGCAGTTGCCCGCGGACGCCTGAAGAGTGCTTTGACCCCTGCCGTCCCACAGGAAAGCTTATGGAAAGCTTTTGGGGGCATTTTCGGGCTCTCTTGGCGCCTCGGAGTGACCCTGATGGGACTTGCCAGTGGTCACCACCTTTGCAGCTCACCCACGTGTTAAGGAGTCACACGTCTGAAATGCACAGCCCCCTGTTGCTTGTGGTACTGCAGTCCAGCGCAGCGTCCTTGACAGAGTAATACTCAGGTCACCACGACTGGGACATCACGGCCCCGCCAAAAGACCGCCCGCACAGAGCCGACCTCAATCCTCGGAGGATCAAAGATTTGGGCTTTCAGATTTCAGAATATTTCAGACCACTCTTTCTCAGAGTGTCTGAGAGCCGTGCGGATCGCCCAAGGCTGTACCGGTGCCATGGTTCTCCGTGCAGGCGATTTCTCCTGGAAGCAAGCCTGACCGGAGACTCCAAAAAATAGTGAGAACTTCAGAGTCGTTTAGAGGTGCTTTCGTGCAAACACTCAAGAGTGCTGACTCAACTGCCGTGCTCACTTGAGCACCATTTCTGAGCCTCCCAGGCGCAGCGAGGATTTCACGCACAGCTGCTGGGATGGGCCGTTCGGAGCTGTGAGGCTTGCACTGCGCCCGTCCTGTGAGCATCTCATCTCTGTCGCTTCTCATTTCGCATCACGCATCACTTCCCACGATTCGTCAGAACTTGGGGGGGGCCTCACGCGGGACTCAGCCTTCTGTGCCTCTTGAGTGATGTCAGTGCCTGGTTCACAAAGCCAGTGACGAAGACGCCCAGCCGATCTTCCACATCCTTGGCATCATCAGCAACCTGCCGCGCTCCGAAAATTCATGCACAGCCTATAGCCGACAGCTCTAATTTCACTCTGATCCTCTCATTCTCGTGTTGGTCCAGAATCTGCGAAGCAGTGGGCAGAGTGCTTCGCAGCTTTGCCTTGAAGACCATGGAGCTGATGGCCTCGCCCCGTGCGTAGCCGTTGGCAGTGTTGTCGAAGGATCTCAGAGCTTCTCTTATGCGGATCAGCCCTGAAAGGCCCCCCCCCCCCGGGTGCCCTTCACAGCGAGCATATATGGCTCGGCATGGCTCGGCTCTTAGGCAGCGGGCTTGCAGCGACCAGTCCGTCCCAGCATTCCCGCGCCGCTCAAGCCAACAAAGGTCAGTGGCCTCAGCAAATTGTGGGCTTGAAAGGAATGCAATGAAAGGAGGAAAGGGAAAGAGGGAAGGGAGGAAAGGAGGAAGGGGTGACAGACAACCAATTGGATCAGCTGGCCTCCTGGACTTAAGACATCGAAAGACGACATCGTAACAGCTGTGTAACTTGCTCAGTGGGGAGGATTGTGCTCCTGGCGACAGGCAGGTCATCATGGAGGCGGTGATGGCCTCCTTCACTGCCGGGTCCTCACTCGAGTCAATGGCCCCAAGCCCGGACAGGTTGGGACTCTGAGCGTCGCTGAGCCTTTGACCTTTCGCTTGCGCAAGTAATTGAAGAGCAGGTTGGAGCCCACCAAGGACGAGGAGCAGGCGGTGTCGACCTAAGTTCCCGCTCACGATTTGTGACCTGTGTGGCCTTGTGGAGCAAACAAAATGTGACGCAGTTCTTATAAATCATCTTCTCAGGAACCAATGTCTCTCCAAGTCCAGCGCACTCATGGCCGGCCCCGTCAGATTGAGATGGTACGCGATTAGTCCTGTGGGGTGGTTTGCCTTTCTTTCAGCTGCTGGCGAGGGGAAGGGGGCTAGCGCGCATCCTAAAGTGAGAAAAGGATGCAGTGCTGGCCCTCCTGCCGATGGCATGGCCAATTGCCTGGCGTTGGCCCAGGTGTCCGCATCCTCCATGAACCTCTGCCAGCCCGGCACGTAAGCATGAACAGCGCGTGAAGTCATCTCGCAACACATCTCACTCCGGACCGTTGCTAAAGCGTCTCTAAAGGCCCTCCCGCCTGAAGTAGGGGTCAAATTCGTGGCCAATGTCGGCGAGGTAGAGAGGCAGGTTTTGGCCTGAGGGCGTTAAGGGCCTCGCCCTGATCATGTCGTGCGTCATCAACATTAATTACAGCTGCTACAGTTCCACCCTCCTACCTTACGCACCTTGCAAAGATTCCTTCGTGTAGCCCTGGTGCTGCAAGGACTCGAAGCATTTCTCGAGGCCTCAACTCAAAGAAGGAGCAGGCTGAGCGTGCTGCATTTCTCGGGCCAAGTCACAAAGGCGGATGCAGGGAGGGTAGGACGAGGCATGCTTCTCCGGGATACCGAAGAAGTCATTGTCAAACCCTGCAGGCAAGAATGATGCCGGGACTCGCTGAACTGAGCGGAGGAAAGAGAGAGAGAGAGAGAGAGACATGGGGGCAGCATGGGGCAGCCGGACCCTGCCTAAGATCTCCTTGGCATCCGATGTTGGCAAGAGGCAAAACAGCGAATGCCACAACGTTTTGAAAAGGTTGAGAGCTATCCTGAACTACGCTTCCGTGCAATCCCGGTGGGCGGCTCTTCGGCGATCGCCCAACTCAAGATGTTCACGTACACACGTGTGCTCACGAAGAATTCGCCCACGTTTCTGGATGGTCGTGAGTACAACATGCGCACAGTGCTGGCGATAGCCTGGGGTAAGTTGGAGCTTAGCCCGCGAGAAAGACACATTACCCCTTCGTGCACGCTACACATCAACGGACCGCGCGCGAGCAAAACAGTTGAGGCTCACAAGCACTCCTACTTCTGAGGGCGTTGCGCGAGCAAAATGCAAAACAGGACAGGCTCACAAGCACTCCTACTTCTGAGGGCGGTGCGCGAGCCAAATTGCAAAAGGATCGTAAGAAAAGTACTCTGCCCATGAGTGGGGCAGAAAGCGCAGCCGGACCTGCAAACCTGTCTCAATGTCGATTTTCCAGGTGCGCAGAACATCAAGGCGCGACCCGGGAGCGAACGGCGACAAGTCGCCGCTGGTCTAGCGCTGCAGTGGCGGCAGCCGGGTCCCAACCTGCCCTGTGCACCACACATCAGCGGTAGAATTGCACATCCCGAGGTTGACGCTCGAATTTAAGCAAACAGCCAACATGGGTCAAACGGCCGACGTTGTAAATGAAGTTTAACTGTGTGTCAAAAGCTGCTCACCGTGCAGACGCTCGCAAATCAACGAACTATTTCAAGCTAACACACACACGCACACAGACAAGTCTATCTCCACATGAGATGCTAACACGCATTCTGCGCAGACCACCTTTTTGTGTCTCTTCCCATCGGATAAGGTGGCAGCATCTCGGGCTTAACTCGTACTGTCGCTGGTCTGTCATCCAACAGTCCTAGCGAACATGCGCTCGAAAGGTATCGAAAAGGCGCGTACGAACAAAAGCCACTCTCAGCGCGCCACCATGCCACCTTCGAGCGCGCCCGCAGCTACCAGCTCGAAAAGCTGTGAGGCCAAGACATCGAACACTTCCTTGTTGCGATCGCCGAACGGCTCGAGCTGAAGCAAGGTCTGCCAAATCTTGATGAACGGGACCTCGACCACTCTTCCTTTGATGTCTTGCACATCGGCCAAGTCTCCTCTGGAGATGCCGTCGGACAAGTTCTCGGAGCTAGCAACTCTGCGAAAATGCAAACAAAGGCCCCGCTCAGCAACCCAAATCCAAAACTGACCAATCAACGCCGACAACAACAAATCCTTTGAAGACCCCTTCCGCAACGCCAACTCGGCAGCAGTGTTATCCACAAAGCAAAGGATGTCAGCTTCGACCATGTGTGCCACAACAATAATGGAAAGAATCTGGGCAAGAGCCTCCAACCAAAAAATGAAAGCCTTACTTGAGGCAACACGCGCAAGGACTAACCTGGGAACCTCGCCTCTGAATGCGATAGGCTGCGAGCCGAGTGCACAGAAAACGGCACCAAAGCCATTGGTTGCCTCCCGGAGAATCTCGAACGGGACTGCGTCAGGCAGCCAACGTGCAGCGGCACGACACGCGTCACGCAACGTTATGAACGCGTCCGCGTACAAAACGCAAACGCGACGTGCACGAATGTGTTGTCCCAACGGAAACGAGACTGGACGAAGGGATGGCAACAACGCACGCAAGTGCCGCAGGGCTGCACGAAGTGGCTCAGACAAAGTAGTCCTGCCTGCGGGGCCGTGACGCTGACGGAAGTACAGCGGCTGGAGGAACGCCTTGCCAACGTGGCCAAACACCCACGAGCAAACGAACATAAGTTTGCCAGAAAGGCTCGCGCAATCCGCTGCAGAAATGGTATTCGTTCTTAAGGCTTCCTCGATTCGCACCGCAAGCTTGGAAATACGGCGCTTTCCAGGGGACGCCAAGAGGCGATCAGATCTGATGTCACTGATGTCCCACTCGACCCCGAACAAAGTGTGGCTCCTACCTGGCGGTTTGGCCTTGATTTGTTTCATGCGCGACCCCAGAGTTTGATGAAATGACTGGAATGCCCTGAAAGCAGGATGTGCTGTGCCGGATCCCTTGACGAGAAAAAAATCGTCCACGAAGTGCGCCACACATGGCCACAGCGACGCAATGGGCAAGAATGCAAGGACGTCTGCTACTCGAATGTATCCCCACACCGACCCCACGGCGCCAAAAGGCATGGCGTAGTGTGTCCACAACTGGCACTGGTCTCGCGAGACTCCTGGGACGATGACCGCACACTCCCACGGGTCCCGGACGGGAAGCATTCTATATGCAGAGTCGCGGTCAACCGCAGCCAACAAGGGATCTTCAGACAGAGACCGAGTTCACAGCCCGAGCCAAGGGATCAGTTGTGGACTGTATCGCCCAAGAGATCTGTATGGTTGTGGAGCCACAGACCAGAGCTGCAGCCACATCAAGTCAGGCAGGGGGTGGCCGTGCCCTCCAAAAAGATGGTGCATTGACCAGCCTTAGCCGATGTAGATGCCCTAGTTGCTTGGCCGCTATAAGCGGACGCCGTCGAGATTTCTTCGACCTTACTCAAGACGTCCTTGCATGTGATCTTCTAGGTGGTGCCATGGACATGCCCGAGAGCAAGTTCGACCGGAGGCTGGCCTCCCTGGTCAGGGTTTTCATGCTTTGCTTCAAGTCAGAGGAGTCTTCGGCGACAGGGTTGCCGAGCCGTCAAACAGTGCACGCCTGCCGGGTTTCGGGGGCTCAGGGTCAAGTGCTCGCCCGACGCCTTGTCGGCGTGTTGTGTTTCTTGCACGTTTAAGGCGGATGTGAGGGGGAGTTCTGGGAAGGTTTTGGTTGGGTTGCGTCCTTGTTGGGTTTCCTCTTTCCCTTGTGGGTTCCCGTTCGGTTCAGGGTCCCTTGCTTGGAGTCTTGGTCGTTTGCGGGCACGAGAGCCTGTCCGCCGGCACTTTGACTGAAAGTAGTTCACTCCCTTTCTCTTTGTCTTCGCGGGGGCCTTCGGGGAGGTTCGGGAGGTTGCGTCCCCTGGGTTCCCCTGTTTGTTTTGGGGTTTCCCTACTTCCTGGTTCGGCTCCTTCGTTGTTAAAGGTTGGAGCACTCTGACACTTTAGTGGGAGCCTTCGGGCAAATTCACGGTGCTTTCGAGCAGATTCAAAAGGCGCCTTGATTGGCAGCCGGCAGCCGTGCAGCCGTCGCTCAAGGGGTAGCGTGTGGCAGTTTGATTGCCCCCGTCATAGGGACTCGTTCGCGAGCTTAGTTCATGTGTTGACCGCAGTTGGTGTTCCTACATTTGCAGCGCGCCTTCGGGCAAAGGGAATTCGGTCTGCCCGTTCACTTGAGGAGGCGCCGAAGTCGGAGTTGCGCCAGTTGCTGGGAGATGAGTGTGTGGATGCGCTGTTTTTGCGACGAGGTGTGCGCGCCCGTTCGGCGCGACAGGATGTGCCGGTAGTACACCCATATGCAAGGGGATCTGCGCGCTCAGTCCAGTCCGTAGCGGGGGAGCCGGCTACCTTGGCCCGTTTGGACGAGGAATTTCAGCGGGATAAGTATGCTTCTTCGAGCTCGGGCCCACGTGATAGCCGTTGGAAGACGTGGTGCATGTTCGCAGGACAACGAGGCCTCCCGCCACTTCCTGTCACTCCGGATCTGGTGGACAAGGTTGGAGCCCTCTTCAAATTCGGACGATACCGGAGCGCCGCCCAATATTTTGCTGTGGCAAAAAGTTTGCATAGGGCTGCAGGTCACGAGTGGAATGATCGCCTCGATTTCGCTGTGCAGCAAGCAACCAGGTCAATTGTCAGAGGGATGGGCCCGTCCGCAATTAAACGGGATGTGCCGCTGGAACGAGTCTCCAACGACTTTGCCGAGGAGCTGGAAAAGGCCTATGACGACCTGCGCGTGCCGGTCGACCAACGCATGTTCGCCCCGGCCGACACCGTGGGGCTCGCAGCGTGGTTTTTGTTGCGAGGTCTGGAAATGGCCACCGTCAGATGCGAAGACGTGGCTCTGACCCGCTCTGGCGAGGTGAGGTTGCATCTACCTGTGCCCAAAACTGACCCGTCCGCAAAGGGCTGTCACCGCTCACACATTTGCTTGTGTGATCGCAGACATGACCCGGACTGCCGCCAGGCAGGCGATGTGTCGGCCCTGTTCACCTCGTTGCAACGTTGTGCGTGCTCGACTGGGCGACACCCTCTGTGCCCGTACCATGCAGCTCTGCGGATGTCGGTGGAGTTGCGACGCACTCAGCGCTGGAATAAGGAGGCGGCCTTTATTCGTGACCGCAATGGTGAGGCTCCTTCCAAAACGCAGCTGGCGTATTTGGCCAGAGTTGCAGCTAAGGTGCTCTTGGACGATGCTTTGATGGACTGGCCGATCGCAGCCCTCCAACGCTGGTCACAGCACACCTTTCGGGTGGCAGGGTCGCAATTGTTTGCGCGGGCAGGCTTGGACGTTTCATACATCATGTTGCTGGGGAGATGGGGCAGCGCTGCCATTTTGCGCTACATCCAGGAAGCAGCTTTGGCAGAGCCTGCTAGGGCCGCCGCCGCGGTGGCAAGACGTACTTCGGTTCTCGGAGACCAAGCAGGCTCTAACTCAGAAATTCTCCCGTCCGCCTTGGAGCAAATTAGATCTGTTGTGGCCGAATGCCTCAGAGGACAAGGCATGCTGGTACATAATGTTAGGTCCAAGTTGGCGCATAAGCCTTGTGCGGGGGCATCGGCAGCCCCGTCTGATGAATGGGTGTCTGCATGTGGGAAATGGCGCTACGGGAGAGCAAGCTGTCAGCGTAACCCTAACTTGCTGCCGGGCTTTAAGCTTTGCGACAGTTGTTTCCCCGAGCAAGCCTCTTTGGCTACCGCAGTTAGGACCCAACACAGTGTTCGTGAGGACTCACAGTCTTCCTCTGCCTCAGAGGACTAGCAGGTCCAAGGCCATGCAGACGCCGAGCTTCGACGACATGGCCGCGCAGAGCTCCGCTCCTCAAGGCCCGCGGCTTGGCGAGCAAGGGCATCTTCTTCCACTTCTTCGGGGACAGGACGCGGGTGGACAAGTTCTTGGAGCCCTTTCGTGCAGGGGTGGAGCTGAGTGGAACAACTCACTGCAGGACCGACGACGAGCTCATGGTCGACGAAGCGGCCTTGTTGGACCTGTTCGACTGCATAGAGGCGGCCCGCCCGACAAGACCCCCCCCGGCTGCGACAGCTGCTGCTGCTGCCGCGTCTGCGGCGCCTAGTTCTTCAAGTTCGGCCAGCGAGAAGAAGGAGTTGCCCAAGAACTACTGGGCAGACTTCATCAAGGACTTCGAGTCGATGGTAGGCCGAGGAGGTTTCCCACGTTTGCTTTGGCAGGAGCAGAGGCCATTTTGGCCAGAATGGTACACGAGAAGGTTACCCTTTCGTACACGGCAGTGCAGCTGGGTGAGATCATAGCGGCCCGTCACTTTACCCCAAGTGGCCAAGCGAATCCGTTCGCAGCGAAAGCTCGAGACGACCCCTCAATCCGCATGTTCGCCGTCCGCAAAACAGCCCTTGTGCAGATCGCTGGCGGGAGTGGTTGCAGTCCATCCCGTCCGGATACACATCCAGTTGTGCAGAGGGCGTCCGGTGCAGACAGCTAGGCAACGCTTGGCATGTAGGGGTTGCGCGGTTCTTGCTGTTCGTGATTTTGTGCAACCTGGGGGTTTTGTCAGTGTGCTGCTGCGTCCGTGCCCTTGGTGCGCGGATTTGCCGAGTCCTTCATTCCAGGTTCGGTGGCGCCCAGATGGGGATCGCCCCATACAGCGCATGGCAAGTTGCTGGTTGAGGTCTGGCCTGCAGTGGGGCCCCAACGAGCCTCAGGATCCGGCAATGCAGTCTCCGGGCACGAGCCCGTTGGATCACTTTCATTGGGCCTGTTCTCTCACCTTCTCTCAGCTCTGCCCCTCCGCGCTCAACCCGTGTTTATCATGGGTCACCTCGACGCGTGCCTCAATGGGGTCTAGACTGGCGCCCCTTAGGTTAGAGGATTTACGTAGCCTGGTCTCGGAACTCGCTTCTTGGCAAGAAGAGTGGGCAGTACAGCGCCCGCCACACGTAGTGTCAGTTTACCGCCAGGGCACGAATGCGTTGCAGTTCCAGTTGGTTCCGTTAGCGTGGCTCTTGGAGGCCTTCAACTTTCCGGGGCGACTTGAGCTGTTGTACGAGCTGTCTTGGGGCTTCCAGATGTTAGGCCCCCTTCCGGCAGGGTCGGGTTGACAGGCCAGGACAGATGCCAATACTCCCGACCGATGTCAAAGGCCGAATTTCGCAAGGCAAACTGTGCTCACGTTCAGTCTGTGTTGGAAGCCCCCCGCGCCAACTTGCATACTGAAACCATGCTTCAGGAGCTACGCAAAGACCTCGCGTTAGGTAGGGTTGCGGGCCCCCATTCCTTGGAGGTGTGCAATCCAGTTGCAAGTACCCTTCCGTTGCAAGCCTCTCGTGCCTTCCCAGTCGTGCAGGAGTCCGACGGTAGGCAGAAGGTGCGTCGGGCTGACGACTGGCTCAGGAGCCAGCACAATGCTACTGTCTTCGCGCTCGACTCCCCGCCATATGCGGGCGCTGGCACCGTTGCAGCCTCCGTGATCGTTTGCTGATCGGAGTAGGTTGTTGACCGCGCATGTTTCGCTGCAACAAACTGCTCGTGCTAGGCGGTTGCCCTGGGAAGTGCACACCGGCTCTAGTGCCATGTACACTAGGATCAGGGACAAGGCTGGCACCTGCGAACGTGGCATCTGCCCATCCTGAACTGAACGATTGCGAGATCTAGAGGTGACGTGAATCCCTCTTGCCAGGACCTTTCTCCGACAGGCGTCCAGTTTCCCTGCTCCATCCAGCTGAGCTGGTAGTCGGGGGTGTAGCACTGGCCGCCTTGTCTGCCGAACTTGTCATCGTAGGTGAAGCATCGGCCGCCTTTGCAAGGATTTATCCTGGCCCTGGCTCACAGGATCAGACATGCTCGAAAGCTTTGAAGCTTTGAAGAAACAAGCGGGCACACCCGAGGTTCTTGGGCCTTCTCTTGAGCCAAAATGGCTACGGAAGCTAACACACACACACACACACACACACACACAAGGTCTGTACCAATGAGAATATAGCGTTTGCAAGCACTGCCAACGTGCAAAAAGACAATGTAGACGCTGTGCAAATGACGACGAGGCCGACTTTGTCGCAATGTGGACGCCGATCGATAAAGCGACTACGTCTAAGGCGTGTTTTAGTTGCCGACTATCTTGTTGTGTCCCCGTGCAGCCCATGTCGACATCGAGGCTGAATGGGGCAGCCACGGGCAGCCATGAGCAGCCATGAGCAGCCACGAGCAGCCGGACTTTGGACTTTGCACCAGTTGCAACCATGTGCAGCCAGGTGTCGGCGTCCGCTAAGAGCCCGCAGTGCTTCGTGTACGACTTTGGGACCAGGCTCCTTGGAAAGCTGCTAAGACGCACTCAAGTCAGAGGCCACCTGTGCGGCTCACAAAACCCTTGCAGCCGGGAATCTCTTCTGGATTCGGCGCATAGTATTCATTGACATCCCATCGCATTTGGGGAATCTCGATGAACGTGTCTGTCTGCGCACCTGTGCTGGCGAGTGCGGAGAGGACTGCCGTTGCCAAGCAAATTGGAAATTCCGAGAACATCTTCTCTGAACGGCGCCACGAGACTGTACATTATGTAGTTCTGGTCGAGGTTGTCCGCGCTCGCAGGCAGCTTGCATGCAGCAGTCATGATGTTGACCTGGTCTGCAGCCGGCATGATCTGACCTCGAAGGGACATTGACATGCCTTGCAAGGCAATAACATAAGCATTACTGAGAAACATATAAATGTGAGAGGACGGGACATCTGCAACACAGGCCTTGGATCCGTGGCCCTCCGTAAAGATCCTGCATGCCTTCGAAGTCGCCTCGGTTTTGCCCATGCGCTCCTCTCCTCTCTTCCGAGCCCAGCTCTGCTCTCCCAGAGCTCTGCTCTGCGCTCTGCTCTCCCAGAGCTCTGCAGCTGTGCGGCCGTCAAGGCCCTGGAGCGCCACCTGCAAAGGCAGACCAGAGATGAGGGGAAGTCCGGGTTCCCGTCATTTCCCGTATGCTCCCGTAGACCCTTCAGGGATGCCAAGTCCCTCTCATCTACTCAGGAAGTTGCCTTGGAAACAGGAGCTGTGTTCCCCCCACTTCCCTCCGGCCTGGTCCTGCGCGGACAGGACCCAACCTTGCAGCGCAGCATCGCGACCGGACTGGACCTTCACTGGCGTGTTGCTCTCGTGCGCACCGCTTGGGCGACCAAATCTCCTCTGCTACTTGAGTCGCTAGTTGCGGTTGGCAAATGCGGCGGGCCGGCATACGCATAGGACAGCTCGTCGCTGCGGAAAAGGACGAGGGTATCAGCTGCCCTGACAGATCGAAACCAAATGCGTTGCTCGAAAGCTCGAACATGCTCGAAAGCGCTGAGCCGCTGGCACTGGCACCTTAAGCGGCGCTTTGGCACCCTGGGGGTACAACTCCAAGCAGCCCTTCTCCGCCTCCAGGTGGCCGATTGCTTGAAACAAAGCGAAGCATAGCGAAGCATAGCGAAGCATAGCGAAGCATAGCGAATTCGCAGCCTCCAGGACGTACATGATACAGAGTCGGCGCGTCTGCAGGAAGCCCAAGTACTGCTCCACCAAACCCCGCTCCACCTTCCAAGGACTATAGCAACCGCCACCCCTGCCTATGCCTGTCTCACCTTTCATGGTCTGGGAGCTCAGGGTGCCGTGCCTTGACAAGGAGCAAAGAGCCGAGATGACAACAGTAAACTCGTACACATTCTTTGCACACGGACAGTCGCAACTCACTGCAACACCCATAGCAACACACTCGTAATGGGACTCAGCACAATTAAACTTCAAAAAATCAGCGCAGCCACTCAAAGGCCTCCTCCTCAGAGAGAGGTCCAGGGCTCAATGTGTTCCGCTCACCACGAGCCAGGGGCTCCCGCAGCAGGAGCTGCTGCAGCTGTGGCAAAGCCTCGAAGCCTCCGGGCAGCAATGAAATGCAACGAATGTCTTGGTTGCAGGTTCCTTCCTGGATTCTTGATCCCCCGGTCTGGCATCTTTGCGGAACGTTAACGACGCCAACTAGTAGATATGCGCTTCAAGAAGGCCGCAGCTTCTTTACTGACACGCGTTGCAGCGACGTGTACCAGTGGCTATCGGCTATCTGGCTAATTTGACAGAGAGAACGACCCCACGCAACTCTACTCCCCTCTCTGGTTGTGGCCAGTCGACGGAGCAGCCCCTCTCACCGGCCCACGCCGCTCTCTCCTCCTCTCTCCTTCCTTATTCATCTCTCTCTCCTCTTCTCCTTGGCCCCCTCACGTGCGCGCCTAGCTCCTGGCCCAGACGGGGCGCCACTGCATCTGCCAGCTGCGTCATGGTGCGAATACAGCCTGCGCCACCATCCAATGCTGCGCCCCATATTTGTTTCCTGAAATTCTGCAACACCTGGCACCTACGCAGTCCTGGCCTCGTAAGGGCTCCTCAACGTCGGCTGCAAGGAAGGCGACTTTGCTCCGAGAGCGGCGTCCCAGGAACCCCTCCTTAGCATCTTGGATAGGGCCGAGACACACGCACGCACACACACACACACACACACACACACACACACACACACACACACACGAACGATGTGGACATGGTGCCTCCAGCTCCATGTGGGGCAAGGCAAAACTCGCCGTGCGCCTCCAATCCAGGTCTAACACCGGCTTCGGAGCCTTCTCCCAACAAACAGCTCCTGCCTGGCCAAGTCCAGAACCATCCCACGCTGCTCCAAAACGGGAGCACGCACTTTGCAGTAGCCGCGCCTTGTATATTGAGCAAGTGATGATGGTTGTGAAAACAACACTCGACGCATCACTCGACGCATCATCAGCGAAGGCTCACCAATATCATGCTCATCGTCATGTCGCATGTCGAAGGTATCTTGCTCTACTTCACCCAACAAGACAAGGCACTGCAGAAGAATCGTGACGACCTCATCAGCAAAATCCTCGGCGATGTGCCACTAACTGGAGATTGAGCTCCCCTAACATCTGATAGAACTCACGGACTCATGTGGTCTGTTTGAACTGGGCGTTGCAGTTTCAACATATCGTGGACAGGCCTCATGCAAAACTGACATGATCTGACACCTGGTCACCTGCGGCTGAGGTCCGTGCTGCTGATATGTCACCAGGCCACAGGAGCTCCGCGCCAAGCTTGGTCATGGCAGCGAATGGAAGAAATACTTAGGTATTCTTGTGCATCATACATGCTCGGGCGTGTGTTCTAGGATGCTTCTTGACGGAGCCATCTCGGAAAATGTCAGATGGGAGAAGTCGCCGGCACCGACATGCACCGACCATTCGGCTAGATGTTTGTTTTTTCTGGTGAGCTTCTTGTGTCCACATGTAGTGCATCTTGGTCAGCACGGGCTAATGCGAGCAAATGCAGGCAACATAGCACACCATCTTCAACATCCTGTGCGGGCAAAAAACAGTGTTTCTGGCGACGAAACGACATTTGGAACTGTTTTGGCCTTCTGAAATCTTTTGTGGCATTCTGGTGCGACTGGGACTTTCCAGGATTCTGGCAAAGTGGCCTAGTAGAAAAATACAACTGTCTGAGGACCAACTGATCAGATGAGGCAAGACCTGGCTGGACTCCGTCTCACCGACAATGGGTTTCACTGAGTCACTGAAAGTGGGCTGAAAAGAAGGGTTTGGGCTTTGGGGCTTCGCAGGGCTTAGGGCTTTAAGGTGGTTTATGAGTGCTGAGGCGGCGAGCTGGCTGCGCCCGCTGTGTCGGTTCGTATGCTAGCGTTCGTGAAGCCAGAAGAATGAGGCGCCAAGAAGCTGAGAGAGCGAAATCGAGACAGAGAGAGGGAGAGAGAGAGAGAGAACGAGAAAAAAAAAACAAACGAGAGAAAATGTAGTGCATCCGCGGTGCACTGTAGTGGGACTGGGGTGTTTGGCATGTGTTGCCTGCATTTGATGCGGCTTGATCTTTTCCCCTGCACGCGGCTTCCGGAGTCTCCTGTTGAGGGCTTGCAAATGCTGGCACTTTGTGCTGGCCCTCTTCTTTGTTTCGCCGACAGTTACGAGGCGTCACGGGAGTCAAAAGCGGCGCCCTTGCTGGGATGCACCTGGCATTTTCCAGCACATGTCTGTCTTGCACTTGTTGCACGAAAGCATGTGCACCTGCCATCGTCACTTGATGTTTGAGGGTGGCAAAGCAACAAACCCTGAGGCCCTTGGTCACAAAAGCCCCTTGGATGAGAACTTTATGGGTGGGCCACGGGTGCGGTCCGGACAGCATGGCATTCCAGCATCCCTATTTCTGTCCTCATTTGCCGTCACACTCCAGGATTAGTCGAAGAGGGCCCCCAGCGGCAGGAAACCCGTTGAGACAGTGGCAAAGGTCACAATGCTAAATTGTGCTGAAAAATATCACGCCCGAGACGGATGCCCAAGGAACACGCAATGAGCCCTCCAGTGGTTCTTATCGTCCATCCGGCCTGAATCCACACCCAGAGGTTCATGAACGATACGGTTTGCATCGTGGTCTCGGATGGGCTCAGCCTCACCTGCACCGAATGTGGAGCCTCGGATCGTCAAATTGTTTCGGCGTTGGGCTGTGCCTTGTCAGTTTGTGCGCGTTCAAGGAATACGACGACATCGGCTTCATGCGCACTGAAGGAGGGGCCACCGGGGAGTGCTTATGAAGCACACATGGTCAAACTGGTCAAACGCTACTTGGGAAATCGCTACTTGGGGAACTTGTTGGCAAAACTCATGGGTAGCTGCACACATCATGAGCAACGACAGCTCATGGCCAATTGAGATCTAGTGACTGTAAGCGAGTCATTTGACTCAAGTCCCTCACACAGATGCCGTTGAACTCGCTGTAGATGTCCTCAGGGAGTTCAAGCAACGGCCAACCCCAAACCTGAAACCATTCAAGGGATGCGGGGTGCCATCGGCAAAGCCGAGATCGCGCGCCTGCTGGTTGCTGGCGCTGGTGGCTTGGCCTCGCGGATCGGTGCTCGCATGCGAGCTGAACTCTTCCAATCACAGATTACTGTGACTACTGCGTGGCCCGTGCCTGAGGTGGGGACTTCACATCACGCCTCACAAGCGCGCGACGCACATGCAACGCACGACCCATACAGATCATCGGTGGCGCACAACCACCTTGTCAATTTTATGGCTATGGGCACATTGCTAAACCTTCGGAACGTGCTGCTCCCTGCATCTGTGATCGTGTGCAAAACATTCTGGAACACGCCCGGGACTATGGAAAATACTCAGAATACCAACATGACATACTACCAATAACAAATACGCTGGCATCAGCATCACTGTCTTCATGTACCAAGATGGGCCACTCTGGACCAAGACTGTAAATAAGAACTGCGTACTTCATGCATTTTGAAGAGGGTCCGAAAACGGACCCCGACACGACGGCCATAGTTCTATTGGATTCTATCATGAACCCGACAGGTTGGAGAATGTCAGTGTCTGTGTCTGTGTCAGTGTCAGTGTCTGTGTCTGTGCCTTTTTTGATACTCGAGCGCTCCGTCTGTACGAGTGCCGGCGTATGTTGCTTGCCGGCTACCGTCGGGTTCCGGCGCGATGGCCGAAACTCGATGCAATTACATCATCGCATACGAACTGCACCTCCTTCTGACAAGCTCTGACAATTTGTAGCATTTCGGGGGGTTGTCATGGCCTCTTAGGCACTTTAGGCACCGGCTTAGACGCCTCAGCGAAGCAGCAGTGGTCTTAAACCTGCCTTGTACTGTGAATACCGCTGCTTCTTTCTGCACGTTACGCCACCAGCCATGAGTGGTGTCGATCTGTGTCGCAGGCAGGCAACACGCAAACCCCTCGGAAGCCTGGAACATGTTTACGAAAGGTTACGCAAAGGTTCGGGTTGCAATGCTGCATCTCCCCTTCTCTTAGGCACACTTGAACAAAAACCCTGCATAATGTGAGCACAGCCGGTGCAAACGGGCCTAACTGCAGAACCGGATGGGCGCAAGAACTTGCGGGAGACTGCCGAACAGGAAAGGCGGTGCAGCCGCGGCACATTCGTACAAGATCGGCGCTCAGAGGATCTCGGCTTGGTGCCACGTGCCACTCTGAAATCAAAATGCTCGGCTCGCCAGGCTGATCAGACAAATTGAATTGGAGCTGAAGCACAGCTAAGGGTTGCCACGTTTGAAATGAGTTTAGGGCCCTGCCGTAGAGTTTGTTAGGAGTTGAGGCAGGGGTCCAACTCCAAAGCATTGCACGTCAACACAGGCTCGCCATGGCTTGCCATACTTGAAAGGGTGCCAGTTGTTCCTGGCCCTCAGTCGATGGTAGGCTCCAACCGCTTCCAGACTTTCCCAGGCGTTGGCTCTTTCGCGACACAAAAAAAGGGCCGTTTTGCCAACCCTGCCCTCCTTGAGGATCGGTGGTTGCTGAGTGAAACCGGATGTCCCCTTCTTAATCCCACGTAACCCCAGACCCCAGAACCGTCAGAACCACTGCTGAAACCGAAATGAGAACCAGAGCCCTTTTGGAAAGCCAGACTGCCGAGCCGTTTGCCACATCGGCAGGTCGCTTCAAGCACAAAACCAAAACGCCCAACAAAGCGCTTGGATCAACTCATGGGCTCAGAGAGGCGTTGCGGAATTGGCGTTGCTTGCATAGTCCTCGGATGTCCTCGCTCAGAGTAATTCCGCAACTTACCTGCAAAGAGCCACTGAATATTGAGAAACTCCCTATACACCAGTTTCTCCATTAGAAAACTCATGCTATCAGAAGCACTCAGCTGAACCACCTGATTAGGTTCATCAGGTCTCTGCCGAGGCCAAGAGGCAGTGGTGTTTTATATAAAAGGGAGCTCTCAGCACTATTGCTGAGGCAAGGGCTCCAGCGGTTCACGGAACAACGTTGGTTCGAGCGATGAACCCATCATGGGTGTCCATGCGTTTTGGGGTTGGGGGATTTGAGATCTCATTGCTGAAGAAGGAAGCCTTGTTCTGTGAACGAAAAGTCTCTTTCTCTTGCGGCTCAGGCAAGCAACATTACCCCCTTTACACCTTGAAACGCCTGCGCCCCCAACACCGGAAGATTAGAGGGCTCAGATTCGAGAAGTCTCGAGCTCTCGCCTGAACCTTCAATCATGCGTGGGTTTAGGGTTTAGGGTTCTGCAGAACCTGGCGTGGCGCTCTGCACCACGAGCCAGAGACACAGTGAACGTACACGCCAGGACACTGGTCATGCTTCAACAGCACCATCACTGCCCGCAACCAGGGAGGTCTCTCAAAGCCACTGGTAAACGGTAAACGCCAGCTGACATTAAATTTGGAGAGAAAGTGTCGGCCAATCTCAGAGGTTTTCGTGATGCACGGTCTCCGCACGCTCCAGGCTCGAAGTATCCTTGCTCGCCTTGGCTCAGGCAGCTGTGCGGCCTTGAATAGACGGACGACCTTTTGCGAGAGCCTTCTGTTATGTGCAAACTTTGACAGAATGCTGAAAATTTTCTTGACGCCAATTGCAGATCATGAAGCTCAAGCACCCTGCCTTCCAAACTAACCGTAATTCAAAACCATGCTTTGTGTGTCTCAACTTCCCGAATCACAAAAACACGTCCAGGGATGTTGGGAGAATTTGGGGTCTAAAGTTCTTCTGAGGTCTATCCATAGGGTGCAGTTGGGAGCCTTCCGAGCGTAGATAGAAGAAGCAACTGGAGCTTGAAACGCACCCCGTAATCCCAACTCATTCTACTCGTGCGAGCTAGTGGCTCGAAGAAACTATGCTCATGACCTATGTCACATCCGAAGAGTATCACCAAGGATGATGGGCCATCCACCTCAGCCATCCGCCTGAAGCACAGCCAGGGAGCTGCCAAGCTCATCTCCGTCTTCAGCCTGACTTTCGGACCAAAGGACTCGACCAAATCATGGTTTATGGCCATTCAAGTACATGGCGACCTTGCGACCGTGCACTTCGGCAACAGTTTTCATCGGGGATCCTGTGATGCATGGTTGACGATGTTCCTTTCAAGAGGCCCTTCTCAAGCCCTTCAGCTTCCAGCCGAAGCCCCCACCATGAAGCTACGAGCCCTATTGACCCCATTGAAGCCCCCTCCCCAATCCTTAATTCGGCCACTGCCAGCCTCTCAACGTCGCGGCGCAGAGACTTTATTTTGTTGCGGACGATGGTCGTCTCGTGCTGCCTTGGAGATCTCGGGATTTGCATAAGAGAAGCTTTAGCATGCGGGCCGGGGATTGGAGTTAGGCGCGCCCCTTCGAAGGTATGCAAGAGAAAGGGTCAGCGAAGGTCATTCCCACTCTCTCACAGCACGACGCACCCCGACTCCAGGGAGTGCGCCTTTAAACCTCCCGCCTTCGACCCATCAAACTGAGATATGTCAGGGCCATCGAAAGCATTTGGGCGCTTGAAGGCACATGAAACGCCCCTCAGGAAGAAAAGGCATGGGATTCGTGGATCACCTTCGACTGCAGGCATTTTGGGGTTCTTACACAGTAGACTTTTCGGATGTCCGGAGAGTTACTCCACAGGGTTGGAAGCCCTTACACGAATTTAGGACTTGTTGGGGTTGTTGGAGCGACCGAAACCCATCTTGCGAAACGTGATAAGTGAGCGGCAAGCGTGCCATCTGCACACCTGCGCAGGCTGAAACACATCCGGCATGGTTGGAGGGCTTAGAGAGACTCAGGACGGTTTAGGGTTAGCGATGCAGTATGATGGTATGGGAATATAGAAGAAGGAAACAAAACTAAACCAATGGCCGTCGTTCGGCATTGCAACTTGAAGTGTCGGGTTCAGTGTCGTCTTTAGTCTCAGGGGAATTTCAACAAGCATCTTTCTCCTTCCGTGGAAAATTTGGCAGCCCCAACTTTTCCCATCAAAGTGTTGGCATGGCCATGAGCGCAAATCATCATACAACCTGTGCAACATCCACCCCAACGCTCGCAACTCCCAGCGCCGCCTTTGGCCGGCCCCTGCACTTGCATGCCTCGGACAAGGCTTGGCAAGGCACGAAGCTTAAAGTAGAATCGCATGGTTAAAGTCAGGATTTCTGCTCATTTAAGAACTTGCAAAGCGCAGGGTGCGATTCTTGGGTCCCGAATTTTGTTCAAAAGAAAGCACGGCGCCCCAGAACACTGCTTTAGAGCCAAAAGCCTGGGCCAACTAAGCTTAAGCCTTAAGCCTTTCCGAGGTTCAACCAAACACAAACTCATCCAGGGAGATCTCACCGCTGCCATCCGCATCGATGACCCTTGGCAGCCACAAGTCTTCAGAGTGTCCGCATTTGACCGCTACAGTCAGTCGTTCAGGCGTTGCCAAGACTTGAGTTGATTCACACACAGACCCTCAGCTTACATTGGCTTAAACATGTCATGTCGAACTGCCCAAGCTCCCTGGTACCTGGCTTGCAAATTGATAGCGTACCGCTACTCCCAAAGTCTACTTCCGGCCTTGTGCCTTCTGTCCATGACTGGGCCCACTGCATACAGCACGGGTTAGGGTTCAGGGCTTATGCGGGATTTGAAGTGGATACTCGAGTACTCAGAAATTCGACTGCTGTTCATGTCCCTTCAGCAACTGCTTGACTGCTCGAGAACTCTGCTCAGCGATTTCTCGCGCCAGCATGACAAGTTTCAGGCAATGCAACATACATCCTCCAAGCCGGAGCCATGTGACGTAAAGAGCGTCCAAACGTCTTGAGTAGAGATGTCCAAAGACTGCATGAAATTGGCCATGTTCTCCTCGGCGACGGCGGGAGCAAAAATCAAAAATGTCGCCCCACGATACACCACAAAGATACAGAAACATGAGAGTGGGCTTCAGTATTCAAAAAAAGTTCGTACAAAGCCATGGCCCAGCAACTTAAAGTGGGGATGCCCATCGTTTTGCACATTCAGGGGTCCTCCCGTGTCCACTCCCGGCTTTCAACTCCCGGGCTGACAGGAGATGCAAGCAACTGCCAGCATGATGAACAGGCGAGACAAGTATGAGTAAGCAACTTCAAGGCAAGGGGGCCCCTGTCCCCCCCGCCCAATCCCCAAAAAAAGAAGTAGGCAAACCCTGAATTATGCATCGGAGCAGCCGTCTGCAGGGCATCCTGTCAGTAGGGACAGCGGGCATCAGGGCTTTCTAGTCGTATGCTACGCAGCGACTCCTTCAGGGCAGGGGTTTGGGGGCTGCAGTCTCGTGTCCTTAAGGTGACTGGTGGGTAGAATGCAGGTCGAACTGTCCTTCACAGGGCGAAGAGCCTGAGTTTGAGGCAAAACTAGGTCCTAAACATCCAGCGATTTCAGTGCCTCGAAGCTCAAGTGCCCCTGCGCGCTAGGCTTTACCAGGTTTAGGAATTCTAGGTTCGCGATCCTTTTGGTGTGTGTGTGTGTGTGCGCTTTTGTTGCTACTCTTTAAACACCGGGCGGCTACCACCTTTTAAACCCAAAGTGTGGGCGGTCACCCGAATGCGCTTCACTCGTTGTCGTGCCTTGTCGTGCCTCCAGCAACCTTCCAGCTGAGCACAAGGCTTGGGCTTAAGCTCTAACCAAAACGGCGCAGGGCAGGGAAACGGCCGAGGTTCTCAAAGGTGCCAGGGCTTCAACCCAACTGAGTCCTGCACATGTTGTGGCAAGGGGCCTCTGAGATGCGGTAGCAAACGTTAGCAAAAAGAGCTGTGTTAAACATGGCTGGATAATTCGCCCCGCCGGGCAATCTCGCAGATATCTCCGACGCAAAAATCCGACGAAATTAAGGGACCAACTTTGCCAGGGTTCAACCCTTTCATCAGGAATACACCCACCATTTAGGCGTTTTCAGGCACGAAGGATTACAACTTCCACTCAAAATGAGGCTGGTAGCTGTGTAAGCGTGGCGCTACTAATGAGGAAACCGGAAGAATGGCTTCTTCGCATAGAGAAATCCTCGATTTTCAGGAGACTAGTTATTATCAATGCCACGAACTACCGTCTGTTTCGCGGAAACGGAGCATGCCAGGACATCGTTTTCAGACGCGCTTCAGCTTGGCCAGCGCTTAGATCCACGAGAACTCTCGCAAAGCTGCATGGCCACCCCAACCCCCGAAACCAGATCAAGCGCCCTCTTTTGCGGACCTCCTGTGATGGAGAGGAAGAGAGTCAGCATGGATTCCATGACGGAGGGCCTCAGTACAGGGACCCTTCTCTGCGTCCAGATCTCATTCCTTCGTTGAACCCATCAGACCCAACCTGAGCCCAATCTGCAGACGATCGTACAAGGGCCAATGCATGCTTGTTCTGCACAAGCGTCCTGTTCTGGACGCAAAAGAAAGTCTACTCCTTGCACCCCAAGGGCCTTTCAGTTGGAACCCTGAACCCTACAACCCTAAAATGCCCGCCCGAAATCAATCCACAGCTCCAGCGGCCAGAACCGGAGAAGCTGCGGCGCGCAGGTCGAGTCCGAGTTGATGAACTGACGGCAGTAGTCCGTCGATATCTGCGCTATCAACCTGGGGAGTAGGGTTACCCCCAAGGACCCCTTATGCAAGGACCTGAGTGTGTCTTCGGGGTCCGGGTCGGCTTTGGGGGGTTTTTTGGGGAGGTTCAGGGTTCTTCTGTTTCTTCTGGCTCTTTTGGGATCGGGCTTTCGGGTGTAGGTCTAGCCGTCCTGGCATGTTTTCTGCTCTGACTACAGCAAGTCTGTGCTACGATCGCTACCTTCTGACTGTTTTACTGGTGCGAGAAAGCAAGATCATCAATTGCTGTCGGACCTATCTAAACCCCCTTACGCTGGGAATGACCTCTAAGCGTAGAAGCGCCCGGCCAAACCTAGTAGCATTCACGCGTTCGCGGCCCAAGGCCTCCACCCTTTACGGACTAGGGTTTAAGGGCTTTAAGTCTTAAGGTCGAGGGCTTAGATGGGTTGAGGGTGATTCAGCCACTGGACACTCCGAAGCAGAAGAAGATCATCAACAGCAGCCTGGGCGACAGAGTGGTTTCCCACCCGGCATCTTGACAAAGACGGTTCCCAAATAGCAATTGCTGCCTCCAACACTTTCAGCCTTACAGCCTGAACTCTACACCTTGAAGCTCTGACCTCTAAGCCCCGACACTGAGGTCCACTGGCAAAAAGTCAGGTGCCGCGAGGGCAGCCTGAGAAAACTACAGAACTCAAAACTTACCTTTCTCCAAGGAGATCATGCGTCCTGTAGCCACCTTTCTGATTCTTGGAGGCTTACAGGCACCATCAGAGCGACAGGATCGTGCCTACTTGCAACCTGGATTCAAGTCCATGCTGTTTCTGGAGCCCTAAATCCAAGTCTTGTCAGTTCAACGTGGCTAGCTCGACTGCCGGGAAACACCATCGTCCAAAGCACAGAGCTCATTGTGCTCGCCTGCATGCGACGAAGGTGTCGTAAGGGAACTGGAAACTTGAACGCCAACTATGTCACTCGGAGGCGTTTAGAGCAAGGCGTTTAGAGCAACTATTCGTGAAACACAGGGCAGCGCAAAGTAAAGGCTAGCCAGGCTGTCCTGAACAGGACATGACATTTGGCCTGCGTTCCGACTACGCGAAGCATAGGGTCTTCGAGTTGAGCGTCTCGGGTTTCAGGACTTTGCAGCGGGTACACGGAACTTCGGGCCTCTGAGGTTTGAGGGTCCTAGGTCAACTAGGTTCTGCTTTGTTCTGAACATGTCTCAGGATACACAGCCCAGGCACGATGGAGAACAAGATGGTCCGCAAGCCGGAGATGTAGCCTGTGATCTGGCGGGTTTATGGCTTCCCTTCCTGCGTTGTCGGATTCGATGATTGGACCCCGACCGACTGAATCTGAGAAAGAGGAGACACCCAGCTTCTATGGATGCTTTGATGGCCAGCCCGTAAGTCCAAATTTTTGTAGACGCGCAGGACGCATGTCAGCATGTCATAGACGACGACGGGAATGCCGAAAAATCCGGCTTGCCAAGCGGCGGATGACTCGAATGACGCCTGACAATTGGGAACCAGGGTTCCATGCTCAAGGGGGGTACAAGCGCCAGCTGCCTTAGGAATTAAAGCAAGCGTGGTCACTAAATTGTCAATGTGGAAAAGTCACGAAGCCAAACCTCTCGCCCAATCACTCCAATTCTCCTTTAGGCAAAGCACGAATTCCTCGCAATGCCCGCACCAGTCGCGCAAAGCGCATGATGCGCAAGCTGCCTTAGCCAAGGCGATCCCAAGCCCTGAGCCCTCAAAATTTAAGGAATTTCTCAGTCATGGGCTTTTTTGAACTCTAAGTTAGCGTACCCTTTTGGCAAGCAAAAGAGAAACCACCACCGGAATGGCTCTGGGCAGCAATAACCGGGGAACGGCCCCGCTTCTGATGGGATGCGTTGCTCTTTTGCTGTTGCGGGGCGGAGGGACCTCACTGGGACAAAAGGGGCGGGCCGTAGTGATGGTGAGGTCCGATCGGCCAGAAAGAAGAGCAGACTCAGATGGTCCATGTTGGACAAGCGGCTGGAAACCCCCAACCTCTGCGCTAAACCCTCATTCCCTTTCCGGTCGGTCGGCGTGGAGGGTGACGGACCTCCATGTTGAAAGCCAGTCTCGCAAGAAAATCGGCGCAGAGAATTCCATGCTCTCTCTCTGACAGAACTTACCACAACTACACATGTTACTTGAAACCCTATGAGCCCTAAACAACCTACACTCTGAACCCTCCAAATTCCTGGTCAGGCGGCTGATCTCCACAACTTTCCATTCTGCCAGAGCTTGGGCAAGCAAGTCAACAATGATCTCCTTAAAAAACACTGCAGGAGTTGAACAAGGACTGCTGGTACAGCGAGCTCGCACACGTACATTTCCTACAAAGCTAAAGCGCAAGCTTCGACTTAAAGTTGAAAGAAAGGGTCGTCCCTGTCGGATTTCTAGGGTCTATGGCCGAGGTGGACAACAAGCACACACGCACAAAACAACCAAAATGAAACACCACCCCCCCCCCCCCCCAAAAAAAAAAAAAAAAACACGCGCCACAAGACGCCGATACTCAGCATCCCCACCCTGAAGCCTTAAGCCCCGCATGCCCAAAAAAAGTCCCACGAGCCCAGGGTCGAGCACGCTGAGAAGCACAATCAGGAAGTCGAAAACATTCCAAAGCTTCTCGGGCCCCATGAGGAATCCTGAGAGCCACGACTGCGGCTTAATAAGTTTAGGGTTTTAGGGTTTAGGGTTCGGACCTCCTCTAGTAGAACCCACCACCCTCTTCAAAGAAAGGTAGGCTGAAAGAGGATCAGTGGACATGATGCAGGTGGGCACGGCGGCTCCTTTTTACCAAGTTAACACCCTTCTCCCGACCGGGAGCCGAAACCAAGAATCCCATTCGCACAAGGCTATCTTAGAATCAGCTCCGGGAGACATGTTTCGGGACCCTCTTTTATCGATGTCCAAGTCTGGGCCTCCCCTGAAACTTTTGGTTTTCACCGCTTCTCTTTAAGTCAAAGAGCACCCTTTGTCTTAAGGGCCGTGCGACAGCTTCTCTTAGAGGCCACGGCCACGTCTTTTGACAGGGCCACTTCCGATCTTCAACACACCACACATGCCGTCGAAGTGACCTCTGCACGTGTATGCGCAAATCTTCAGAACCACCTCGGCAACGAAAATTGCCACGAGGATGATGTTGAGGACCTTGGCAGGAGCTTCCAAGCGTCCCGTGGAAGTAGGAACAATCGTTCGGAAGCACCTCTCTGTCTCCTGAACCGGAAAAAGTTTTGGGATGCTGCCTTCCCTTCAGCCTCCATGCACTCCCCCGCCATGCAACATCATGCAACCCCCTTCCCAGGAGCCGAATCCGTAACCGAAAGACCGCCGACGTCTGTACTGACAAGCTGCAAGAAATATCCCTACCTGAGACTGCACAAGGCACGTAGAAACTTTGCAGCTGCTCTTCCACGGGAAGGTTAGCAGAAGCGTCCACCTTGACAAGGGGATGTGGCAAGGGCCGCACTTAGATGCATGAGGCAGCTCCGCTGAGGGGCCCGAAAAGGAGTCGACACATGTAGTTTGTCTCAGTGTTTTGAAGCCTGTCAGGCGCAAGCAAATCTGATACCTCCTGGCGACATTCCGTCATATTTCCATCTTATTGATAGAAGATGAGTATGATGAACGTGCGTAAGCAGCCAGTTTAGTGGAGCCTGGATCTCAACGCACAACTCCCAAGTGGTCTCAAGGCTTTTGCATCTAGCGCGCATCCCTGTCCCTGTGAGCCTTCAGTTCGGTCGGGCGCGTGTGGCCAACAGCAATCATATGTGAAAGGGAGCATTCATTTGACACTCCTCTATTTTTACATGGCCCACGCGCTACTCAGTCGCACCACAGCAGCCTGTCTCAGCGCCAGGAGGCATTTGCTTGGGATGAAGTCATCACATCATCAGGCGTCTTGCTCTCCACCAGCGTAACTTCTGGCGCCTTCATCCATTCTCGGAATTTATCCCTCAGCGACCTCGATCTTTTGGTCATCACGTCGGCCATCATCTGCTCTGTGGGGACCCAGCGAAGACCCCTGCAGCTTTCTCTCAAAGCAGCCACGTCGATTTCAACCCGCTTCTCCTGGAAGTTCGTGCTCAAACGATGCACGGCATCCCACACAGAGATCTTGCGTCTGTCACTGGCGCCACTTCGAACAGAGGTTCGGTCTTCATGGTGGCGATGTGGTTGGCGTCCACCATTTCCGACAGCAGCGCAGAGAGGAAATGGGCGTAGTCCTCCGTGCGATCCAGTGACGCAGCCTCGGCTGCCAGCGTTGATCTCAGCACCCTCTGGTGCCGATATGACTTCCACTCCAGAAGCGATGCCGGCTGGACGGATGTCAGCGCGGCTTTGTTGGTAGCCACGACGACCAGTCCTCCCTGGCTTCGTCCGTTCGGAGCATTCGCCCAGCCCGAGTCTCCGTAGGCGACGAACATCAGCGAGTCTATGTCAATCGGCACGATGCGGAAGGAGGAGTCATTCGTGGCCCTCACATAGCGCAGAACGCCGTTGATCTCCAGGAGGTCGTTGACCGTCAGGTCCTTGGGCGGCCGCTGAAGTAACGACACATCCGCTGATATGTCGCCTCTGGAGGTCCCCGCTAGCCACTGTAAGGACCCGATTCCAGAACGGAACTCCGTCACCAGCTCCGGATGTCCGGCCAACTTCTCGGTGGCTTCCAGCTTTGTGCGCGTGGACGGGACCTCGGCGATGTAGTCAGCCTGGTCGACAGTTATGCTCCCGTCCTCGTGTTGTTTAAGGTGACGGCCAACGAATGTGAATTCTCTGGACTTCCAGGGATTTCCCCATACGAAACTGTTCTCCACGGCTTTGAGCTTTGACTCGTGACCTGGAAGACATGTCAGGATGAGATCATCCACATGCACTCCCAAGAGTGCGGTGACTCGCTTCTTGCCCTCGTGCTCTGCCTTGAACATCCACAAGCATGGATCAAGTGAATGAGCTTGCCATCCGAGCTTTCTCAGTACGTTCGTCAAGTGGATGAACCAACGTCGTGGCGCGTTCGACTGCCCGTACACAGGCGCTGTGAGCTTGTACAGCAGGTTCGGCTCATTCCACTCGGCCACACCTTGACGGCTGATCGGGTCGACGGGGGGCTTCATGTAGATACTCTCGGGGCGCTCTGTGTCCTCGGCGCCCTGGAGGAAGGCGCTCTTACAGTCGCCTGACCACAACAGCGTGCCCATTGAAGCCGACCATTGCAGTAGGCACATCAACGAGGCCCGGCTCAGCACGGGAGTCCCGGGATAGTAGTGGTAGATGAGGATCTCGAAAACCAGCCACTACCACTCTGGCCTTTGCTTTGTAGGTGCCGTCGTTCTTCGGCTTCCATCTGTAACACACTCGCGACTTCAAGATCAGCCGGGGGTCAATCTTGCTCACGTCGCAGTAGACAGGTCTGCAACTCGACCAACGAGTCCACTCTGACCATTCGTCCACCACGGCTTGCACGAAGGCGGGTATCTCTTCCTTGCTCATGGATCTCCAGGGTAGCTCCTTCTTGAGGGCTTGCTTACGGGCACGAGAGGGTTCGTGGCTTCCATCGTCTCCTTCATCCCCCGTGGTGTCCATGACCGCCGTCTCGCCTTCGCCAGGAGTTTGCCACGTTCTCGTCGGATATGCTTCATGCAGCGATTCTCGTAGCCACTCCATGCCTTCATGTAGTTGGTCTTCTTCGACAAAGTAGGCCTCGAATGTCGAACTCAGCCTGCTCAGGAAACCAAGACGACGCAGCTTGCTTCGAGTCGAAACGTCCGCCTGGTCGAGCGAGCGACTAGTGTAGGCCGTGATGGCGAAGCGGCTGCCTTCAAAGGGTTCAGTTTCGTGAAGAGCTCCGGGTCGAAAGGCCAGCAGCTTATGGCGTGAATCATGCCATAGTCCAGGAACCTGCTTGCCGTTCACCTTCTTCCATTCTGCTTCGCGCGGTGGTTCGGCTGATCCGCATTCAACCCATAGCCGCCCGCCCTGGTAGCGACCCAGAGTCATATGCCAATTCAGACTGTTGCGGGCATTGTTGACGTCCTTATGCGCCTGGGCGCGGACGTTCTTTGAGATCTGGAGTGATGTGATCTGGTTGTCTGAAAGGCCGTGGTGCTTGAGGTACTTCATGACATACCGGCAAAGGTGACGATGAGGTTTCGTTACCTTTGTGATGCCACTCATGCTGCCGTAGCTATACAACCCGAGCACAAGAGAGCCTGAATCCCCGTCTTCCGGTACCTGGCATTGTCGGCGAGGCTTGCCGAGATCCAGGGCATCCAGCATCTGGTGACACGTCTCATGCCTGAAATCTTGCATCTGCAGCAACTCCTTGGCCATGGTTTCTGTCCGAGACAGGACGATGTTCTTCTTGCCGGCGCAAGTGTGCCAGGCTTGAGATTCGCCGACAGTCGGGGTCGAGGCCTGGTGATTGCCGAAGTAGTGCGCGACGGTGAGGTAGTTGTGGGTCTCGTACAGCGGCTGGAGCTCCAAGGGACTACCGTCCCAGCCGAGCTGTCGTGACATTCCATTCCAGCCTAGATTGCCAGCCATGCTCCTACCATGTCTGCGAAGGACTGCCAGCCGCTTGGCCGGCACCAGGGAACCAGTCCGGGACTGGGGCGCAAAATGCGCAGTGGCCGTCTTGGCCTTGAATTCAGTGGAGTCGTCCGTCACGGGCTCCTCGGGCTTCGGCGGGCGGACTAGCGAGTTCAAAGCTTCTCGCTCCATCACCTCGTCGAACCAGCTTTCCACATGCATAGGCGAAGTCACCGTCCTCGTGCTAGAGCATCGGGAACATGTGCTCACGCCTTCACAAAGGACTCGATGTCAGGACTGTGGTTGACAAAAGAGCTAACAGGGTGCTTGAGAACGCCGTAGGCTCAGACTCACGTCGGGCAGAGGCACTTGCTTCAGGCTCTTCAGGGGTTTGCCTCTTCACACCTCGATATGCGTGTTCGGGGTACTCCTCAGCGATGACTCGTTCCAGCTGCGCCGTGAGGCCTGATTCTCCCGAGGACCTGCGTGATGGATCGCCAGACACTGAAGCGTCTAGGGGACCACGAAGAGGTAGTGCTTGACGTTCAGAATCTGCTTCGGGTACTGGACCACGAAGAGGTAGTGCTTGACGTTCAGAATCTGCTTTGGGCGCTGGGCCACGAAGAGGTAGTGCTTGACGTTCAGAATCTGCCTTGGGCACTGAAGGTATCGTTGACAACGTCGGCGGTGTCTCCTCGGGGACTGGAGCAAGGGGTCTCAGGGACCGGCGTGGGGTAGTGCTCCTTGCTCTTGAGGATGTTCTCGACGGGGTGCTGGGCCTAGGTGTTCCCGGCGACCTTCCTCCCCTCGGCGTCGGCGGCACGATCATCAACGGAGCCACAAGAGGTGCTGCGGTGTCAGTCAGCACTGGTTGCCCCGCAGCATCAAGCGGAGGAAGCGCAGGAATCTCGGGCTCGGCAGGGTGCGGCGGTAAGGCATCGGGCGCCGCAGCTAACTCATCGAGCACCCGCTCATCTCCGGCAGGTGTGGGTGGTCGCAAAGGAGGTTGAAAAGCCAGCGCATGTTTGCGGGCGAGATCCTGGTCACAGTTTTTAAGCAGGTCAAGATCAGCTTGATCCGGTTGCCACCATTCCTCCTCGCCACAAACATCGCGGCACTGCTCTTTGGAGACCAGTACCAAGCGGCCGCGGTTGTTGCGGACCCACAGACTCTGGCCGTCTTCAGCAATGACCAGTCCTTGACGGTAGCCCTCGAGGATGCCCTCGCCATCCATTGAGTTCTTGGTGCGGTGATAGGCTATCTTCTGTCCGACATGGAAAGGGCCTCGGTACGGCCGAGGCTTGCGAAGAAGGGCGGCTCGTAAGGAGCTGTCGTATTCGAACTTGTGGAACAACGACATTGCCTCGGCCCGAATAGCTTCGATGCGTCTGAGCGCGTCGGAATCATTGGCCAATTGGCATGATTCCAGAGTTCCTCCGGATGATAACAAAGCCCCGGGCAGTTTGTGGGCACGGCCGTACACCCATTGTGCTGGTGTGCTTCCCGAACGTCTCAGCAGATTGTTCTTGGCATTGGTGGCCATGGCTGTCAGCATGCACAGCTCAGACGCGTTGCACGGCGAGAACTGACTCACAAGTCGTTGAACGATGTACTTGATGCTCATGCCACGCCGCTCCACTCTGCCCATCTGGTAATGGGCATCTGCCGGCACATAGCGGATTTTGATGTCGCATTGGGCTTGCAAACTTTCGAACCTTAGTCCACGGAAGGCGCCGTCGGAGTCGAGTACCACCTCATCAGGCATGCCGAAGAAGGCGAACCATCCGTTCAGGAGGGCACTGATCACTTCCGTCTCGGACCTGTCCTTCAAGTGAGTGAGCGCCTGATAACACGTTGCCTCGTCGAGCTGATTCAAGAAGGCATATGATCGGCCGCGGATGTCCTTTAGCCAGAGCACGTCCATCGATAGGCGGTCATTGAACCGCCTGGGAGTGAATGCCTTTGCCGGACGAGGCTCGCGTGGAGGTTGTACACGTCGGCAAACAGCGCATTGGAGATGGCGAGCCGCACGAAGTGCCTGTTCGGACGCCCCGGCCGCTGACAGGTGTCTAACCAGCGCCGCTGTGGCCGGATGGCCCAGATTGGTGTGTATCCTTCGCATAACCTGCAGCAACCATTTCGGTACGTCACCTCCCAAACCTGGAAAAGTGATGTCGCGAAACCCAGGTTGATGGGGCTTCATCTGGTCCGTATCATCGGAAGTCGAGCTCTGCTGTTGCATCTTCGATGTGTCCGGCTCCGGCTTCGAGTTCTCGTCTTCATTCAGCGAGGTATCTGGGGCCACGCCATAGAAGAACAGAGCAGCACGAACCGGGGTTGCGAACCGAGTTGCCGATTGCGCAAGGATCGAAGCGACCGACTCTGCCTCGATGCTGACGGACCCGTCGGCGAGCCATAAAGCAGCTCCACGATGCTTGCACCCCTGCTGCAGAACCTCATTCGGAAGCCTCCTCTGCATAGGAGTGCGGCTCATCTGGACTCGCATCAACTGCCACGGCGCCAAAGTCTTGACCTGCTCAAACATGGGGGTGTTCGATGGCACCAGGGCTGATGGACTTGCTTTCTTGAGAAGTTTATCCTCTGTTTCCTTCAGCAAGGGCAACCAATCTGACTCGCGTCGGTTGACATCCAGGAAGTACGTGGTGAAGTTCGTTGGTGTTCCTGGCGGTTGCCAATCCAAGGTTGGGGCATTGGCCAGCGAGTAGAGTGAATCGCAGATCCATTAATCCTGGCCAACATCGAAGTTCTGGACAAACCTCTCATCTCCGTACTCAGCCAGAGCGCTTTCCAATCCTCTGACAATCGCCTTGGCCAGCTCCGGGGTGTAGACCTGTGCTCTCTTCGTAGTGGCGCCTCCCAAGCAGACGCCATGCTGATGGTATTGGGCTCCGGGACAAGGTAGAGCAACTTGGTCCAACACGCTGGCGAGGTTGCTTAACCATCCTGTGGGCTTCTTCAGGAGCTCCCCTGCTTTGTTCCGAAGGTCGAACATGCACATACAGCCAACGCGATATTCTACTCCAGGCAGCTGCTTTAGCTTCTGTATCGCGGGGTGGTCTCCAGCAAGAAGTGACCTCCTTCAGAAACCAGTTCGGTTATGGTTTTGCACATCTCCTTGACCTCCAAGTCCTGCGTCTTGCGCAGCAGGTGGATCTCCTCGGCCGTGTAGTTCAGTCTCTGCACGTTCGACCAGAGAGTGCAGGCGATCTCCCACACGGTCAGAAAAGGCTTCCACTTGTGAAGAAGCTGCCGAAGGCCCACATGATCCCTTTGTTTCAGAAGCTCGATGTCATAGCGCCGATCCACGGGCTGCAAAGCTCGAAGTCCGTGCCGTGGAGCCTGATGGGTGATCTCCGCATGGCCCCCACACACCTCGACGATATCGGCCTTGTAATTGCGTAATCGTCTGGCAGCCTGGGCGCGGTTGAGGTACACCTCGGCCTCCATGTTCAGCACCTGGCGGAGCGCGCGGACATTGCCCAGGAGTCTCTTCTGTGTGCCAGCTCGGACAAGAAAAGCTCCGGCATCTTCTTGAGTCAAAGGTTCATCGGGGGAGCCACGTAGCACGCCGTCCTGCAAGGACTCTTCAGCAGGTTGGCGTACGCTATTCAGTACTCCTCCTCGTCCCCCTCGTCCAGGTCCTGGCCGAAGAAGTCGTTCAGGTCCTCCGATTCCCCCAGCTCGCAATTCTCCTCATCCAGGTCTTCGTCGTAGGCACTCCAACCATCCACGCTCATCCGTTCCGAATCCGACGCCTGGGGTGTTCCGAGCCATTTCCTCCGTCGCGGGTACTCGGCCAGGGTGTTGAGGACGTGGTTGAGGCATAGTCGTAGTTGGGGGAGATGGCGCTAGGTCTCGCCTTGGGGCCCGCCGCCTTGGATTGAGCATATCCCTGCGAGGAGGTGGAGGAGTGATGCAAGGAGTTTGGGGACCGAGCCTGTGCTCTGGGCGGCACAGCTCGCGTTGCGCTGGTGACGCCTGAGTCGTTTTCCCTGACGCCCTTCGGCTTGATTCCATCTCGGATCTGCGCCATCACCGCTTCCGGCAGGTTCAAAGGTGTCTTCGCGGAGGGGTGAGCTTTCGGCGTGGCGGGGATCATGGTTCCCGATGGCATCAGAACGAAGCGAGCGCCACAAAGATCGCACATCCGGACTCGGACACCAGCTGCGCCATAAGCTCGGAGACCCGAGCTGTGGTTGCACTTCTGCGGGTCCCTCACATACTTGTTCATCTCCAGCCCCGACTTTGCAGCCACTGCTGCCGCCGTCGTGAGAAGGGTTGTCGCCGTCGAGGGAACCCCGTAGATGCGGAGGATCGCGTCCTTGAGTGCAGGCTTCAATGTCACCATTGAGTACAGGATCACGGTCTGGTTCACGTAGGACACGAAGTTCAGGAGTCGCCTCAGGAAGTCGCGCCATCGCAACAGCCATGGCGGAGGAGGCATGAGGAACAGGTTGGGCAGGACGATCGATGGCCGCCAGAGACCTTTGATCCGCCAAGGCTGCCGGGTGTGCTACATCTGGAAGGTGATGATCCAGGACCTTGGGCGGCCATGTGAACTCATGCTCCGGCCACTCATCGACTCGGATGGCCAAATGACCGCAAGGCGATAGCCACAGTCGAGAAACTCTATCGAATGCCCGAAAGTAAATCTCACCCGTGTGAACATCCGGCACTGCCCCCAATGCCTCAAACACACGCCGAGACATCAAGCCCGGTGCTTTGGCTGACACTTCACTGATGCACATGACGAGGGGGATCCCTGCAATTGCTGCTGGATATGCATGTCTGCCCAGGCTAGGGAACGCTGCTGCAGTGGGGCCGAAGAACTTGCACTTATCGGGGAACTCAATCCGAGAAAGAGGCTCAATCTCATGGGCCTTCTGTACATGCCACTCTGCTCCAGCTACTTGCCGTTGACACCCCGTATCCGCAATCATGTACGCTGAGCTGGCGCCTTCGCATGTCTGCAGCAAAATGGTGGGTGTCTTAAACATCTTAGCCTGGGCAACCATGAACTCACTCAGATCAGGCAGCTCAAAGCGCGGTGGCTCCTCCCCATTTTCGTCTCGAGCTTCCAAGTCGGAGGACACCATCCACGAGCTTTCCGCCCCCCAGGTGCCGGAAGTGCCTTCGGCATTCAGCACCAAGCCCTCATAGCTTGCAGAGGTGAGCTGGGCACGTGCGGTGTTGTACGATGGGCAATCTTTCAGCCAGTGGTCGGCCGATCCACATCCAAGACAAAGGCTACCTTTGAGGCGTTGTTGTTGAACCGCCGAGTTCTCGGACTTGCCCTTGCCGCCAGCGGATTGCTTGCCCTTGCCTTTGGCCTTGCCAGCGTTCATGCCCCGGCCGGATGACTTGCCTTTGCCTTTGGACTTGCCGCCTTTGCCAGTCTTGCCCTTTGACCCAGCTTTGCCAACTTCCGGCTCGCGCGCTGCCTCAATCAACGCGGAGATGTCCTCGTTGCCGGCCCAGTTCGTGTCCTCGTCGGCATCCGGGTAGTTCTCTTCCACGTTCTGGTCCCGGTCGCCGGTTTCCACATAGTCGAACATGTCCTCGTCGTCGTCGTCGTGGTCCTCGAAGTCGAGGGTCGCCTCGCCTTGTTCGGGCACCGTTTCCAAACCACTGGGTTCCTGGCCGTTGTCCAAGCTAACTTCCCACTCGTGGTCTGGTCCTTCATCGTCCCAGCTCGTGTTCCACTGTCGCCAGCGGCCAGAACCCGCCGAGGTGCTTGTCGATGGAGTTCGCGACGAAGCGCTCCTTCCACGGCCTCTGCCTCGACGGAGATCGGGTCGGCCACGAGGAAGACCTGTGATGCTCATGCCGGCGGGGTACTGGACGCGAATCGCCTCCTGGATCGCCCTCATGTCGTAGCGATTCCCCGCCGCTAGCAGCAAGCTTGCGGTGGATTTCTCGTCCAACCTCAAGCCGTCCAGCAACTTCACCACCCTGGCCTGCTCCGGATACGGTGGCACCTTGTTGTCGGCTAACTTTCTCTCCAGCAAGCGGAACCGTCTCACAAACGCCGTCACCGACTCTCCTTGAAGTCTCCCGATGCTCTCGAACTCCCGAATCGTGCCCCCCTGCCTGAACAGCTCCTTCTCGCCGAACGCCGCCTCCAGGTCCCGCAGCAAGATCTCGACGCCGTCCTTTTTGTCGAATCGCGAGTCCTCGATCTCCTCGAACTCCAACTCGGCTTCGCCTTCCAACCTTTCCAGGGCCCTCAAGGCCTGTTCTCCAGGAGGAAGAAACTCGCGTGTTAGGCGGGTCCACCGAAGGAGCCGCCTCCTGTAGTGTCTGAAGCAGAAGGGATCTGCCTCCACATTTCCATCGAAGGTTGGAGGAGCTGGGATAGCTCCAGAGCGCCAGCGTTTGGCGTCCACGCCACCACCACTGGCCTGGGAGCCTCCGCGGGACCCTCTCTTCCGCCGGCCTGAGCCAGCCTGCCCACTCTCACTTCCACGGTTCGAAGCTGCGCCCGAGCCACCATGGTCCTCAGACAGGGTTGCCACGGAGTCTTCGAGGTCGTCGGCTTCAGCGCCTGCGCCGCCCTCATCTTCCTGCCGCGAATCACCAAAGTCAAACAGGTCATCGTCGAAGAAGAAGGGCGTCTGCATCGTAGCCCATACGGAGTGGCGTCGCCGGGCTAGTCGCTACCAATGCGTAAGCAGCCAGTTTAGTGGAGCCTGGATCTCAACGCACAACTCCCAAGTGGTCTCAAGGCTTTTGCATCTAGCGCGCATCCCTGTCCCTGTGAGCCTTCAGTTCGGTCGGGCGCGTGTGGCCAACAGCAATCATATGTGAAAGGGAGCATTCATTTGACAGAACGAACCATCACTACCACTGCCATGCGTTCTAGAAGTAGCACACGCGAGAAACGAACACATAAGTAGCATCCATGAGTGACAACGACATTTACCCTTGCGGCGACCGTCCTTGCAATGGCCTTGCGGAGATCTTTTCTCTTAGGTATGGCCCTTCCCTTTTGTTGTATGGCTGTTTGCTTGGCTCATCGGATTCTGTAAATGTCAGACCGAAAAAGCATCTCCTCGTGTATTTTTGAGGCAGATTCAAAGCCAAACGCCCTGAACAATTGCAGCATTGCTGGTGGTTTCCAGGTGTCGGGCAGCTTCAACAAAGCTCCACCCGCTGTAAATGGCCATCTGCAAACTCTACTGTCAAATTGCAGCATTTCCAGCTGTGCACGGTTCTCGATCGATTCAAAAATTCGCCTCGGCTTCCTGCCTGAACAAGCAGACCCGGATCGACCCTCCTTCCACCTAACCCACTTCCCCCCCTACAAAATTTTGACGCCACCCCCCCGCCCTGTGGGACCCCCCCCCCCCAATCGCTTGGAGGAGCTGCAAACCGATGCTGTGGAGGGTGCCGCCTGTCAAACCCCCCCCCTCCCCCCCCCGCCTCCCCCCTCTCCCCCTCCCCCTCCCCCCCTCCCCCCTCCCTCCCCCTCCCCCCACCTCCATTCCTCCCCTTTTTGTGCGACACCCTCTTTCCTCCTGTCCTGTCCTGGGGCGCCCGGCTGCCGAGACGGCGCGCGCAAGCGTTTACAATTACAGCACATCGCTTCTTCCAGGTGTTCAATAAGGCTACAAGACTACAAACTACACAGGCCCGGATGCCGTGGTTGGTTTGCCGAGTTTCCACAGTGCTTAGAATCACCGACTGCCTAAACGCAGCCTGTCGGCTCTGTGTGGTGTGTTATTGCAGGGTCCAAGTGGTAGTTGTTCAATGTCTTTGTTTGCAAAGCGAAGGGGGAATGATTTGTAACAGTGCGGTGCATGTTGATGCACGCTGGCTCGAACTCCTCCATGGCGAATTGTGCTTGGCTAAGCTTTGTTACAATTGGAGGTCCCTTCCTTCCGCCCTTCCTTTCTTGCAACACGGCAACAATCAGTCTAGGGGTCGCTTGTTCGACCGTCAAAAAACTGGCCTGCTAGTACTTCCTCACACCCATGACCATAAGAATCAGCTCACACATGTTAGACATACCATGGATCCAGTCAACGTTGTAGAAACGGATTCAGACTTCCTTTAAACTCGGCTGTCTCTGCCGCCTTGCCCACTTAAGGAGCGTGGATGCCTTGTTGGTAAGGCTTCTCCGGAAGTCCTCGCCTCATATGCCCTCGACTTTGGGGTGCAAAGCAAATTGACTCCCACCTCCGCCCCCAGCAGCACCAGATTCAGGAATATCCTGAGCCGTGCCGGTTCTCAACGAATCATGACGTCTACCTCCTTTCGCTTCTGCTCTGCAAATGGCACAGAAGTAATTCACAGAATGAGTTGCAAGGCGGCGACCAGCGTGGAAAAGAACTTGGACGAGACGATCCTCCCGAGGCGCGATCGTCCCATTTTGCAGCCCGCAGTCTCGACAATTTTAGGGTTCAGGCCTACCTGCCGAACTCTCAAATGCAGCAACTCAGGGGCACCTGAGCCGACGCATGATTTCTGACAGTGCTTTGCCTTGTTGCCCAAGCATGAGAATGTCCTCAAACCTACCCTCAAGAGCTCCAGAAGCTGCTTACGCCACAGTGTTTGGGCAAAAGCCTTGTTCTGGCCTCAAAATCTCCGTTGTGTTGCCAAGTAGACGGCCCAAAAATACCAAACCTTCCCTGTCCTAGCTGCACGCCGGCTTCCCTTCCTTTGGCTGAAGAACTTTGGGGGGGGGGGGGGGGGAAACACAGCCAGGACAGGGGGGATTGATTCGTCTCAGAGTACAAACTCACAACAAGACCTCAAGTTAGGGCTCCGAAACTGGGTGCTGGACTTCTGAGGTTTGAGAGGATGCTTGAGGATAAGCCGTCCTAAGCCCTTGAGGTTAACAAGCCCCCAAAGCCTGTCTTTCTGGGTTACATGGGATGCAGCCTTCTTACAACAATCCACAACAACGAACAGGTTTCGGACTCACAAATGCTGGATCGAGCCACATGTGGGACGACGTCTGGTTGGAGAACGTGCTTTTGGCCTGCACTTGACGCTGAAGCTCTAGACAGCCACTAAGTCTTTCTTCGCGGTCTAAACAAGGGTTCCCTTATTTTCGGCCACAACAAGCTCAAGCTACATCCACACCCCAAACAGAGAAGAAACCACGCAAAAGGGGTTGCATTGGTCTTCGGGGCCAGTTGTACCCACCCCTAAACTCTATAAACCCTGTGCAATCAGGCATGCACATCCATGGTACACGGTGCCGAAGCCAAAGTGACCCAGCAGGCGATGTCTGCAACCACGTGGGATGTCGGGGTTCTTGTGAATGTGGTAAGCCCATGGGTTCTCGTCTCCCCGAGTTTGCAGACGTACACTTCTCGTGTTGGAGAAGCTTCAACAATGCTATACCCATTCCCTCCTAGACGAGACCCTTCGCCGGAGATGCTTCACGACCTGGCATCGCCGGCCTTATGCAAGCACCTTTAGGCTTGCCATGCCTGAACTAAAAGCCGCCTGTGAACATCAAACACCTTTTGATCATCAATGTAGCCAGCTAGAATGTCAAAGTATTTCCCCAAGCTGGTCCAGGTCAGGATTGCTAGTACATGGCCCACTCACTGCTCAAAGCGCATAACGAGAAAAGAACTTTGGGCAAGCACCCAAGGCACTAAACCGCAAGCGGCCACAGCTTCTAGCCCACCGTTGGATTGTGACGATGCCTTCGCCTTCATGGCCTCGAGGTCGCAGTGTACAGAATGCCGCGCCGCTCTCCCAGACCTTTGTTTGTCAGATGAATGGAGCAAGTTTGTCACGAAGCTCGAGGCCCCCCCCCAAAGCCCAAAAGCCCACGTCTCCGGTGTTGAGCGATGTGGCAGAGCACGTGTTTCGGGGCCACAAGCTGCGACGCTTAGGTACATGCTCCTCCAAAGCCATGCCAATTTGTATTTGTAGTAGGGGCCGAGGTGTATCAGGGACCTTGTTCACTTCGTGCAGCAAGGTTCCACTTCCCTAGACCTCCGAAAATGCCTGTCAAGATACCCTGAATATCCCCAGTAAGGTATACATTGGGACCCTTATTCAGGGATCATTGAGGTGTTCAGGCTTCCAGTGCCATTAAAACAGTAATGCAACACCCGCTTCTCAACGGATGAGGCACATCTCAGGCAGCTCGTCGGGGGCATTTCGGCTCCTTTCGCCAGTCACGCCTCTGCAAGTCTTTCCGTTTAAGCTTCCCGGGTTCAGGCTTTGAGGTTTGGGCTTACAGTCTTACAGTGTTCGGTTGGAGGATGCCCACGACATACCAGGACATTTTGGGCTTTGTGACTTATGTTGCCACGTGCATGTCTTCTGCCACGCGTTCGCAGCCGAGGGCCAACGACGGAAAAAGAAAAGTAGCCTTAGATGGCCTTTAACCAAATGTTGAACCCCCCTTTGGGTGGATCAGTGAGAACCCTTGATGTCTGAGTCTGACTGATCAAAAGCACGTAAATCGGCGTACGGGAGGCAACTGCAAGCCATGATGCCACCAAGATTCCCTAAAACCACTCCCACCCTCAGAGCTCAAGCGCCTGGTGGGTGGCTGGTGTGGCTGTTGCGTCTCAGCGTCGGGGGAGCGAGTAGTCCTGTGAAAGACGGGCGCATCGGAGATTCTTTGCAGGGTTTTGCGTCAGCCCCAGTGTGCCGAGGTGCCGAGTCGGCGCGCGCAAGCGATTGCAATTTAAGGCACTGATCTGATAACACCCGCCGAAGACCCGCGCCCTAAACCTACGCAACCCTCAGAATTGAACGCCGGAAGCGGATGCTCCTCTGGAGCCAAAGGAGCTTGATAAGTCAGGCTTCTGGAAACGGCCGGCCTGGAGGGCTGCGCTACAGAGGGGCAAGGTGACTTTAGGGCTTCTTGGGATTCTTGGGGCTTTGGGACTGGGCTGAAGGCTACATTCTGTTTCAGCTGAAGGGCAAAGCGCTGAACCCTGAACCCGCAGCCGAGTTTGGGCTTCGGATTCAGCAAACTTCGGAGGCGAGGGCCTTCAAGACTTCCTAAACATCCTGAGCCAAAAGACGCTACATGCTAAGCCCTGAATCCCTAAATCGTAAGCCGTCCTGGGCAAAATCCGCGGACAGCGTCATCGCTGAGAGGACAGGGCTGTCGACCGATCTGGGCTTGCAGGTCTCCGCCCCTAACCTGAACCTGAACTGAAGCCTGCAATTCCAAACAGCCCGAACTCCTGTGGCTTGGGTTCCAGAAAGTTGGAACATGGTTTAAGGATGATTAGAGCTGGGATTCCCTTTAGTATACCTTTCGGGGCGTGGTGACAAGGATGTTCCAATTTGGAGTCTACTGTAGGGTCCACCAGACCCCCATTACTTCATTAACAAAGTCCCAAGCACGGGATCAGCCTACTGAAGCTTTCCATGCGCAAGCTCTCATGAATCCATGGAAAGCCCCAAAAATCCCGTACCCTAAAACCCTCGATTCGGAAGTGCCAGCATGGGTCGACTGCCGGAAGAAGCTTTTTCCAGACTCTGACATCCGTGTCACCTGCCGAAAAAGGCACAGCGGGCTATGAAGGCTTCAGGCTTTACTTGTAAAGAGTTTCTGAGCTGACTCACGGCAAACTGTGACTAGGCTCTGACTCTGAGAACCTGCAAGGATTAGATCTAGGTTACAACAGCCCCAACTTCGAGGCTGTCTTTGTCTTCGCGTGCCTCCTTTCAACTGCTGCTAGCGTTGCGCGAGTTCGCTTGTTGGTGGCCAAACCACTTGAGCAGGCTCTGGCCGTGGGGATACAATTTTTGGCCAAGTTGGCATCCCATAGGTCAGATGGTGCAAGCATGAAGTTGCGGAGTTTGTAGTAGTTGTTCTGAACTACCAAATTCCCCAAGGCTCACAGCCACAAAGTTTGCATGCCCCTGAGCCTGGCTCACGGATTTGCGCGAAGAGCCCCTGCATGTCCTTTGCATACTCATCCTTTCTCGAAGGTCCAAAGTCCAAAACCCGTCGCGGCTGGCCTGCAAACTTAGATCCAGCAGAAGTTCCCTGTGGCGTTTTAACCTGAGCATGGTGGTGGCTACAGAATGAAGCTGAGGCGGCTGAGGCTACGAGAACTCCAGAGTTCGACGTTCCACAGCATGCAGCCAAGGTGCTCGCCATCAACAACGATGCGCAGCTCACGAATGGAGTCGTTGACCTGATGCTCTTGGTTGAGGATTTGAGGATTTGGAGCTGCCGGGTTGAAGGCCTTTAAGACCAACAAGCCCCGCCGGTGCTTCAGGGAATGCTGCATCACAGCCTTCCCCTGGCACGTCCGACGTGTCCCTCTCCAGCCTGTAGAAAATCCCCGAAACTCAAGGGCCGTACTACATGTAGCGATCAAGTGAATCAACTGGCGACACAGGACTGCGGCTTGAAATGTGTGGAGTGCATGCTTGGGGGCATTTCGGCTGTTGTATAGGACTCATAGGCTGGGAGTGAAGCATCTGGTTCGCTGCTACCAACTTCTTGCACTTGAGACTTCTGGAAAATTAAACCGCCCATGCCCCGTGCCCGGCTCAACAAAAACTTAAGAAGTAGCCGACCAATGAAGCTCGGAACCTTCAGAGCAAGCATCAGGCCTCGGCACGGCCCTGCCAGTTAAGAGCTTCTTCACCAAACACCCCGAACCCAAAAGCCAAAAAAGCCAAGGGCACCTCTCCCAGGGAGGCAGTGCTTTCAGTGGCGGTGTCCTCCATCAGTGACCTAGAGGTGTCTCTCGATGCAGGGGGCTTCCGAAACGCAACTGCTCCTTGATAGAGAGCCCCTTGGGGTGAACCCATTGCGTTGAGATCAATCAATGTATCAAAAGCCCGAATGGAGCTCTTGGGGCATGAAGACCAGACTTGGAGTGTTCAACTTTTCAGGAACGATGAAGGGGACCAACCCTGCGATCCGAGGAGCATCGCTGGCTTGGAGGATATGGGCCGAAACACTTCGAGCACACAGTGGATCAGAGCTTTGACTAAACCTGCCGGGCCAACACCCTGCGGACGAGCGAAAACTGAAGCGTTCATGAAAGACAGCAAGTGATGACAACCCCTTTATGGGCTCATGATGAACTGAAGCGCGCGGCAAATGTACGGAGACATCCGCACGCAGACTTCTGTCTTAAAGGGACGAACCTGGCGTAATCACTGTGTGTGTGTTTGCACGATAGCTGCTTACGGCCGGGCCATTCTGCAGAGCCTGTCTACCTTACCGAACTATGTGCTTTACTTTTGCTGACACAATCCTCCTCCATGAGTTGGCAAAACTCAAGGGAAAAGAAACCTCAATTCAATCTCCTGACCCAGATTGCTCCCCGCACCTCATCTTGTCCAATACGCATGTCCTGCACCTCCAAGGCGTACACGCGTGCAATCTTCTCTGACCAAGAAAGCCGGCACAGTGCCACAAGCAGCTGCTGCGTTGCAAGCAGCACGCGGGGCCTTCGTCTCCAGGCTCTCCAACCGGACCGGCGGCACCGGCCGGGAGTGACCCGCCTTGCCAACAAGAACAGTGCAGCGGTAATTAATGTAATTCTGGTACATAGTAGATGAATGCATATCATGCAGGACGGCTCGACATATACAGCTTCAAGAGGTAAACCGAAAAAGCTACGATACACCATGGCTTGTACACTCGCGACTTCCACCATGCCGCCACTCATGCTGCCCAGCACTCTCTCCACTCTCCACCTACTGAGCAGCAGTCCAGCGTTGCACCTTGGACCCTCAAGAAGGCCGCGAGCTAGCATGACCGTCTCAAAGCCTGCAGTTTACAAGGCACTTCTTTTCTCGCACTGGCCTTATCGACCTCGTACTCGCCCATATTCACAATTCTTCAGTCAATGTTGAAGAGCACCCCTCTGCAAACGGCACTTCAAACGACCTACCGCAGGGCCCGGCAGAAGTATGAGAGGCTGCAGACTACTGCACATCGTCGGAGTAGGCACGTGTACGCATAATACTTGTGCATATGGGCATTGTCCAATTTCCACTTTCGCTTGAAGTTGGAAGATTCGTGTCAGTTGCGCCGGCCCCTTGCGTAGGACTGTGCACTCCCGGACTGGGCAAGCCGCTACCCCAAGCCGGCTTCAAAACGCCATCCTCAGTTGCCACGCGAGCAAGACACGCAGCAAACGCACGCCGCCTGGCATGCTCTTTCGCCACTCAAGACAGCTCTGCTGCTGTCTAATCCGAGCTTCTGATTAGGTTTTTTTCGGCCGGGAGCCCGGCCCAAGAGTACCGTTAATTAGGACCCATATGGAGCAAGAGGAGACCTACCGATTTTACCACCCATATTTGAAGTGATTTTTTTTTCATTTGTCTACGCGGGGGGGGGGGGGGGGCCTACCATTCTGCACTGGGCGTTTTTTCTTGTTCTGGGGAGGGGGGGCGACCCCCCCTGCAAATCAGAAGCTCGGATTAAGTGCTTCCAGGTGGTGCCTTCCAGCTCTCACCCAGAGTATGGAATGGAAGAGTGGTGGAGCACAATTTTCAACTTGCCGTCGGGCATCTTCTGGTAGGCAAAGCTGTACTCCACCTTCGCAACCTTGCTGTCAAAATCGGTGAAAAAATAGTTCCCCTGGGCAAACGCAAGACCATCGTAGCAACTGATCTGGCTATTCTCAAAGCGCACCTCTTTCCAGCCCTTGCCAGCATTGATAGCGAAGCCTTTATCCTCTTTGAACCCTGCCGGTTGTATGGCATCGTACCCAATGAAGTAGGACAGCGCACCTTCTGCAGATACTCGGAACGGCGTTTCTTTTGCCTTGGTCGGCTTGAAAAGCACATTTCCGACGTCGTATCCGTAAAGTTCACCTGCAGCTTCCTTTGCTACATCCTTGTACTTCTCTCCCGTTGGATTGCTCAGGTATTCTTTGGAGATTTTTAGGATAGCTGCCTTCCATTTGTCCTGAACGTTCGTAACGTCAGCTTTGCACTGTCCGTTCGGCCAAGCTTGTCCAGCACTCTGCTTCTGCAAAGAACCAAGAAAGGGATCCGAGCGAATGATCTCCTCTGCCCAAGCCGGTCGAGTCAAGGAGACTGCCGCACCTGAGACAAGACCTCCCAAGGCGAATCGTCGCGATGTTGGTGCAGGGGCTTGAGAGAAACTTGTCGCGCCCTCGGAGCAGACAAAGAGGATGGCAACTCCTGCTGTGGCAATTGCTGCAGGGAGTCTCGACGACGACCTGCGGCAAGAACGAGCTCTTGGATTCGCCGCCATCGCAGAGAAGCTTGACAGGCTGGCTGAGCTTGAGGCTTGAGGTGGAAGCTCCAGAGGATTGCACGAAACGCATACGGTGCATTGAAAGAATGGGTGAGAGCGCATCAATGAGACTGAGACAACTTGCCCCTTTCCTGCTCTTGCAAGTTCCAACAAAGCTTCGCGGCTTTTGACGTCAAAGAGCTGCAGCTGCGTGGCCTCCATCGGCGTCGCAGGTGCGGCTTGGGTCCCTGCAAGGGCAGCTGAGTGTCTTAAGGCAATGTGCCCGAGTCGGGTATTCTGTCCCTCAATGCTGCCCAAGCTCTTCGTTTTTTGAGGAGCGGCCATAGCACGGAACTCTGAAAGCTACTCGGCCAACAGTCAATTCCCAAGGCAACAACGGGGCCGGGACCACAGTGCCTTCTGTGAGAAGCCAACCCGCTACCGTACCGACCTCCAGCAGAACCACCCACAAACCTTCTTCAATAAATCTTCGTGGTGCCTGTTCCGAAGTGCAAATATTCTCCTTACTGCTCATGACCTCAGCCAGGCCTTGGCAGCTGCTGCGAGAGGCGGCAATACCCCGCCAAGCTATTCCGGCTGCGGAAAGATCTTGGACTCATCCGCTCCGTGCGGCGTCGCGACTTTCAGAACCCCGCAGAATGCAAAGCAAGCGGGGCTACCCGCGGTTTGGCAGTCTTACTTTAGCATGCCCGAGTTTCATTTGCAAGCTTTCATTTCAAGGGCTGCTTTGAGATGTGAAGATAAGATCTAGAAGCCCCCTGATGATCACCATGATGATGATGATGATGATGATGATGATGATGCTAACTCACAACAAGATTGTAGACGAGAACAACGGCGTGGCTGAGCTATGAAGCACTGGAAGAACAGCAGGAGGGATGCCCGTCTTGAAATTCAAGCACGTACTTCACAGTTGCGGGGGAGCGCCAGGATTAACACCCAAATTGACATCATACCACGTTCAAGTTCCGCAAGAGTACCAGGAACGTCCGGTTTGCGCGGGTAATTCTCCTGGGAAGCTTCAAACCTACAATCCAGTGCCGCCTTTTGTGAAGTCATGCTACTCCAAGCACCGGAGGAGCACCAGGAGAGCTGATTCATGCAGCCTCAGACTCTCTGATGATTACAGGTTTTCTTTCTAATGCAAAAAGCCAGTCTTTGACTCCTTGCGAAGGAGAAAACGACTTCAGATCATGGAAGGGGAATAACATTCAGATGCTCCAGACCTCAATTGCAATAGGATAAATTCTGCCTGGAATGGAACCGACGAAAAGTTGCCGAGGCCGATGAAGCTATGATTGCGATGGAATAATTGCCGCACGAGAAGGTGACCCCTCAATGTCTGGAATACATATGAATGCGCAAGATCGTTCATTGCAATGGCGCGATCGGCACTTCCCATCTTCAACCATTGTTAGATATGCGCAACGCTCGGTTACGCTCAACTCTCTAGTATATTGCTAGTCAAAAGCTTAGCGAAAGGCAATGGAATCAAACTACGCTTCCGACGAAGTCAGGACCGGCTTAGTGCCCAAGGAGCTGGCATTTCTTGGGCTGAAAAGGCTGTGATTTGTTCGTCTCGTTCAACAAGAGAATAAATTCGAGGTATGCTTGGATCACCAGGAGACGCGTGGGGATTGATCCTTCCGAAAATTCTACCCGGTCCCTGAATCAAGCCTCCGAGCCTCGATATTCAGAGGTCCCAAAGCTCTTGATTCAAACTGAAGAAATCACCCGCTCTCCTCCTCCAAGCTATTCCTACAGTAGTTAGGCGATGCTGAACTTCTAACAATGACAACGAAGTTTTTCATCATATCAACCAGAAACCGAAAAGGTGTCAAGTTATCAGGTTTTTGCCATAGACATCGCCATTTGTTCATTGAACACACGAAACTTTCATTGAATAACCCTCTCAGAGATCTCGCTTATCGGAACAACATTCGCGGCATTATGGTGAGGCATCGAGTGACTATCTTTGAATCCATCTCCAGAGTGACCGATTGCCGTTGCACGCTGCCTCATCCTTTTCTGTCGAGAGGTATCCGTGAAAGTTGCAGCACACTTAGCCCTGCTCGGATGTCTCGGTCTCGGCTCCTTTGAGCACTTGATGACATGTTGCTTCACCCTGCTGGATAAGGCCCATACAGAACATCATCAAAGGGACCAGACGCATGACTTGTCTGGATATGGCAAACAACACAGAGACTGCTGGCTTCTGCCAGCTAAGTGCTACAGGTTGGGCCACGCATGGAAGGCGCCGGAGTGGGACGGACAAGTCTTGAAGTAAGCGCAACTCGCACGATTTCAGGGCGTTCAGAATAGGGATGTAAAGTTCGGGCTGGGAGTCCGGGGAATGGGAATGGGTTTGGAAACATGCTCAGGGTTCGCAATAGGAAACTTGAGATCGGGGCCACGAAAGCTAGAAACGCGGCTGACAAGCAAGCTTCTTTCGAGTCAGGCGCAGGGGCTGACCAAGACGGAGGGGGAAGCCTGAAAAGGGAGGGGGGGGGGGGGGGGGCCAAAAGGGGGGGGGGGGGGGGCCCCCCCCCTCCCAGAAATCAATTAAGGCGACCCTGAAAGGAGGGGGGGGGCACCGTAAGTCAATCCTATAAAGGGGGGGGAGGGGGGGAGGGGGGGGGGCCCCCCCCCCCTCCACAGCCCTTTATCTCTCTGATTTTCAGACCACTTAAGGGTCGGAGTCGCTTTTTGACCCAGCTGAACACTAGAGAGAATTCTTGTACACGACAACTCTCGCGAGCTCCAAGGAGCTAGCTTTCGTGATTACACACAGGCCTGCTCAAAACAACGAGACTAGTGAAACTGTCGATTGGCACGTGAAATCTAACACAAACCCATGAAACAAACGCATGACAAACGTCATCATCATCATCATCGTCATCGTCATCGTCAGAAGTTGACAACAATGCTTCTCGTACCACAAACACCACATGCATAAAGCTCTGTTTGTTGCGTGCTCGCATCCCGTCCGATCCTGTATCGCTCCACGTCAACGGAGAGCACTGCTAATGCACAAGGCTGGACATGGACCGCACTCGTGGATGACTTTGCTCCACAAGGCGAGGCATCACTCCAGGTGCCCATCTGTGTTGCTCTTCGTCGGAGATACACCGCATACACCGCTTGCTTGTCCCACGGGCGTCTTCCAAGTCAACCGCGGTCTCCAAAGAACTTTTAGAGCTGGTGGCCGATGTCAGATGTGCAATCTCATCCAGGAAGATTCACCTCCGCTACGCGCATGCCTTAATAAGGCATGCACGCACCAAGAATTAGCGATGGGTCATTTGCTAAGGCTCCAAGGGAAGCCAACCACTCCGACCAGCCGTCGGAAGCGGAGCCTGTCTTCATGTACTTGTATTCCACTCCGAAAAAGTTCCTCTTCCTTCCCAGCTTCTTGCAACGGACGCGCTTCTCTTTCAGAGCCTGCGTCCTGACAGTTCTGACAGTTGTTTTCAGTATCATATGAATGCAAACTTAAAACTGCACTGAGATTATCCCAGCAATGACACTTTTCTGCCTTTGTAGACGCCGCTGCTGCAAGACCTCCATGCATGTACTATGTATGTCTGACTGCACATATGTACAATACATGAACATATATACATATATATGAGAAAAGAATATCTGGAGTTGTTTCGAACTTGCTTGGCCCCAAACACATCTTCTACTCGAAAGCAATGTTCTTTTCGCAAAACTTTACGGGGATCCAACGCCGCGCGTCCTTAACATGTATCTGGAACCAAGTGCTGAAGCTTTTGCCTTCAAACCCATGCTGGGAAATCAAGGCAGAGGTAAGCAAGACTGAAAGGCTGACCCCAAAATGATTTGTACATGTATTTTCGGCGAGTCCTTGCGTTTCTCGGTACGCCATGGAGTTTCATATCATAAATTTTGACTTCTTGTGAATCGTTGTTGGTACGCCATGGGGCTTGTGTGGCTAGATGTATGAATCGTTTCCCGGCGTGCCATGGGGTTTGGTACCACAAGATTTGTTGCGTTAAAATCCATGAATACGTTGTTCTGTTATGGAGCCTGGTATCACAAGTGATGTTTCATACCTGAAGCATTTTCGGTGTGTCGTTGGTATCCTCAAAAACAGCCCACGTATTGAGGGCGCGGAGTTTAGCTTATGCGAAACATGCTCGTATCATTCACGGCCGAAACGATTCAGAATCCTATTCTCCCCTAAGATCGAACCCAAACACGGAACTTACGCAATGACGACTGCGCTTACCAGTTGTTGCCTTCTAGGCATGTTTCTCAATACACTTATTTCACACAGTTTCCAAGATGCGACGCGGCGCCTGACCCTGACCTAAAGTCTTCATGGTTTGAACATCGTAGTCGTGGTAGTGGCAGTCTTGTGTGTACATATACACTGAAGCAAGCCATTGCAACAAAAAGCGAAACAAACCACTGAGACCAAAAACACCCAAGTCACCCATAAAACCTGGAAAACCACACCTGCGCGCCACTCTCGCTGCGCGATGAAGTTCGGAAAGCCAGGTAGTCACGCTCCTCAGGATATTGTCTGGGGTAAGCAGAGAGGATACGCAAAAAGCATTCAGTTAGCAAAGTTGCTTCCAAGCAATCGGACAATTGCCATATGAACCTTGGCTAGCTTTCTCGAATCTGGGCACTGTGATCTATGCAAATGGGGCGGGCGTGGCACAGGGTCGAGAGCTTTCAGCATCTCGTGGGGTCATTTTTGCTGATTCCATGGCACGCTAGGTCACGTTGATACGCAAACATGTATTGAACTTTACTGCCAACAGCTCGCTCCAGACCCGCTACGTCATGCTACAATGCCTGTCTGCCAAGCCACTCTGGATGCAAATCCTCAAATTTGAGAGCCGTGGCGTCATCCTTGCACCTAACCCACACACGCATTGCAACGGCATTTGTCTAGAGACGAGAAGTGGGCCCCGACACCAGTTCAAGCGCGAGCTCATCACCTTGCGCCAGATGCCACACGGACGTTGCATTACGCACACGCACACATGTACACGTATCACTCAGATGTCACCTCTCCTCTTCCTTCTCTCTCTCTCCCTCCCTCTCTCTCTCTAACTCCCGCTCGCTCGCTCCTTCTCTCTCTCTCTCTCTCTCTTTCTTTCTTTGGGGCATGAGGCGGCGAGCCCCGCGCAGTTGCGCAGCCCCGCTCCCGTTTCTATCCACAACAACGACCTGCAGTGGCCCTATTCCCATCCATCCCCCAAGTGCCTCCCTCCAGGAATGTCTCGGGCCCCCCTACCCGTTCCCCCAACTCACATACAAATCCGAACCCAGGCAAACCTTCCTGAAGCAACCTCCCCGCCCCCACACAATCTTATCCGGCCCTGACATCCTGTCAGGTGTGGCGCTGTAGCTTGGGGGTTGCATTGCCTTCTCATATATCCCGGCTAACCCCGTGCTCATTCAAGTGGCAATGCTGCAGGTATGTATGCGTATCTTCTCTCTTTCTTTCTTTCTTAAGGGCTTGAGGAGCCCAGGGCCCCCCGTCTCTCTCTCTCTCTCTCTTTCTCTCCTTCTCTTTTCTTCTTCTTCTTCTTCTTCTTCTTCTTCTTCTTCTTCTTCTGCAGGGCTTGAAGGACCCTAAGGCCCTCCGCGCGCGCGCCCAGTCCACACAGTCTCGTTGGTGAGAAGTCTGGACTTTCCCCGGCTGGGGAGTTTCCGCCTCCCCCCACCACGCCTTAGCTATTATCTTTCGCTATGTGTTCCCTCCCTTTGCCGGTGCCCAGTTGGCCTACTCTGCAGCACTCTCTTTCTTCTTTTTCTTCTTCTTCTTCTGGGCCTGAGGGGCCCCCCGAGGAGGTCCCCACGTGCGCCCGTGTTCGGTCCGTTCGTGAAATTGATATCTGGAGGCTCAATGGTCTCCCCCTTGTGACCCCTGCCCCCGATGCACACAAATATAGTATGTCAGCTAATCCACTGCCCCTCCTATCGGGTCTCAGGGCTCGCTCGCTCTCTCTCTCTCTCTCTCTCTCTCTCTCTCTCTGTAACTCCCGATCTCGCACTCGCTCACTCGCTCACTCGCTCACTCGCTCACTCGCTCACTCGCTCACTCTCTCACTCGCTCACTCTCACTCTCTCGCTCACACTCTCACTCTCACACTCTCACACTCTCACACTCTCACGCTCTCACGCTCTCACGCTCTCACGCTCTCACGCTCTCACACTCTCACTCTCTCACTCTCTCACTCTCTCACTCTCTCACTCTCTCACTCTCTCACTCTCTCACTCTCTCGCCCTCTCACTCTCTCTCTCTCTCTCTCTCTCTCTCTCCCGCTCTCTCTCTGTGTCAGCGCGCTTAGCCTCCCCGAAAGGGATCTGCCCCAAGGGGCGCAACTTCTTCTTCTTCTTCTTCTTCTTCTTCTTCTTCTTCTTCTTCTTCTTCTTCGGGGCTTGAAGGGTGCAGGCACGCCGCGCAACTTTCTTTCTCTCTCTTCTTCTTCTTCTTCTTCTTCTTCTTCTTCTTCTTCTTCTTCTTCTTCTTCTTCTTCTTCTTCTTCTTCTTCTTCTACAGGGCTTGAGGGACCCAGGGGGCCCCCCGCGCGCACAGGCGCGCCCAGCACCTCAGTCCGTCCTTTATGTGAGACAACGGCTAGCGTTCCCCGCCTCCTCCCTCTCTCTCTCTCTCTCTCTCTCTCTCTCTCCCCCTCCACACACACCTCTCCCAACGAAAGAGAAAGCAGAAGACGAGGAAAAGAGGTCGACCCGACGGAAAATCATTGGCGTGAAGGAGGCTAAGATTGCTACGAGGAGGAGCCAGCATAAACGACCTCAACCAGATCTAGCTGGCACAGATAAGGAGGCAGAAACAGGAACATTCCGGACAACTGTGCGTGTCGATGACCTCGAACACAAATGCAAACGTGAGTGCAAACCCAGTGGGAATCCGCATGGTGACAATTCTCGCTACATTATATAGGAGCTAGATCCTGAACCTTTGTGCGCACGAACCCTGGCCAGTTCCTGGCCTGAGCCCGGCCCCTGGCAGCAATGAAGCAACGGCCACCAAATCATCACAGCTGTAGGAGCCAATCGCTGCAAACAACATGTTTAGCACCACCTCACTGAAGTTCATGTTTTGCAACTGCTCAGCAAACTGGGGATTCAACCCATTTTTTTCAACCTCTCGCCCCAGAACGTTACAACTCATGCACTCTGCGTGTGAATTCCTCGGTTGCGCGCAGGCGCAAGCCGCTGCTGCCTCCAGCTGGATCAAATGGAGCAGCAGCATGCAGCTCCAACATCAGAAGATCCATCAAGACGAGTGAAGCCGGACCTGCGGACATTTTATTGTGAACACCAAGCTGCTGGGCTCACACACCAGCACACACCTTGATGCTGCGACAACCGTCTTGAAAGGAGCAGCACGGTCGCATCGCAGACGTAGTATTGGGTAGCTCGAAAGAGCCTCACAAGCAAATTGCAAAGGAAACAACTCCAAGGACTACCTCATTTGACCTGACAGCTCACCTCACTTCACATCACAACTTCATCACGCACATCGCCTCCTCACTTGTTCATGGGCCCACTCGTTCATGGGCCCACTCCCCCTTTTCACTCTTTCAAGAGACCTCCTTTCACTCCCTCACTTCACTCAATGCACTCGTGATACACCTGCACTCACTTTGGTGAACTTCGCTCACTGCACTTATGCTGACTTCGCTCACTTAGCTCACTTCACTCACCTCAGCCTCAAGTCGCATCTCTACACGAATACGACCACGACGACGACTACTCATCACTAATCACATGTCACTAGCACTAACAGACTAACACTACTACTCCTCCTGCCTCTACTCCCCACTACTACTCATGCTGATAAACCAAACCAAAAGAACCAAACGATTGCTACACTGACGTCGCTTCAATTCAGCGCTTTAGGCTTTAGTCCTTCACTGCAGAACATCACTACGCCGCACTCATGTCACCACTTCACTCAGTTCCCCCACGCGTTTCCCGCGCAACTGTCACTTCAACCCCCCCCCTTCCCTCCGAATCTGACGCAATCAACCTTTCGCTCCGTTCTCATGTGGTCTCTACTGCAGCCTGCTGCCGCGACATCATCCCGCAACATGAACCAGTGCAGCCCCGCTAAAGCGCAGCTCGGGCGTCGACATGTGGAAGGGCTCGGGCAGCCCTCCTGAACTGCGCAGGAACCGAAACAATCAATGGCTCGAGGAATGCATCTGGGCTTCTAGCTGCCAGTACTCAATAACAAGAGTGCTGCACATCGGATCGTTCCTGGGCCAGGCAGCAGAAGCTTTAACTGGCACTGATGCCATACTATGTAGAAACCGCAAGCCGCAAACCGGGAGACATGAACAACTACCACGGCAACCCAACGGAGAATCAGTGTCAGTCAAGTTGGCTGATTCCGAGTCCCCAACTTCCACGAAGAAGATACAGTGCGCCAAGCATTGGCACTTGGTGAACTTGGAATTCGGAAGCGCTTGCTTGCACCGAAAGTTCTCGCACCCGCGTACGTCGAGTCTCTAGCTCTACATCCGTCGGAGCAACTTCCTGCCAAGCCCATGAAGCAGATTCTTGAGTCAGCATAATGTTGTGAGTCACGTATCTAGGTAACATGGCCTGCTGGCAGCAACAGCAACATGTGCACATGGCTGCGTCAGACGCAGCTGCTCCCTGCCAGAATCATCAAGCTTTAAAACACATTGACACATCACGTTGATGTGAATTACGAGCTCCATCTAGCCTGATGGCAACACCCAATCTGTGCGTCAGATGCCGTGTCTCCCTGCCAATATTGTCAAACAAAAGCACATCACATCTTGCTGTGTATCACGAGCTTCGCGTGGCCTGATGTAGTTCTGTGGAATCAACTTCCTGCAAGACTCATGATCGTGAAACAGGCTCACAAAGAAAGCTGCAAATCAGGAACGGCACATGCGTTCTGGCCTGGGGGCAGCAAATTGCACACGTCACGGTCTCCCGGCTCCACGAGCCGCGTTTAGCCTGGATGGCTTCGTACGCCTGAACACGGCGATGAACACGGTGAGAGGACAAGCACTTGTTGCGGTGTGTGCGTTCATTCCGGTAAATCACGATGCTGGAGCCAGCGACAAATGCAACCACGGCAGAAAGCGCAAACAACTGCTTCGAACACAACCCCATGGCGTGCCTCGTCATGCTGCGATGCTCGTCGAAGAGATTTTGGCGCGAGCCATAGCTCAAGCGGCCGAGGTGACGGATCATCACCATCATCAACGTAAGTGCGGGGATCCTGTCCTGCACTCTCCAACTCCAACCGGCATGCAAGCCAAGCACAACAGAACAGTGTTACTATGAGACTATGAGACACATGATCTGCGACACACCTGCTTGCAAGATGCCGACTTCTCTCAGAGGACGCTCGGCAATGATAAGCAACTCTTCTGTTTGCCCACTTTCCTCAACACACAGATGGCTCGAAATTGACATGCTGCTGTAGTGGGTACTGTAGCGGACTGAGGCTGCTGCTCCTTCTTTGTATTCCAAAGTTGGAACTATGATTCGACGCTCACCGGCAAGTGTATAGGAGAGCAAAGGCCTTGAGAAACGCAAACAACTCATGAGAAGCCTTTCTGACTTGTCCAGCTACGAAGACTCAGGCTTCAACGGTCCGGTGATGAGAACAACATGACCATAATGGCAGGCAGCGTCTCTCACAACGAAGAAATCGCCAATGTCTACATCCTCCAGACGAGGCTGAGCCAAGGCCTGCACGGAAAGGAAACTTGATCATCGCTGTTCCTGCTTGCCGACGCGGAAGCGGCACTGCCTCTGATGGGGATCTCGGCGTCGAGCAAGCCTCGTCAGCACGAAGAAGATGCGTAGAAGCCCAACGGTCTCCGGCAATAGCTGTGCAATACAAGTCTTCTCTTTGGAAGTTTGCGCAGCTAGTTGATTGATAAATCGGTGTAATTGTTGGTGTGTTCGCTCATGCATGTGGCATCCGCTTTTGTTATCAACATTGTTCAGCTCATGAGTTTCCAAGAAATACGACGATTACGCACGTGAGGTCTGCCACTTCATACGCGTAGGCATGCATGTTTACATCGGACTCCTATCATAGGAAGCGATTGACGAATGCACGACTTAAAGCACAAGCAGAAGCGAAGTCAACAGGAGTAATAGATAGGCGAGAATGAAGACTAGATGGCGAAAACGCCCCTTCAAAAGATTCTACAATCGAAGCAGCCAAGATGCACCAGAGTGAACGGCAGCTTCTTTCGCGCAAGTTGCCCAGCCATCTCTGTTTCTCGTGCACATTAAAACCCGCCGGGCGTAGGCCCCAGTGAAAGATCATGCGCCATGTGCATCCTGAACTTGGGCGACTACAACGACCCCACCACGATGGCCATGCCAAGACGACCACGACTATCACGACTGCCAGGACCACCACGACTACGATCAGGACCACCACGCGACCACCACGAGGACCACGACGACCAGCAGCACTGGACAACGGCGACACGAAACACAAGTGTGTCTCCCGCGCTTTGGGCTTGGCTTTGATCTCCAAAAGAATCGTCCCCACTGTTGGCGAGGGGCTCAGGTTGCCGTTTCTCAGGGACCGTAATTTTTGAGTGAGTTGCGCTCGCATTTTCAACGGGGAAGAGCGTCATCTTCCAAAACAGAACATAAACGGCTGGATATGCATCCAAACGGGCAACCTTCAGGGACGCCTAATCAGTAAACTTGGGAGAGTCCTCGGTTTTGGGATTTTCGTGGATATGAGGATGAGTTTAGCAGCACCAGAAATACAGAACTGTAATCCTGTAATCATAGTAGTGCTAGTACTCGCCATAGTCGTCGTCGTGGTCGTGGCAAACAAACCTAGAGGAGGGCTTGCCTCAAGTATGCATCCAAGTGAAATCTCAAGCAGAGACACACTGCAAGCAGCTGAACTGATCATCAACCTCGTTGGAGGAAGAAGTGATACGGTGATACGGATTGCTGCGATGTATCTATCCGGAATGCCCAGGGCTCAGTCATGAATGAATAAATCCATACCTAAAAGAAAATCTGCGTCGATCACTGACGGAATGCATCTGGGCAAGCTGTCCTGGGGCGTTGCCTTTTCGTGGCGGCCGAGCAAACAACAAACACAAGGCCAAGTTTCGTTTTGGATACGCAGAAACGTCAGTCCAGGTCATGGGGCGTGCAGCTGCTCCGTGTGCCTGCTCACTCCTCACTCACTCACCTGAGCAAGCTGCGACCTGTGGTGCTTATTTCGTTTCTCTTCGCAAGGTGGTCGTTTTCTTGCGTACGCGTCGGGCTAGGAAAACAGCAGCAGCCTGCCTTGAGCAGCTAACGCTCATCGAGCCAAGCGACAGTTTCTGAGTTCACTGAGTTCACGGACTCCGAGTCCACTTCTCCAATCGGTGTGGACATGAGAAATGGGTGCCGGCATGGATTCATTGGTATATGGCTCACTGCTGGGAAAACCTCACAAGAGGACATTTCCGGCACTTTACGGCAAATTGACGGGCAAGTCCCACCTGCTGGGACAAACCCAAGACTCCTTTTCGGGTTTAATTTAAGGATATTCGCCTCGGCTTCCTGCCGAGAAGCGTCTGGAACAAGCAGATACGGATCGGGCAACCCTTCCCCCCAATGCAAATTTGTGACGCGACCCCCCCCCCCCCGCCCTGTGGGACCCCCCCAATCGCTTGGGGGAGCTGCAAACCGATGCCGAGGGTCCCGCCTCTCAATGCCACTACAAGGGGAGTGCCTCAAAACGCCCCCCCCCCCCCAAATAATTTTCACCCCCCCCCCCCCCCCCCCCCGTGTGCAGCTTAAATAGGGTTTATTTGGAAGCTGGCACTCGTGTTCACAAGAGGAAAAAAGGCCCCAAAACGTATACTTATTTACAAGAGCCAACTTCCAAATAGACCCTAATTTAGGTCCTAGGGGGGGTCCCAGGCCTGAATTAAATATGAAGGCCCCGATTTGAATATGAATATTTAATTCTGGAGCTTCATATTTAAATTATTTAATTCGGGCCCGGGAATTAAATAATTTAAATAACTTAAATAATTTAAATAATTTAAATCCTGGAGGGGGGGGGGCGGGCCTCCTCCCGCAGGAGGAATTAAATAATTTAAATATGAAGGCCCCGAATTAAATATTAATATCTAATTCGGAGCCTTCATATTTAAATTATTTAATTCTTCCTGCGGGAGGAGGCCCGCCCCCCCCCTCCAGGATTTAAAATATTTAAATTATTTAAATTATTTAAATTATTTAAATTATTTAATTCCCGGGCCCGATTTAAATACGATTTAAATATGAATTCGGGGCTTCATATTTAAATTATTTAACGATTTAAATAAATGGAGCCTCCTCCCGCAGGAGGAATTAAATAATTTAAATATGAAGGCCCCGAATTAAATATTAATATTTAATTCGGGGCCTTCATATTTAAATTATTTAATTCCTCCTGCGGGAGGAGGCCCGGCCCCCCCCCCTCCAGGATTTAAAATATTTAAATTATTTAAATTATTTAAATTATTTAAAAATT
>CAJNDS010002570.1:0-84358 GCA_905221605.1 Symbiodinium natans | reverse complement strand
GTCAAAATTTGCCGGATTTCCACTTGGCACTCGGGGAAAAGTGATGCAAAATACACACCAAACTACCCGGGAACGGGGTAGGAACAACTTTGCGGGTCAAAATTTGCCGGGACCCCCTTGGCACCCGGGAAAAGTGATGCAAATACCACACAAAACGGGAAAGGGTAGGAACAACTTTGCCGGTCAAAATTTGCAGGGATCCCCTTGGCACCCTTGAAAAGTGATGCAAATACCACACAAAACGGGAACGGGTAGGAACAACTTTGCCGGTCAAAATTTGCCGGGATTCCCTTGGCACCCTGGAAAAGTCCTGCAAATACCACACAAAACGGGAAAGGGTAGGAACAACTTTGCCGGTCAAAATTTGCCGGGATTCCCTTGGCGCCCTGGAAAAGTCCTGCAAATACCACACAAAACGGGAAAGGGTAGGAACAACTTTGCGGGTCAAAATTTGCCGGGATTCCCTTGGCACCCTGGAAAAGTGATGCAAATACCACACAAAACGGGAAAGGGTAGGAACAACTTTGCGGGTCAAAATTAGCCGGGATCCCCTTGGCACCATGGAAAAGTGATGCAAATACCACACAAAACGGGAACGGGTAGGAACAACATTTGCCGGTCAAAATTTGCCGGGATTCCCTTGGCACCCTGGAAAAGTCCTGCAAATACCACACAAAACGGGACAGGGTAGGAACAACTTTGCGGGTCGAAATTTGCCGGGCCCGCAGCGGCGCTCTGGAAAACCAAATCGGGCTGCTCGTCGTACGCGATGAGAAATGCGCGGCTCGATTTGGCCAAATTTTGCCCGGCAAGATTTGGCCAAATCGGGCCCCTGGACATTGAAATGAAGTTGATTGTTTAAATTCCCCGATACTAAATCACGAGCCCGGGCCTCCCCCTCAATACTAAATTACGAGCCCGGGTCTCCCTTCTCTTCTCTTGTTCTCTTTTAAATCTCAAAATCACACCAAAGGAAGCTTCTTTTCCTTATTGAATGAAAAAGAAAAAGAAGAAAAGAGATAGGTAAAGACACTGAAGAGCTCCACTGCCTATTGTTTCATTCCTTTCCTCTCTTTCTATGTGTTGTTGTCCTTGTCGTTTCAGAAAGCTAGCAAAATAAGGGCAAGGGGGCTTTAAATTATTAAAATTATTTAATTCCACCCTGGAATTAAATAATTTAAATCATTTAAATAATTTAAATAATTTAAATCCGAAAAGGGGCTGGGCCAAAAGTGCCCGGAGGCTGCCCGGCACAATTTGGCCAAATCGAGCCGCGATAGTTTAAATAATTTCGGGCGTCCAGAAAGGCGCGGCTCGATTTGGCCAAATTTTGCCGGGCAGCCTCCGGGCAAGATTTGGCCAAATCGAGCCGCGCATTTCTCATCGCATACGAAGGGCAGCCCGATTTGGCCAAATTTTGCCCGGAGGCTGCCCGGCAAAATTTGGCCAAATCGAGCCGCGCTTTTCTGGAGGCCCGAAATTATTTAAACTATCGCGGCTCGATTTGGCCAAATTTTGCCGGGCAGTCTGCGGGCAAAATTTGGCCTAATCAGGCTGCTCGTCGTACGCGATGAGAAATGCGCGGCTCGATTTGGGCAAGTTTTGCCCGGCAAAATTTGGCCAAATCGGGCCCCTGGACATTGAAATGAAATTGATTTTTCAAATTCCCCGATACTAAATCACGAGCCCGGGCCTCCCCCTCAATACTAAATTTCGAGCCCGGGTCTCCCTTCTCTTCTCTTGTTCTCTTTTAATTCTCAAATCACACCAAAGGAAGCTTCTTTGCCTTATTGTTTGAAAGAGCAAAAGAAGAAAAGAGATAGGTCAAGACCCTGAAGAGCTCCACTGCCTATTGTTTCATTCCTTTTCCTCTCTTTCTATGTGTTGTTTTCCTTGTCGTTTCAGAAAGCTAGCAAAATAAGGGCAAGGGGGCTTCCTGAAGAGGAGAGAGGGCGCCTTTTTTTTTTTACTTATAGAGGGAAAAGCGAGAGACAAGGAAGGGACAGATGATAGATAAAGAAGAGTGCTATCCGTCTCCTTGTTTCTTGTGTCTTCTCTTCTTTTCAGTTCATCATATTCCTCTTTTCGGCCTGTCTCTTCTGCTCTTTTCCTTACCCTTCTCCTTTTCAAGTTCTTCCTTTTTCGTTTTTCTGTTTCGAAAAGAAAGAGGGAAGGGAGAGAGAAGGGAGAGAGGATAGATAAAGAAGAGTGCCATTTTCTTTGCGCCTTGTTTTGTCTCTCCATCTTCTTTGTTCATCTCTCTTTTCTATTCTTTTCTTGGCTCTTCCCATTAGAATTGTGTTCCTTTTATCTCTCCTCTCTCCTTCTCTTTCCCTTCTCTTCTCCTGTTCCCCTTTAAATGACAAAAACACGAGAAAGGAAGAACAAGAGAGGAATGGAGGCCCTTTTCCTGAATTCTCCTGTTGCAATGAATAAGGAAAAGAGCATAGGAGATAAGGAAGGGAATTGTGGGCGATGGAACGGGTGTCCTTTTTGATAGTTTTCTGCATCTTCAAGGAAGAAAAAAGGACACCCGCCCAAGAAGGAAAAGTAACATAAGAGATAGGGAGGAAATTGAAAAGCTCCTCTCTTTACCTAGTCATTCCCTGTCCTCTCTTCTTTTTTGTTGTTTTTCTTATTCGCTTCAAAAAGCAAAATAACAAAATAAGGGAAAGGCGATTTCCTGAAGAGGAAGAAGGGCGCCTACCTGTGAATAGCAAGGTTGATTTTTTCTAATTAGGGAGAGACTTGCCCCGCCTGAGCCTCCCTGGCCTGCTTGTTGTGGCCACATTCCGGTACAGTTGCGCTTCCAGAAAAATGGCATCCTTGTTATCTCCTCTCACTTCCCTTTCCCTTCTCTCCTTCTGTTTCCTTCTGACTGATAAACCACAAGAAAGGAACTTGTATGATAAGGCAGTGGAAGGGTAAGCAGAGGGTGACTCCTGGCGCGTGGACCGGTCCATACTTCATCATACCCCTCCTCTCGGCCTATCTCTTCTGTTCCTTTCCTTACCCTTCTCCTTCTCATAGTTCTTCCTTTTTGTTCTCTTATTTCGAAAAGAAAGATGGCAGGGAGAGATAAGGAAGAGAGGATAGATAAAGAGTGAGTGCCATTTTCTCTGCGCCTTGTTTTGTCTCTCCCTCTTCTCTATTCATCTCTCTTCTATTCTTTTCTTTGCTCTTCCCATTAACAATGCAATCCTTTTGTCTCTCCTCTCTCCTTCTCTCTCCCTTCTCTTCTCCTGTTCCCCTTTAAATGACAAAAACGCAAGAAAGGAAGAACAAGAGGGGAATGGAGGCCATGTTCCTTTCTTTTCCAATGGATGGGGAAAGTGAGCGGGGTTGGCTCCTTGTCCGTAGACCCTCCCCACGCTGCAGCAAATCCCTCCTCTCGCCCTATCGCCTCTGTTCTTTTCCTTGTTCCCAAACGGAAAAAGAAAATGGGTTCCTTTACATGTTCATTGTTCTTCCTTTTGTTTTCTATTTAAAAGGGAAAGATAAGAAAGAGAGGAAAGAAGAAAACGAGCACCATCCTCTCTTTGCCTGATTTTGCACCTCCCTCTCCTGTCTTCATTTCTCTTCCATGACTTTCATTTTCTTCCCATGAAAATTGTTTCCTTTTGATCTCTCCTCTCTCCTTTCTCTCTCCCTTCTCTTCTCTTGTTCTCTTTTGAATCTCAAAATCACACCAAAGGAAGCTTCTTTTCCTTATTGAATTAAAAAGAAAAAGAAGAAAAGAGATAGGTAAAGACACTGAAGAGCTCCACTGCCTATTGTTTCATTCCCTTTCCTCTCTTCCTATGTGTTGTTTTCCTTGTCGTTTCAGAAAGCTAGCAAAATAAGGGCAAGGGGGCTTCCTGAAGAGGAGAGAGGGCACCTATTTTTTAATTATAGAGGGAAAAGCGAGAGACAAGGAAGGGACAGATGATAGATAAAGAAGAGTGCTATCCGTCTCCTTGTTTATTGTGTCTTCTCTTCTTTTCAGTACCCCTCCAGAAAATTCAAATGGCCTCCTTGTTGTCTCTCCTCTCTCACTTCCCTTGCCCTTCTCTCCTTCTGTTACCTTTTAACTAATATAACACAAGAAAGGAACTTGTATGATAAAGCAGTGGAAGGGTAAGCAGAGAGTGACTCCTGGCGCGTGGACCTTGCCCATGCTTCATCATATCCCTCTTTTCGGCCTGTCTCTTCTGCTCTTTTCCTTACCCTTCTCCTTTTGGAACGGGTGTCCTTTTTGATAGTTTTCTGCATCTTCAAGGAAGAAAAAAGGACACCCGCCCAAGAAGGAAAAGTAACATAAGAGATAGGGAGGAAATTGACAAGCTCCTCTCTTTACCTAGTCATTCCCTGTCCTCTCTTCTTTTTTGTTGTTTTTCTTATTCGCTTCAAAAAGCAAAATAACAAAATAAGGGAAAGGCGATTTCCTGAAGAGGAAGAAGGGCGCCTACCTGTGAATAGCAAGGTTGATTTTTTCTAATTAGGGACATTCCGGTACAGTTGCGCTTCCAGAAAAATGGCATCCTTGTTATCTCCTCTCACTTCCCTTTCCCTTCTCTCCTTCTGTTTCCTTCTGACTGATAAACCACAAGAAAGGAACTTGTATGATAAGGCAGTGGAAGGGTAAGCAGAGGGTGACTCCTGGCGCGTGGACCGGTCCATACTTCGTCATACCCCTCCTCTCGGCCTATCTCTTCTGTTCCTTTCCTTACCCTTCTCCTTCTCATAGTTCTTCCTTTTTGTTCTCTTATTTCGAAAAGAAAGATGGCAGGGAGAGATAAGGAAGAGAGGATAGATAAAGAGTGAGTGCCATTTTCTCTGCGCCTTGTTTTGTCTCTCCCTCTTCTCTATTCATCTCTCTTCTATTCTTTTCTTTGCTCTTCCCATTAACAATGCAATCCTTTTGTCTCTCCTCTCTCCTTCTCTCTCCCTTCTCTTCTCCTGTTCCCCTTTAAATGACAAAAACGCAAGAAAGGAAGAACAAGAGGGGAATGGAGGCCATGTTCCTTTCTTTTCCAATGGATGGGGAAAGTGAGCGGGGTTGGCTCCTTGTCCGTAGACCCTCCCCACGCTGCAGCAAATCCCTCCTCTCGCCCTATCGCCTCTGTTCTTTTCCTTGTTCCCAAACGGAAAAAGAAAATGGGAAGGGAGAGAGAAGGGAGAGAGGATAGATAAAGAAGAGTGCCATTTTCTTTGCGCCTTGTTTTGTCTCTCCATCTTCTTTGTTCATCTCTCTTTTCTATTCTTTTCTTGGCTCTTCCCATTAAAATTGTCTTCCTTTTATCTCTCCTCTCTCCTTCTCTTTCCCTTCTCTTCTCCTGTTCCCCTTTAAATGACAAAAACACAAGAAAGGAAGAACAAGAGGGGAATGGAGGCCCTTTTCCTGTATTCTCCTGTTGCAATGAATACAGAAAAGAGCATAGGAGATAAGGAAGGGAATTGAGGAGCTCCTTTCGCTACTTTCTTATGCCCTTTCCTTTGTATCTACCACACAAAAACACCACTCTCAGCTTCCAAGAATACTCTCGTGGAGACGCATTGGTTAGTCTAAAAACCCGAGTCTCAGCTTCCAAATAGACCCTATTTAAGCCACCCACCCACCCCCCCCCCTTTAACAGCCGGGCCGAGGCAGCGCACGCAAGCGTTTACAATTCGAGATTGGTCTAGGGCTTTCAGGTCCAAATTGCAGATTTGCAAGTAGTGGACTTGCCAATCGACCACTCGATTGACGTGCAGAACTTGTCGTTTTTCGAGTTTCCTTCTGCGGCCTTGCGCTTCAAACCGCAGGGGGCCTTGAGCAAATCGAGGCACGACACATACAAATCGAAGAGTGCACCACAGATTCGAGCCATAGTGAAAGCGTACTCCAGACCTTATGCAACTTGATCCCAACGACTTAGACACGGCGACGGCTTCGGCCAAGCGATTCTGACCCTGGCAGCACTTTCAGCACTTTGTCTGGATACAGACATATGGAGTAATTCAGATACGGCGTAGGTCTTATCCACGCGGTTTGAACAACAATGGCCTCACTATCCACAAAGCAGTCGAAAGGGCACCTAGGACCTGGATGTATTGACTATTGACTATTGTTGACTTGAACCAGCTGCAACAGCTTTGGAGAAAGCAAAGGCCTGGTCGTGATCACTATCGAAGGGGTGAAGCGAGGAGAGGAGTGTCAAATTGAAAGCAAACATTTCTTGCTGCAATGTGCAAGCCCTTACCTGGTTTGCATCAGCAACTAATGGCAAGTGCCGGAAGCTCCCTCAGCAGTCTTCTCGTCACAAGTGGGCCGCACTTGCTGGATGCTCCGTTCATCAGTGTCTTGAGCTGTGGTGGTCACGTAGTCTGAGACCACCACAGAGCCCTACTCCCCATTCCCCTCTCCGCTCCACGGAACGTTGTGACTTTCAGAACCGCCCTTTTCTCCACCAACTGAGGCGAGTTTCGCCATGGTCACATGCTCTGAGCAACGTCGCCTTTGGATTGACAACTTTGTTTGCCAGGTGAAACACGTGATCCCTGCTTAGAGAAGTGCATGAAGGCTCTTTGCAATGATTTGGAGCAGTGAGCGTGCGAACAACGGACATATCTGCAGGGGCTTACTTGCCAGCTCACATTCCGATGCCAAACACCTTTGGATGCGACAAGCTCGCATTTGCGGTGTCATGTCTGTTGGCTTGTGTTTCGTCCCTTCACTGGCCTGCACGACACAGATCAGGGCCTTGTTCTCCCACCTTAGCGTGCCCAGTGCTGTTCTCACTTTAGTTCGAAGGCAAGAACACGCCTTCAATCAGAAGCTAAACTCAGAGGCCCGTATCGGCCTCCGTGCCACAAGACTCAGGGCCAGTCCTGTAAGTCGTTGCAGCATCCGACTCCGGATCCCAGAACGTGGATGAACTGCGAGAGTCGAGTGCCATGCAGGGGTCTTGTTTTTCAACAATACTGGGAGCCATACCCCGTAAAACCATCAACCATGCGCCAGATCTTCTGCACGGCAGGCCTTGTATGGAAGCCTGCCCCCTTCTTTTCCATCAGGCTGATGTTCACAATGTATCTGGAGCAAGAAGGATCAACAATCAACGGAACAATAGGGGGCCGTCCGTCCAAGCTCCATGCTTAAAGTTACCACTCAGCTCCTGCATCTTCTCCAGAACCACTGACCTTCGGAGCTCAGGAGCACAAACACTGGAGAACGATGAGACATGTCTATGTTGCCTGTGTGTGCTCGTGTGTGCCAGGCCCTGGGCCCCAGGGAGTTGCACCACTCCTCCACTTGCTTTGGGTTGTAGTCTTTCACGGGGCCCAAGACCTGAGAGGTGTTTTGGTACACTGAGGTTGGAATCTCAAAACACGTCTAAGCAGCCCGCCTGCTCGATGCATTGAGGTAGGCGGACATTCACCTCTATATGCAGCAGTGTCACAGTGCGACCCAGTGTCATCACAGGTTCAGACCACACCTGCCTCGTCCTTTATCCGTGAAAACGAGGTGATGTTGTCCTGGAAACAGCATTTGACCACCCGGTGACTTCCCTTAAACAACCTCAGCGGAACACTTGCCTGGCTAGGCATCGATGCGCTGTCAATGGCCACTGGCTGGTTGCTGCTACTCACACTGTTGTGTTGGCTGGAGGCTAAGAAAGGGGTGTCTGCAGATTGTGCAGGTCTCTAGCATTGTGTCGATGAGAAACAAGGGTACACGGTATGCTTGCGGACTGGTCAATCATGTTCGAGGCATTCGAGGCTGGCCACCAAGACACCAGGCACGGGTGCCCCCATCGCAAGCAGAAGTAGTGAGCTCTACTGGAGCCTTCCGTACCTGCAGCTTGATTCTGCATGTACGCAACTTCTCGTTGACGCCTTTTCTCCTGTCACACGGGTGCTGGCTGGCCAGCTTGAAAGCAGCCCAACGTCGAAGCGATGACCTTTGAAACGCTTCCGGTCTCGGGCTCTGCATTAACCGCAGCTGGTGCGCTGTGGAGATCGACCAATCGGGACGCTTGGAATTCTAATGCATTAGGGCTTTGTGACTTGGGCTTGCAAGTCGTAAATCTCAACATTGACTGTTGACTCTCTAAGCTCAGCCAGAACATGCTCATGCTGGGCCCCGAAGAGGGGCCTCACATCCGGCACCGCATCCGGCAACCTCGGCATCGCATGTTGGATCACGGTGCTCCAGGGAACAAGGCTCCCAACATGGCAAGATTCTTCGCTCACGACGCGCGTGGACCAGAGAAATCGACGGGTCAAGGCTTCGAACCTAGTCGAAGCAATTCCAGGATGTGTCGATTGGCAATGCCTCAGACTGCCACACTGCTTGAATGCAACAGGATTGCACAACCTGCAGATCTTTTCGAAGAGCCCAACTTGGGTGTGAACTGTACTCTGCGCATCTCCGACGTCTGCCTTTCGCAGGTATCGGCGCGCCTGTCGCCGGAAGACTGGGTTCTCCAGCCTTGAAAGCCGCTGGGCATGTGACAAGTCGACTGAAACAGCACCAACCCTGCCTATTAAAAAACGCCTGAAGCAACGTAATGCCCTCACAAGGCCACGACAGGTCTGTGGCAGCCGGCCGCCGACGGGCGTCTAGCGCCAGCAGAGCAGCAAGCACCTTTTGCACATCTGAACGAGGCTTGGGCCCATCTTCGAGAGGAATCTGGGGAGCTCGAACTTTGTGAGCAAGCTTATGTGGAAACGCAACGCTCTGCAGCTGGGTGGAAGAGGTTGGAAGTGTAAGAGTTCTACGTGGTGGGCGAGGAGCGTTGGCATGTGGGAGGTGGAAAGCAGGAGGCTGGAGGGTGGGAGTCGAAAGATTGCATCTAACCGCAACAAATCCAACAGTAACTTGGATGTCGATGGGATCGAACCGGTCAACACATGTAGAAACTCAGATCATAGCTCGAAGGTGCTGCACTTCGCTGAGAGCCAAGCCAATCGCAGAGGCCCAATGCGCCCGCCCGTATCGAACGGCAGCCACCCGGAGGCGTCTTCCTCGCCGATGTCTTGACATGCCAGTGAGGCACAAAGAGGACTAGTCCGACAAGAAAGGATTACAAAACTTTAGCTTCACTTGCAAAGGGCCTGAGCCGACACATACGACCCCTGTGACCGATGAATTTGCAAAGCTTAACGCGATATCCGTCTTGCTGTCCATCTATTTGCGCATCTACGTGTCACAGTCACAGGGCATATCGTTGCATCTGAAAAACATCAAGAACTGCATTCTATGCATTGTTCACAACATAGCTCAAACATGACATGCTCGTAAATCTATGCCTGGATGACATGATGCTCACTTAACAACGTTCTTGATTCTTGAATCAGACTGCAAGCACGCTCCAAGCTTCTCATTTCGACTCTATTATTGCTCCATCCTTTGCTGTACTGTACATCGTCTATGTGCTGTTGTTGCTCTTGTTGCTGCTGTTGCTGCTGTTGCTGCTGTTGCTGCTGTTGCTGCGGTTGCTGCTGTTGCTGCTGTTGCTGCTGTTGCTGTTGTTCCTCTTGCTGCTGTTGTTGCTGTTGGAAATATTTCCTGTCTTGCGATTGTAGATGTGTGAGTGAACAATCGAAATTCCGTTATCTGATAGAAAGGGCAGGAAGCTTGCGTTGCTTCTTGCGATTGCTGGAAGGCATACTTCCAACGCTGCTTTGCGGGCTACTTTGTAAAAAGCAGGGAAGAAAGGGTGTACATGTGTGTCAACGCCTTCTGGATTCTCTGCGGTTGCAAGCGTGCATCCCAGGAAGTTGTCCAAGAAAACCGACAGCAGCTTGAATCCGTCCAGTCTGATAGTGCTCATACAGGCTCGCTCCACACATCGGTCGCAACGACTTCGCGATGCGTGATGCTTGGCTTCGAAGACGTCTCCATCAACGACTGCGAGCATGCGCCGTTTTCAGACTTGATTCCCGTTAGCCCTCCTCCTGCAAAGCAAAGACAAAATTCATGCCTGGCTACGCTAGCTTCCGGGCGTTTTTTCTCACGCTATCAGCTAACCAGGTTTGTTGAATTAGAAAGGAACTAGGTCTTGTCAGCTTACCCTGTCTGTCTGTGAAGTACATACTCCACAGTAGGCCAAGCAAACAGCCCAGCTCACAAACCATCCTGCAAGAACATATGGGTGACTCTCTCGCACATCCCCCGTGTGACCCAACTCATATTCACTCGTGCCATGTCATGTCGTGTCCTCGGCACTAGGCGCCTTCTCGTTAGGAGTCGGTCGGCGCTTCTCTTCCACGAAGGATTTAATCAGGCCCTGCGACCAAGAGTATCCAAGTCGAATGGCAGGCAGTCAGTCGGCAAACGGCCTTCAGAACATGTGGGTCGTCATGAGAAAACGGCAAGGAGGAGAAGCACATTGCATAGAGCACCATGCCAAGTGACCTAAGACGCGTCACAGACTTCATGTCACAAACATCACCTGTAAATCTCAGATCTCTCGGATCTTGGCCACATGTCACTCTTCTCGGAGTACTCGCGCTCCAAATCCTCCGTGAGTAGAAGCTCAGGAGCGGTGTACTCCACCTCACATTCCAAGAAAGCGAGAGACCATGGGAAACGATCAAATCAGCTCATTTTCGGCAAAGTCTCAGGTCTCAGCAGTACCTGTGTACCCACGAGAGACCGCTGCTGTGGCACCTGGGACTCGATTGTGGGGGGGCCCACATGGACGAGGGATGCCCACCTGCGAGACTCTACGTGAGTCTAGGAGAAAACCCTGGCCCAGGGTCCTCACTGGCCGGTGGCTCCCCAAAGGCCTGGGCCGTTCCAAAGTCACCTGGTGAGCACAAGTCGGTTGCGGAGCTACAATGAGCTACACTCACAAGGCTTCAGCAGAGGGCTGCTTGACCTGAGCGCACCACTCAGAAGCGCCCTTGGAAAGCTCTCGCCATTCCCGCTCCTGGCACAGGTACTACGCACCCACAAAAGAGGAGAGCTAAACCCCTTCTGGCCTGGTGTCGGGGAAGGAGAGGAGGATGTTGGTGGGTTTCAGGTCCCGGTGTAGGATGCCCTGCCTCGAGTTCTTGAAACATGTGTGTTGGGGTTTGAGGTTTTGGATGTAGAGTTTTGGGAGGATGTGATGGTAAGGACTGCGACCATCCCTGCCTATGCAGGTGCTGCAGCCCCAGGAGGATGTCCAGGAGGAAGTGCCAGATCTGAGCCGCGTGCCCTAACAAAACCTCTAAACTTCGAGCTCCGACCCAGGGAAACAAGATCGCCTGATCTGTGGGCATCTGCTCTTTGGGCGTCTGGGAGTTTCCATCGTGCCATATCTGCTCCGCTAAGGAGCCGCCGTTGCAGTACTGCCTCAGAGGATTCTTCATGTCTTGCAATTCTCTTGCATTGAAACTACAACTACAAGGCCCGTGCATGAGAATGAAGAGGAAAGGCACCTCGGATTTTCGCACCGACCGCATTGGCATCTTGGTTCACCCTCGACTCTCCTTTTCCGAAGCCGACACCGGGTAGCACCACCAAACACCAGCGCAAACTTAAAAATCTGCATAAAACTCCGAAACCTGACATTCGGAGTTCCAGGACATGCTTACATTGTATTTCTGTGATTTTCTGTTGCAAACTGAACACGTTCACGCCTTCTAAATCAAGGGATTCCTTGTTGCATGACCGGCATGACCTGGCAAGAACAAGTATACCTGGTGTGCGATGGTGCTTGCTTCAAGCGCCCCGTATGCGCGTCATTGGCACGAGCTAGCTGCCGAGCTCGCCGTGCAAACTGGGCAGTTTTCAGATTGCAGCAGGGCACCGAGAGGGCGGTTGGCGTGCATGTCAGTTGCAACATTGCGTGGGTTTGAGATCACGCAGCTCTGCTATATCACCAGAAGGCGGCTTTGTGGAAATTATGTTGCTGGCAGCATGCGGCTGCCGCGACATGGTAGGCGCAGTATCTCACGTGATTTGCTGACGTCAGTCGCCGCTGTGTTCCATGAGTACGCAGGCACGAACCCTGGCAGCCAGACCTCCTTCCTGAGTAGATTTTTGCTGGCCTTCACAGCGGTTAAGCGTGTCAGTACCCCCCCAGCAAGCCAGACTGCAGCGGGCAGTCTGCAGGGGTTCCATTCCCACTTGAGCCAACGCTGCCTCTTCAGCATCCCTTGCGTTTTGCCTTTTGACCCACCTTTTTTGTCCTCTCTCTGTGTCTGTCCTTTTGTGTGTTCTTTGCCGAGGCGCAAAGGGGCAGAACTCCGAACGCCTCGATAGTTCCAGCCAGGAGTGCTTGTACCTTACGGAGGAGAGAGGTGCTCTGAATGGTTTTATAACATTCTCATTCTTATGGTTGTGATTCATCATTGTCTCACCATATATGTTTCATCAGGCTATTGGGTCTCCTTATCGAATTTAAATCTTATTTGAATTTAAAGTCCGTCCATAATCTGTGGGAGCTTTCCACCAGATCTCCTCCAAGCGGCTCGACTATGTTGGGATGATGTAAGCGCTCAAAGGTCTTCACCTCGGGAAGCAAGGCCAGAGAAGTTTGGATGAACTTTCGTCATGGAATGGCGCTGCGCATGGCCCCAGCAACTAGCTCACGGCAAGACTACTCTTTTCTTCTCCCGGAGCGAGAGGTCACAGAGCTGCTCGCTGCAGCCTGGCAGAGCCCTCCATCACTTGCCTGGAGCGAATCTTTTCAGCACATTCATCAATTTCGTGAGTTTCCATCTCTCTTTCAGCTGAGGATGCTCTGGGCTGGGATCTGCCGAGACACCGCAAGCCTTTCCGGAATCTTTGGGCATGTCTGGAAGTTCTTTCGCAGTCTCGCTCCAGTCGAAGAGATCCTTAGACTCAAGGCTCGAAGGAAGGGGCTGTCACCTACGAAAGGCTGCCGCTGTCCGGAGCTAAGATTAAACGATTCAGAAAGCGCACCGCGCGCACTGCGACTGACGTGGACCCTATAAACTATGATCCTTGCACCATAATCGTTGAATAGGCAATGAGATTTATGAAGCTCGATGAGTGCTTCTGTGGCACATCCACAGCAATGCCGCAGACATCCAGGGCATCCTTGACCCATCCTGGGCCCGGGTGAACGCTTCCGACTGTAAGTTGTTTTAGCAAAAGTTAAGGCGAAGGCCCTTTTCTAGGCTGTTTTTGACATGTTGCAAGGACTTCCTGGGGTCAAGAGACGTTGCCTGCTGCTCAAAGAAGAAAGCTACTCACAACTCAGACACGGCCAAGGGGGTGCTTGCATTTTGCAGCTCATGACAACGTGCCGCGGCGCCGCGCTGCTTGCCGACTTTGCCGGGAAAAGAAACTGGGAATACGGTCTCTTGAGAACGGAAAATTGGTTGTTCTTTTGCAACAACCCTATCTCGTGTTGGCACTCAACCTGTACCTCACGGTGATTCAGTGAAGATGCGTGGCTGTCGCCTGGTTTAGTCTGTGACAAGCCTGGCTTCCAACTGCTTCCAAGCATCTTTGGTTCAAAGCGAACGGATCAAAACAGAAACAAAGCAGCCACAGGAATGTTGACAAAATAGACTTGTTCAGTGAAGACAAACATTCTTCCTGGGCGCCTGAGAAGGGCCTTCCCGCAGACCCCCACCCTGGGGTTGAGTCCATGGAAAAACCACAAAGAGTCAAGTATGCTGGGCTTGCCCACCCCCACATAATCCCGCAGAAAGCCCCAGGAGTGCCCTCCCCCAAACATTCCGTGGACAGTCCCGCAACGAAAGCCTGTGGCGAAGTATCCTCAACTGTCCGAAAACGGCTCAGGATATGGCTCCCAAATCGGTCCGGGAGGGTGGGGATGTTCGAAGCAAGCAAGCTGTGATTCTTGGGGTGTTTGGCACCACCCTGAGTCTGGGAGTTGCACCACTTGCAAGGATGCACAAAGTCACAATGTCAGCTCAGATGCTTTGGGGGGAAAATTCTCATGTCACAGATTGCTCCGGCATTTGGGGAATCTGGGATTCGGTTGAGCTGCGGGGTGGGCACCTGTCGCAGGGTGCCGGCTTTGCTGAGGGGAAGAAGTCCTGCAGGAACCGCCGCACCCAGTCCTCGGCTCGTCTTGGCTGTGCAGAATGGCATCCACAGCAACATCCACCATGACTACGTGAGCCTGCTCTGGCACTTAATCCCTGCGGTGGCTCTGGAAACGATCCAGCTTTGATCTGTTCTCGCATCTCTTGCAGAAGATTCCTGGGCGTGACGTAAGCTCATGAGCTTCGCATAGTGCAACAGTTTTCTCGAATCATGTCATTGCAGTGTTGGAGTATTCATGCGTTGCCATGAAAAAAGGCGACAAGGCAATGAGGAAGCCAATGACAAGCCGAGGAGCAGCATGAACCACAGGTTGTGCAACGTGATCAGCTGCGCAGCCACAGGCTCCTTGGTGACGATGGTGTAAAGCATGGCGCGGGTGTAGTCCTCTCTGCAAGTGCTTCCCGAATGTCAATGCTCCTCCCGCCCATCCCATCCCGCACATTTACAATCTATGCTGCTGGGCCCGGGGCCACAAAAGCCAATTCAAGCCGATATGCGCTGAAACTCCCCACACACCATGTGTAAAGTACCCATGAACAGGGTAACTGTCCTTCAACGGACCCTGGCCATGTCCATTGCGGTCTGGCTCCAGTGGGCGATAGTCGCTGGCAAACTCGGCACTGGTCAATCCTGGCAATTAGGGTCTCTCAGGCCATTCGGGCCCGTCGATCGCATCCGTTGCTGGAACGTGAGGGAACTCCCGAATTACATCACCGAAGACCCCAAACGGTCAAAGGCACGTCAAAGAAACAATGGAGACGACGGGAGACGACGGGAGACAAAGGGAAACGAAGGGAGACAAAGGGAGGCGAGGAGCACAGCAACCCGGCAAAGCCACCCACGTGAAGGGAGGCAAAGCAAGACAAAGGGAGACAAAGGGAGACAAGGAGCCCAGGAACCCGGCAACAGTCCTCAGAATGTCGGCAAACCGTAAATTCATTTAGAACCCCAACAGTAGACTGTTTGGGAAAGAGGGGCAAACCCAACGACAAAGATTTTACTAGGGTACACTGGGTCCTTCAAGGTTGAAAAGTGCTCACTCAAGGTCCGTGCCAGGCGACTGAGCTGACCACTCCGCACCAGCGCCGTTCCGAAGCGGGCTGTCCGGCAGGGGTACACGCAATCGAACCTCGCTGACCGAGAAAAGAAGAGACCTTTTCACATTCCGAGGTCGGGAGATTCTGGGAGCCTCGAAAGCGAAGGTGGGTGGCAAGGTGTGGCTGACGGTCAGCCAAGAGGCATGTCAACGCCAAGCGCGACGCAGATCACGATGTCCAGCGGATACCCTACACCCATCAGGTAGCGCCTTGCTGCGCGCATGCGAGAGGCAACAAGACGCAAGAAGGCACTAAAAAAGGCCCAATCAAAGACATTATGTTTATACTATACTGGGAGACATAATGAGAAGTAAGTGCCTGATCCTGGCATGTCCTGGCAAGCGGCGGCTTCATAGGCGGCAGCCCGCTGTGGGGCCGCGTGCATTGCTCCACCACGCGCCAGAACTCCGACTTTGCCTCGCCTGCGTTAACTTCCAAAGCAACTGGGGAGCTGCAGCCAAACTGGGGGAAAGCGCCGAAGATCGGCCAATCGTTTGGGGCGGCCTCCAGACAACCCCCCGATGGCATAGCCGGGAAGGTCCCTCTTCACCATCTCCTCTCTTGAGGCAGCGCTCAATTTTCTCATCCCTTCCCTCACCTCATCGCATGACACTCCTTGAGTGAGTACTCGCGGAGCCCGCCCGGCTTTACATCCAGGTGCCCTTGAACAATGCCAAAGAGATTCCTGAGAAAGTCGGGCGCAACGTCGAGGAAGCTCAAGATTCAACGGCTTTCTCTCTTTCTTTCTTTCTTTCGTTGGGGCATGGGGGTGACCCCCCGCGCAGGTGCGCGCCCCCGTCCGTTTGCGTCTCAGTGCTCGCTAAAACTCGCGCACGCAGCCGTATTGGCCGCCACAGCCGCACCCGCTGGAGGCCCATTGGCCCCCTTTATCGGCTTTCTCTCTCTCTCTCTCTCTCTCGCTTTTTGTTTTTTCTAGGGGCGTGGGGGCGAACCCCCGCGTTGGCGAGAAAGGGTGCCTGTTGTGCAGCCGGTGCTTCCCCCGGTTCCTACACTCACTGTCTCAGTTAAGCTGGGAAGCTGGCTACGCATCTCTCTCTGTCTCTCTCCTCCTGTGCTCAAGAACCCGCTTGCTATGTCTTGCTACACAGGCTCTGGCGATCTGGCTTCTGGTGCGCCTTGATGCATCGATCGATCCTTGGGAGATACTCTGGGTGGGCTCTCCAGATTGGGCCCCCTCCGCCTCTGGAGACACTCTGCCTCTTGTGGAACATCTCAATGAATTTCAACAGTGAGACCCCTTAGGCCCCCCCCCCCCTCCCCCCCCGGATTCCCCCTGCTTCCGAGAGCGGCCATCTCAGGGTGCGGTCCGTTGCTTCCTTGATGCGGGCCTCGTCCTTCACGGGGTCCAGGGTTGAGGACACCTGACGAAGCGCAGAGAAGAGCCTTTTTTTTCAGATTATGGGTCGTGTGAAAGCCCCTCCCCCTTCAACATCGAGCCAAGCTGCCACGTCATCGAGAGCCATCCTGAGTTTGAGAGCAGAGACTCGGCTGCCAATCCCCGAGTCTCGTGATGCCTCGCGTCTTGCTGAGCGGCATGATGTCGGCTCCGATGTCGTTTTGGGACTCAATGGACTTCTCGGGGGTCAGAAGCATCCTGCTTCCCGGCTTCTTCGGGTCCTCAAACTCAACGCCGTCTTCCTGATCAAGAGAACAACGCCAAGACACACCGTCACATACCGAAAAACTCGAAGACGAGGAGCAAGAGCCGCAAGGGCCACACAAGCAAGCCGAGACTCTGTAATGACAGCGAGCTTGAGCAAAGAAACCATTTGAAAGCCCCCGCTGTCCGTGAGGATGTTTCCCTGCCTGCTACAGATGCGGCTACTGTCATTGGTGCTGACAGCTGGTAGCTGCTGTGTGTTGCATGCAATGGATACTGCATTGCAGACATTTGAGTACTGAGAAGGGTGCCAATTCATCAGCTTGTGCAGACCACCGCATTTTCGGAGAAGCTCACAAGTGGGGCGGTTCGCAAGGTGGAAGGTGTTCCCCAGCAAGATCCGGCCTCGACACTGGACATGTTGGAGACCTGTTTATGAAGTGAGGCACAGTCGACAATTGGGAGACGGACAGCCAAGCATCTCCATGTCCTCCTCGGTAAATAAAAGAAAACGCAAAGGGCTGTTGGGAGACTCGTCGTTGACTTCAGGGTTCTGCAATGACTTGAGTCGACACACGTCATGAGACACTTGCAGTCCAGTGGCAGAAGACATGCCCTTGATGGTACCCTGTGTTCCTTAATTAAGTGGTGGTGCCCACGAGCATGCGCCGCATCGAGCACTAAGTGATGCAGAGCCCGCAGAGCTAACTCTCCGACCAAGGCACCAACAGGCATGAAAACCTCAGTGGAGCTTCGCAGAACTTCACCGAACGCTGGCATCGAGAAGAAACGATTACATACGGGTCGCAGCGAATTTGGAAGAGTCGCAAGAAGCGCAGTAACGCGCACTTGAAGTTTCTGACTGCAACTGTTTCCGACTGCGGGTGCGCGTGCTGTAAGCTTCCGGGCATGTCAAGGACTATCTGAGTCACTCCTTTAGCAAAACCTTAGCCTGCGCATGGCATAGTTATTCCCAGAGCATAGGGGCACTGGGGACAGTGAAGAAAGTAAACGATTTTCTGACGAGCAGCGGGTGTCAAAACGTCGCCATGGGGCAACGTTACCGTTGCAGCTCTTGCACGCCCGCAGGTCGCCTCCAGGCGGAAAACCAAAGGCGGTTCGCCTGCAGCAAGAGGGGTCCATTCTCTCAATGAAGTTGCTTGCTCTTCAGCTGCTCCTTCGCCGCAGCCTATCCGTCCCATCCCAGTCGAGGAGAAAAGCCCTTGCGATTCGTTGCACCGGAGCCAAGTTGCCCGACACAGCACCTTGCCCCTCATCGGCGTCTTCGAGCTTCCGCTTGGACATGGCGCATCCCAGTGTGTCTTCGCGCGGCTTTTTCTGGAGGGTTTAGGGGTCATGGAGTCATGGACGCGGGCATTGTGAGATGTTGCGAGAGCTCAGGGCTGCTCGGGGTGTGCGAGCGGCGTTTGAAGTCCCATTGAAGCCTTGAGCCTCTCGTGGCTCAAGTGTGGCACGCTGTCGAGCTCAGAAGGGTTGGCAGGCTTGACAGTGACAAGTGTGACAAGCGTAATGGGTCATAACGAACGAGAAAGTGTGCAAATTAAGGCATGTCGGTTTGAATTTGGGCGTCCGACCTCCCGAACCATATCCCGCAGCCAGACCTGCCGTCGGCACCAGCGACTGCAAGGCTCGGGAGCACAATCAGGAAGCAGGAAAGCAGTAATCTCATGGTAGTGTCATAAGCCAGCAGGGTTGATTTACAACAGGAACTACCAGATGCGGCTGCACAGCACCGCAGCTGAGGCTGTGGACTGCAGTGCAACCCAGTTGCCTCAGCCTCCTCGCTTGGCAGAAAACGCCTGCGCTCACCCTCAAAGCCTTCCGAAGTTCCCGAGTGCACATTGAGAAGTCCGGTTCAAACCCTGAGGGGGGCGATCCGGCATCGCCTTGAGCCAGACTCCAGGGCTGTCAATGTGCTCCGCCCGTGGCCATAGAAATCCACTCAGAAGATCAGAGGGGAAAGGAGAAATATGGATGAGCAGAGAAACAGATGAACCGAGAAGGAGGCTCCGAGGAGAGAAGAAGAGAGGGCCTAAACATGCCTAAACGTCCTAGCCTTGACCAGAGGCTCCGAGGAACAAGGAAGTGACAAGGAAGCCAGAAACACACGAGCAGAAAACGACAGGAAGCAGCTTGGGGCTGGAGGAACCCCACAGGGCCTCTGATCACAGACACGTTTCAGACAGGTCCTAAACTCAAAACTCAATATTGAACGCATTGAACGCGGCCAATACTGTTGGTCAGGCCGGGACAATGCTCCACGGTCCCGCATGTCCCGCATGTCCCGCATGTCCCGCATGTCCCGCATGTCCCGCATGTCCCGCGCCTTGTTGTCTCCGACTGCTACCTGCATTGTGGCGACAACTCCGGGGCTACGCAGGGCCAAAAGCTTAGAGATGGCCTAGAAAGCCTGAAGAACAGCAAGACACACAGCGTGCCTTCTTCACGGCATAGTCGCCCAGCATCATGTCGTCCAAGACGTGACGGCAAAGGTACACTGCCCCGAAACTGGCCGAGAGTGGGGGAACATCAAGGCAGGCAAAGCAAGCAAAGCATCAAGGCATCAGCAGAGCGACATAGAATGGCGTACGGAGTTGTGGAATCAATCGCATGAAGCGGCACGCAGTTGACCCTGGACAGGTGCCACACAAGCATGGAGTGTTCGTCGCTGGTGCCTTCCGGAGCCAAGGTGCTTCGTCTCCTGGAAGAACCGGGCATAATACCTGACCGGAGGCTCTGCACAACAAGATATGTGACCTCCGTGGCTCTATGGTTAGAGAACTGAGAACCTGGCCCTGTGTTCAGCAAGCCTGCCGGAAGGTGCCGCAACGCCGCCTAATCAGAAGCGTCAAGAATCTCGGAGGCTCAGCTGCTCGCCGGATCTGCATCCGGGGCACGGCGGCTGCTTGCTCTGCTTCGGCACCCCCCTCGGATGTGAAGATGGGCACCTGTTGTAAACGCTCTACATGGAATGGCCGCGAGAAACCAGCTAGAAGCGGCCACATGCAAAAGCGGCAAGAGGTAGGCACCTCCTCCGGATTGGCCGTCTGGGCACCGAGGAGAAACGGATTCGCGTCGTAGTCTCCATCCTGTCATGATGTATGAAGTGACAGAGAAGGTAGAAGGCTTGTGTTTGCATGAACACGACGGTTCGCTCTGAGCATCAGGCTCCGATGGCGATGGCGTCGCCCTTCGAGGGCAGAAAAAAAAGCGGAGAAGCGCTTCCCATCCTAAGGCCCATATCCTGAGAGCCCCCCATCCTGGCCTGCTCCTCGTCCGAAACACCCAGGCTCGCCAAGCGATCCATGGCGCTTCTCGACTGCTCGTCCTCTCAACTTCAATTCCCTTCAAATTCCTCGGACTCTGCCTTTCTTCCGTTTGAGAGCGTTTCCTTGTTTTTCTCATGTCCGTGTGCGCATGTGTGCCCTTCACAGTCTTCAACACGAACGGATTTTAACGACCTTGCCCTCATTCCCGAAAGCTAACACGTCCCCGAACAGGAAGTTGGCAGCAGCGCCCAACTGCCCCCTTCACTCCAACTTCCGCAGCCGGGGGCCGGTATGGCCAGTTGGGTGGCCATGGGTTTGCTCGCTCCAAATAAGAAACTCCGTGAGTATATAGCCAAGGTGGAATGCACGAAGGTGGGCGACGCGCGAAGAGATGTGAAGAGCAAGAAAGAGAGAACATGCGTGCTTGCGTGTTCCTAGGTCCGCATACATCCTGTACAGCAGCCAGGGCCGCAGGTCGACGGAGACGATGGGTCGCCAGATGCTTTTGATTTCTTTCAAGTCAACTCACAGTTCAGGCGTCGCACTAAGAGTCAGCGCTTAGGTACTGGGGAGACGGATGCGTCCGAGTTGAAATAGTTGACATAAACTCCAGGTTTCAGGCGGTGTTAGAAGTTAACTTAAAGTGCCGTAAGCCGATTCTTGCAACGCCTGCCGAAGGCAAAGCGACAGGTTCACACTTGAAAGCTGAGAGTGTCTGAAACGCCAACACGCAAGCTGTCCGCGCCGTCAAAAAAAAAGAAAAACTATTTTACTTCGAACATCCCCACTCTCTCTAGGTAGTTTGGGGTTGGGCGCTCCGGGGACACTCTGGGGTTGAGCACTGGGCACTGCAGGGGCACACCGGGGTTGGGCACCCTTGGGACACTCTGGGGTTGGGCACTCCAGGACACAGTCTGAGGTTGGGCACTCCAGCCAGGACACTCTGGGGTTGGGCACTCCAGGGATGAGCGAGGAGTAGACCGGGCGAGGAGAAGAGTTGAATTTAAAATCTAACAACCCCACACCAAGGGTGTTGCAATGGCCTCCCCGACCTCACGATTTGTGGGGAACCGCCCATTCTGCCGCGCTTTCTATTGTTGTTAGTTCCGTGGGCATTCGGGTTTTTCTAGAATGTCTCAAAATGCAATGCCGCGTACGCCATCTCTCCCTTTCGTTTCACCGCTCCTGCAAGTCCTCGCCGCCGCGGTCCTCGCTGCGATCTTCGCGCTTCTGGAACTTCAGCCTGGCTGACTGGCTGTATGGGGCATAGTATGGCAGCATATGGCAGCATATGGCAGTGTCTTCGCATGCTTCCATATTCTTCCGCAATCCCCTCGCACCCGGCAGCGTTCACCATCTCCATGAAGGTCTCCACGTCGAAGCCCTGCCGGTGTAGCGCTGGTATATGCTGGCATCCTACACCTTGAACCGTTCTGCTGTGTTCTCACATGTTGTCGGAAATCCTCAGACCTCCAGGTCCATGTCACCAGAGTTGTCGTACTTTGCGCGCTTGTTCTCGTCTGACAGGACCGTGAAGGCCTCCGGATGGCACCGACTCCCACGGCAGCAACCATGCAACAATGATGATAAGATGCCTTAGAAAAGAGCTTGAACAAAAAGAATCAATGAGACAAAGAGGCCAACCTCTGCGACCTTCTGAAACTTGAGCTTGGCGTCGGGGTCGTCGGGGTTCTTGTCGGGGTGGTACCTGACGAGCGGGGTTCGGTGAGAGGCGCCTTGGCTATCATTTTTTGTTGAGGCTGTTCAACTTCTGCGTCGGTATCTATTGAAGCCCTTAGAGCCAGGGTTAAGCGAAAAACATCCGGGCCCGGCTAAAGTATATGGACCGTAAAACCCTTTAAATGGGCTTCGTGAAGAGGCCCCCCTCCCCCCCTTCCTGGGGATGCTTCAGTCACTCAAAATGTTTGCTTTCGTCTGCGCCTCAGGGAGCGCTTCCGGTAGGCCCGCTTGATGTCATCGGCTCGCGCGCTTCGCGGGAGCCCGAGGATCCTGGCAAGGATGCGGGCCGGGGAGGGGAGGGTTGAATCGGGTTGAAGTTTGGGGTTTCAGGGCTTGGGGCGTTAATCTCTGCGGCGACGCTACGACTCCGCACTCTTCAGATCGAGCGTGAGTGATTTCTCAAAGGAGTCCAGGCCTGTACAGGTCGCTTTCCGCAAGCAGGTCAATGTCTTCACCCTCCGGATCGCGGCTTCCACTGCGGAAGAGTCCTCTGCAGAGCAGCAAAGGAATGCAAAAAAGATGCGAAGACACGCATTTCACGCATCTACACACACCACCGGTAGCTTTGTCATCTCCAGACCGCTCCTTGCAAAAGATCGAAGTACGCCTGCGCCGCGAACCTGGCATAGCCCACAGGACCGACTCACTTCGATCTTTCATATGGCAGCTTTGGGCAATTACGGTGACAAGGTTAAGGTTGTGGTGAGACAACACCAGCTTGTTTGGGGACAGCGCACTGTTCGCTCGAGTCAGCCGTTTTGGGGCATAACTGAACAAGACTGCGGACAGCTGCAAACAACTTACAAACCCCATTCCGAGCACGAGAGCATTCTGACAAGTCGACATGAGCAGGCAAGGCACATGGATCGTGCAACAAAAGACAGCCAACGGCACAAGCATGAACAGCGCAAAGACTCCACATGTGCAAATGATAGTGGTCAACAATATGTATATTGTACATAAGAAGTTCAGTCAGAGAGGGCAAGCACTGCAAGGTAAACAACTAGAACAAGCGGGAGGGACGGCCACGGTTCGCCAACATCATCCGCACTGCGAGATACAAAAGATTTCGGAAAATCACATCAAAAATTCCAGGGAGTAAAATGAAAAGAGTCAGCTCTCTGCAACAGGCACCCGGTGTGAGTGCCCCCGCCTTTGGAGAAATGTCTCTGCGGAGGTGTTAGGGGGGGACAAAGAATCCTCGTGAGTTAGGAGGCATCCAACAAACACCAACAGCCCAACAGCATCAACACAGCACCAAACAGCACCAGGGTCACGCGAAGCGGGCATCCACCGTCTGCCTGCCTCGGATTTTCGGGAGCAACTTGTGCCCATCTCAAAGTCTCAGTCTTGCTCTCAGCTTACACTCAAGTTAAGCACGTAAGTCTGTTTAAAATCGTTCGATGCCCATTTTAAGTTGTTTTGTTTATGTGCTCATGGTTAACACGCACTTTGCTGTAGGCAGGTCTGAGGGCCGCACAGAGAGGGCACCGTCCGGAAGGGTTCGACAGCTCTGTTCCTGGCGCCGCCTAGGCAGGAACCATGCTTTTCCTATGGGGCTCTCAAGGAACTCTCCTTTTGGTGGAAGGTTCTGGGGACGGTGCTTCGTCCACCGAAAGTCTACGCGAGCGGAAAGCGGGCTTCTCACCCGGATTGAAGAGGACCACCTTTCCAGGAGAGCAGAGCAAAGACGCAGAGCAAAGACGCAGAGCACAATAGAGACCAAGGCAGGGTGTGCAAACCCCTGTACGTGTCTGTACATGTCTGTACATCCTTGACTGCTTTTGAGACTTTTGGTTCGAGCGCTTTGTCGACTTGGCTCCAAGCGTTCCGGTCATGGTAAAGGACCTGAAGGCTTGCGGCTCAAAGGGCTCGTTGCTCTGCTCTTTTGGCTCAATTTGCTCCTTTCTTTCATTTTCTTTCAGTCTGAGGCCAAGAGCCATGCGCCAGTCAGAAGAACTGGCTTGCGCTTCTTCGCCTTCTCCTTGGAGCGCAAGGGCTGCACCAGGCTGAGGTACTCGCATGTACTCGCCACTTCAGCGCTCCTGCGGCCTCTTGCTCTGAAACCTCCGCCGGCGCAGGTAAACGAGGGGGCACGCCTCCAGTAGAACAGATAATCTGCCGCGTACCCTGAGTCTACCCTCTCTCGCCTCTCTCGCCTCTCTCGCTTCTCTCTCTCCTCTCTCGCCGCTCTGTCCTCTCCCGCTATGTTCACTCCACTTGCCCCTGAGCCGCTGTTCAAGAAGCTGGGCTCGCGGCGCTTGGGGCGCTTGGAAGAAGGCATCAGGCCTCGGCGGCCCGTGCTCCCAAGAGTGGAACACCGCAACGCCCACGCTTCACACAACACTCGACAGAGCGCAAGCACACTCGCGGCCGGTCTTCCAGGATCTTCCAGGCCAGTTGCTTGATTTCCTTCCCTTACAGCCTTACAGATTTAAGCGAGCTTGGGCCGTTCATTCTCGGCAAATACAGCAGTCCTGGGGCTGTAGCACCGTCCCTCTCAAAGCTTCCCGTCAGATCCACACGAATGTTACACATCGCGCCAGATGAACACTGTGAAAAGCCTCAGACCATTCCCTTCCCCGCCCTAACCGCTCAGAACGAAACAATGCCCGACTTCTGCGGGCAGAGCAACCGACAGACTCCACAGAGCTGAGATGCACAAACTTACCATGTCGATGCCTAAACAAGCCTCAATGTATCAAATATGTATCGCCGAATCGCACGATCGTTTGTAATCCCCAAGCTCAGGCCCCTGCTAGGGGAGCCCTGCCTGCAGCTGTCAAAAGGCGCGCAGTGCAGCGAGTCCATCCTGCAAGTCGCCGTTTTCCCACCCGAAAACAAGAGACGCAGACAAACTTCAGAAAAAGCAAAGAGGTAGTTTCTAGGGTCAGGCCTTAGAGGAAACTTCAAAGTTGGGTTGCTTTTTGCAGTTTCCTGATGGTGCGCGATACCGGGGCAGTACTGCTAGCTATGTTGCGACCGCCCAATTAGGACCACAGTCGTCCTGTCTGCCAAGAGCTCCCCAGGGCGCTTCGCATTTGTGGCCTCCAGAATCAATCGAAAGCACAGCAATTCGAGCATTGCCTTATCGGGCACAAGGGACAAGCCTCATCACCAGACGGCCTGGCTTCTGACATGTAGTCTCAAGCCATGTGTGCAGAGCGGGCGCCACAGTTCCAGCGCTGAATGTGTCCCCAACTGATCACGGCCGCATGGCACGGTGACTGCGGCTGCCAAGCCGTATTGAGGTACTATGATGTGCTACGATGTGCTATGATGTGCTATGATGTGCTATGATGTGCTACGTGCAAAACAAGGCAAAGCCTGCAATGTGCAACGCTGCTCAATGCATCAAGTCTACATTGCAGGGCTTGCGGCATTCAGACGTGGAGATGGCTGTAAGTGCTCACAGCCGCCAGCAGGCAAGCTTCGATGAGTCCATCTCTACCAACTCCATACCACAGCTTTGTGCACAAAGTGCACACAGTGCACACAGTGCACACAGTGCACAGACTCAAGGAAAACACTCTGAAATGCACGGACACCTGTCAGAGAGCACTCCAGGAGGAGGCGCAAAAACAGTGCAAACAGGGAGCAAAAGGCAGAAGAGGCTCGCGCCAGGCCGCTAGAGGACACTCGAGACACAAGAGCAGAGCTGACTCAGCTGACAAATGCGTTTGGAAGGCGCGAGCTGAACAGGAGATGCCCCCATAGGACCGAGTTCCCGATTCCACAATGGCCGATCTGAGGGCCATGGCGCTCTCAGCCAGACCTCGGAGACATGCCTCCAGCTGCGCATCAGCAGCTCATGCTGCGCCCATTCGCTGTTGTCCCAGACATGAAACTGATTAAACACATTGCCATCGACAGAAAAAAGCTAACCTCGCTCGCGGTGTTGCAGCGTAGCAGCACTTTCATCTCAAGCGCATCCACCAAAATCTCTTTTTGCGATTTCTGCAGTCAAGTTGGAGATGTCGGAAGCTGTACAGCAGGGCACCTGCTTGCACGGGTTGCGCGACTCGCCGTGACTCAAAAAAATTCTCATTGTGCAAACAGAATATACATAATGAGTCACATCAGACCAGGGACCGGATGCCGGTCGCAAAGGGAATTGCAGGACCAAACTGCTCTTATGCAGGTCCTGGACCGACGCCGTGTCGGACCTCTTTGTAAATCAGCCCTGTACGGGGTTTGCCACCCATTTGGGAGCTGGTGGCATTTGGGATCGTCACGGTGCTTTCTGCGTGGGTGCCTTCTCTGCGGAAAGAAGCAGAAGGCTGCGCAGCACCGTTCAGCAGCGCCACACTCTGGAAAGGTTATGCACTCCACTCGGTCAAATTACGGATGTCAAACTTGTCGTGATGACTCATGTGTGGGCTGCTCTTTCTGCTTTTCGCAGAGCTCACGTGCAGGTGGGGGCGGGCAGGGCTGCGCAGGCGGCAGGAACATCTTGCCCTGCCTGCATGGAAAATAATCTGCACTCTGCCCTGCGGCTCCCCGTCCCCTGCACATTCCGAGCAAGGCCTAGCATGTAAAAAACATGGGCCTGTGAGCTGTGAAGGCAGCCCGGAACGTGGGCAAATTGGGCCGCAAGCCAACAGGCAAAAGCGGGCCCAGGCTGTCAGTACTGTCCCTACATTGCTTACATGATGGGCGTTCGACGAGGCCTTCACAGTCAAGGAGCAGAATAAAAGGAGGGGCTCGTACAAACACAACGTCGGAACCCTCCAATTTGTAGAAAACTCAGACGTGCGGGCACCGTTCCCAGCACTCATGTCCACCCCTCTCGCTCTCCTGCATCCTGCTTTGCTCTTCTCCACCCTGTCGCCTACTGCGCTGGGAGCTCGAGGGGTGGGTTCTTTCCTACGGTAAAAGTTCATGGTTCCTACGGGGTCATGACAGCTCGCGCGCGGGTGAAGGTTTGCTGAAGGTGGACAGAGAAGCCATCAGCCTGCGGGGAGCGAGGTGCACAGAAGGAAGCATAAGGAAATGCAAGTCATCACAAGCGCTCCTGAGACTGTGCCACCAGCTCGACCAGCCGCGCCACTGAGAGCCTCAGGGGGAGGATTTCTCAGATTTGGGCGGGCTGAATCAGATCAGCGTGCCGAAGCCGGGAGAGTTGGGCACATCGTCACGTCGTAAGGTTTGCATCAGACAACCAACATGCGCAACATGCGCACAACTTCTCCGCCGTTCTCCGCCTCTTCAGGATCACTCGCAGGAATGTGCTCTTGCTGCGCGGCACAGGCGTCGTTGGCAACGGCGCCGAGAGCTCTTGGAGCCTGCTTTGGAGCAAGCCCAAAACCTCCGCCATCGGCTCAGCAAGGCCCTCAGCAAAAACCAGGGTGCAAAATGAATCATTTACATTCTGCTAAACATTCAATTACTTATACAACATGCTTCAGTGTCTGTGTGTGCGCAGAATGTGCAAGAACCCCATCGACTCGAGCCGCACCTGATCTTGGCAACGCGTGGCGATGTAGGGCAGGAGGACGGACAGCACCTTGCAAAAGGAATTCGGATTCCACAGACGTCGGGGGGCCCTACCTCCACACACCCGGCACGCGCAGGGCCTGCTGCTCGTTCAAGCTGTCGAGACACTGACGCTGTCGCTTGTCAAGCTTCAGCTTCGGCCTCACAAGGGCGCGGCCCTGTTCCCAGATTTCCCCAGACTCCCAGGTTCCGGCAATGACACGGCGATGACTGCGCAGTGTGGCGCAGACAGCTCGCCAGGTCTCTGTTCCCCTCCATGGCCTCGTGTGCTCTAGATGGCAGTATTGGCACGCGGCGCCCTGTTCACAGTTGCCGTGCATGAAGCGAACGCAAGGACGTCCGCACACCTTGCAGGGCATAAACATGCCCCGTGCTTCATCTCATTTCGTCATATTCGCCTCGGCTTCCTGCCGAGAAGCGTCTGGAACAAGCAGACCCGGATCGGGCCTCCTTCCCCCTAACCCAACCCTTCCCCCCATGCAAAATTTTCTGGCCACCCCCCCCACCCCCCCCCCACCCTTTGACCCCGCTGCCCTTCCTCCCCTTTTTTTGCGAAACCCTCTTTCCTCCTTTCCTGTCCTGGCCGGCCCGGCTGCCGAGGCGGCGCGCGCAAGCGTTTCCAATCATTGTCTTAATGACTGTCAATGGGGGTCACCCGCCTCTGGGTGACCAAAGCCGCCTTCACTCAGGGCCAACACCTCCTCCAACACCTCAGCCTCCTCAGAAGGCGAAACCGGAACATCCCCCACATCCTCGGCATCCGTGGCATCCTTGGCATCCTCGACCGTCTCGATCTTGCAGTCCTCGGTCTCGTGCAAGCCGAAGGACGCTGCACGCCTTTGCAGGAGGTTTTCCACGAACCGGGACTCTGCGTGTTCCTCGGCGCAAGGATATGCAAGGCTTTCCCGCTTTACTGACCTTACCGACGCCACATGACACCACACCACAGCTCTTGAATTCTGTCGGCTCCGTGATGCTTACATGACTTCCACTGTGCGCGCAAGGCGCATGGCCAGCAGACTCGCTCCGAGGAGGCAGGCTGCGAGCGCGCTGGCTGGCGCCGCGCACCACGTCCTGGTCCTGCAGGGGCCATGGGCCGGGTGGGCGCCGTGCCCGCACACGGAGGCACACACAGGCACACACAGGCACACACAGGCACACACAGGCACACACAGGCACACACAGGCACACACAGGCACACACAGGCACACACAGGCACACGCAGGCACACGGAGGCACACGGAGGCACACGGAGGCACACGGAGGCACACCGAGGCACACACGGGCACGCCCACACGGGCGCAGCACACGCGCGCAGAACGTCGAGGGCTCCTGGCCTGGACAGAGATGAAGGTCGAGCGGTACCTGTGGCAGCACAAGCTTGCAAAGGCTATTGCAGCTATTGCAAAGCAATAGAAGTGAAAGAAAAGGCTTTGTGGGCTGCGCACGTGAGCTTGGCGGGCATCTCGGATCGAACGGAGCAGGCTTCCGCGATTGCGACTGTCTGAAACTTCCCTCTTGGAGCCGATGGCTACGTCCATCGAGCCTGGAACCCACATCCCGGACTTCAACAAGGCATTGGACAAACCTCATCGCAACATTACGTGTGGTGATGTGCTGCGTCCTCGGGCTTCGGGGTGGGTTTCTTGCCGACAACTCCCGTGGCAAAGCAAAGCTCGTGGCTAGACCCGGTACCAAAAATGCGCAGCTTTGCCTGTGCCCAGTAACAGGCAAAAAGCACGCAGTCCCAAGCTAAAGGCATCGTGGCTTCGCTTCAAGGCGCGCCACAGCCGAGCTTTCAATGCAGCAGATGAGTGGAGTGGAGGAAAGCGTATGAAGATTATAAACGAGAAAAATAGGCCTTTTCTCCCTCTTTATTATCTTCCAGTATTCCTTCATTAGCAATATTGTGACGGTGGCCGCTATAAATTAATACTGATATTGTATGTTAAAAGTAGTATTGTTATAAGCTGGTGTCCTCGTTCTCGCTTGAAAAGAAAAGAATAATAAATGCGAGAACGAAGGCAGTAAATTTAATGAAGCAAAGATTCGTGAAGAAGTAAACGACATGAAAGTAGTAAATTATAAGGAGAAAAGGGAACAAAAAGCTTATTCATAATGTAAGCCCTTATAAAATAGCTCTTTTTGGACGAATTTCTCAAACAGGAAAAAATTAGAATCTTATTCCGAGAGCCCAATCGACTGAATGCTGTCCTTCTGCCAGTCACTGGGACTTACCCTTGGCCGGCACGCACCTTCGCTTGCGGTGTTCCATCGTAGCAGCACTTGGCCTCAAGAGCCTCCACCAAGAAGAGTTTTTTGCTTTTTCAATTTTCCGCCTTCAGCGCGGCATCCCTGCAAAGGAAGAAGCTGTACAGCAGGGCGCCCCTATTCAATCTTGCAGTGTCACTGACTCGGCTTGTATAATTTCGGGCTGGACCAAACTGCTCTTGCGCAGGTCCTGGACCGAGGCCGGGCACATGTCAGTTTCTGTGCGGGAATAAGAAGAAGAGTTGAAGAAGAGATGCGCAGCACCGCTCAACACCACACTCGCGAAGGGCTCATACGACAGAACTGTTCGCACGTGAGTGAGTGATGACCCATGTGTACATTGTGTACAGTGTGTGCTGCTCTTTCTGCGTTTCGCAGAGCTCAAGTGCAGGGTGGGGCCAGGGCTGCGCAGGCGGCCGGAACATGTTACCCGGCCAGCATGGAAAACACTTAGCGCTCTCCCCTGTGGCTCCCGTCCCTTGCACATTCCAGGCGGGGCATTGCACGAAAAAACATTGGCCCGTGAGCTGTGAAGGCAGCCTGGAACATGGGCCGCAAGCCATCAGGCAAAAGCGGGCCCAGACGAGCATGCTGTCGAGCTTTTGTCAGTGCTGTCCCTACATTGCCTACATGCTTGGCGTTCGGCGAGGCCTTCACAGTCAAGTGGCAGACAAATGGGAGGGGCTCGGAAACAACGTCGGAACCCTCCAATTGCAGAACTCATGTCCACCCCTCTCGCTCTCCTGCATCCTGCTTTGCTCTTCTCCACCCTGTCGCCTACTGCGCTGGGAGCTCGAGGGGTGGGTTCTTTCCTACGGTAAAAGTTCATGGTTCCTACGGGGTCATGACAGCTCGCGCGCGGGTGAAGGTTTGCTGAAGGTGGACAGAGAAGCCATCAGCCTGCGGGGAGCGAGGTGCACAGAAGGAAGCATAAGGAAATGCAAGTCATCACAAGCGCTCCTGAGACTGTGCCACCAGCTCGACCAGCCGCGCCACTGAGAGCCTCAGGGGGAGGATTTCTCAGATTTGGGCGGGCTGAATCAGATCAGCGTGCCGAAGCCGGGAGAGTTGGGCACATCGTCACGTCGTAAGGTTTGCATCAGACAACCAACATGCGCAACATGCGCACAACTTCTCCGCCGTTCTCCGCCTCTTCAGGATCACTCGCAGGAAGGTGCTCTTGCTGCGCGGCACAGGCGTCGTTGGCAACGGCGCCGAGAGCTCTTGGAGCCTGCTTTGGAGCAAGCCCAAAACCTCCGCCATCGGCTCAGCAAGGCCCTCAGCAAAAACCAGGGTGCAAAATGAATCATTTACATTCTGCTAAACATTCAATTACTTATACAACATGCTTCAGTGTCTGTGTGTGCGCAGAATGTGCAAGAACCCCATCGACTCGAGCCGCACCTGATCTTGGCAACGCGTGGCGATGTAGGGCAGGAGGACGGACAGCACCTTGCAAAAGGAATTCGGATTCCACAGACGTCGGGGGGCCCTACCTCCACACACCCGGCACGCGCAGGGCCTGCTGCTCGTTCAAGCTGTCGAGACACTGACGCTGTCGCTTGTCAAGCTTCAGCTTCGGCCTCACAAGGGCGCGGCCCTGTTCCCAGATTTCCCCAGACTCCCAGGTTCCGGCAATGACACGGCGATGACTGCGCAGTGTGGCGCAAACAGCTCGCCAGGTCTCTGTTCCCCTCCATGGCCTCGTGTGCTCTAGATGGCAGTATTGGCACGCGGCGCCCTGTTCACAGTTGCCGTGCATGAAGCGAACGCAAGGACGTCCGCACACCTTGCAGGGCATAAACATGCCCCGTGCTTCATCTCATTTCGTCATATTCGCCTCGGCTTCCTGCCGAGAAGCGTCTGGAACAAGCAGACCCGGATCGGGCCTCCTTCCCCCTAACCCAACCCTTCCCCCCATGCAAAATTTTCTGGCCACCCCCCCCACCCCCCCCCCACCCTTTGACCCCGCTGCCCTTCCTCCCCTTTTTTTGCGAAACCCTCTTTCCTCCTTTCCTGTCCTGGCCGGCCCGGCTGCCGAGGCGGCGCGCGCAAGCGTTTCCAATCATTGTCTTAATGACTGTCAATGGGGGTCACCCGCCTCTGGGTGACCAAAGCTGCCTTCACTCAGGGCCAACACCTCCTCCAACACCTCAGCCTCCTCAGAAGGCGAAACCGGAACATCCCCCACATCCTCGGCATCCGTGGCATCCTTGGCATCCTCGACCGTCTCGATCTTGCAGTCCTCGGTCTCGTGCAAGCCGAAGGACGCTGCACGCCTTTGCAGGAGGTTTTCCACGTACCGGGACTCTGCGTGTTCCTCGGCGCAAGGATGTGCAAGGCTTTCCCGCTTTACTGACCTTACCGACACCACATGACACCACACCACAGCTCTTGAATTCTGTCGGCTCCGTGATGCTTACATGACTTCCACTGTGCGCGCAAGGCGCATGGCCAGCAGACTCGCTCCGAGGAGGCAGGCTGCGAGCGCGCTGGCTGGCGCCGCGCACCACGTCCTGGTCCTGCAGGGGCCATGGGCCGGGTGGGCGCCGTGCCCGCACACGGCACACACAGGCACACACAGGCACACACAGGCACACACAGGCACACACAGGCACACACAGGCACACACAGGCACACACAGGCACACACAGGCACACGCAGGCACACGGAGGCACACGGAGGCACACGGAGGCACACGGAGGCACACCGAGGCACACACGGGCACGCCCACACGGGCGCAGCACACGCGCGCAGAACGTCGAGGGCTCCTGGCCTGGACAGAGATGAAGGTCGAGCGGTACCTGTGGCAGTACAAGCTTGCAAAGGCTATTGCAGCTATTGCAAAGCAATAGAAGTGAAAGAAAAGGCTTTGTGGGCTGCGCACGTGAGCTTGGCGGGCATCTCGGATCGAACGGAGCAGGCTTCCGCGATTGCGACTGTCTGAAACTTCCCTCTTGGAGCCGATGGCTACGTCTATCGAGCCTGGAACCCACATCCCGGACTTCAACAAGGCATTGGACAAACCTCATCGCAACATTACGTGTGGTGATGTGCTGCGTCCTCGGGCTTCGGGGTGGGTTTCTTGCCGACAACTCCCGTGGCAAAGCAAAGCTCGTGGCTAGACCCGGTACCAAAAATGCGCAGCTTTGCCTGTGCCCAGCCCCATCCTCTCTCCTTTTTCTTGCAACTGGCATCTTTACCTTTTCTTAGTCAGATTTTCTGAGGCCCACGGGGCTCATGGGGCTCACGGTCACACGGTGGCTCACTTTCTCGAAGAGGTATCGGCACAGCCTCTGCTGCTCCACCAGCCTTCGGAGCGCTTGGGGATCCCAGGCATCCTTGGGCTCGAAGGAGAAGCTGAGAGAGATCATCTGGTCCAGTGCCTTCTCGAGGTCTTTTGGGATGGGGAAGTTGGCAAAGCACAAGACGCGGCCCGGATGCCCAAGACACTCTGGCCGAACAAATTTTTGGAGGTCCTTGGGAACTTGGTTCAAGGACCCGAACTGCAGTATCTTATAGGGAAACTTCCACAAATCTTCCTCCGGCAGGTAGTGCTTGGCATTTGCTGGGGAGTAGATGAGGGGGTCCATGAAGCCTGCCTCCCGCTGCTCAGCCACTCCAGTCATGCACCACCAACGGGGCATCTCGGGAGTGAAGATGTTGCGGGGTACCAGGAACATGGGGCAGCAGGACCAGGGCGGCACCTCGCCGTACCAAACGTCCACCATGGTCAAGGACACAAAGAGGCTGCAAACTGTGTACCTTCTCGGGACAGGCTCGATAAGCTCGAGCGCACGATATAGCAGCATTCGATACAAGTGCGTTAGCACAAGTTAATTCACAAGGACCTGGAAGATAGAAAGCTTCTCCAGGCTTCATTCCTAAAGTTGGACAAGATAATAGATGAAAAGATGTCCAAAAGAAGCATACAAACAATGGAGCTTCAGAAACTCGAAAACCTCCAAAAAGAAGAAAATGATTATTAAGACTTCACATTTTTAGTGAATTCTCTTAATAAATCTGTAGACCAAATATGAAAACCACAACAAAAGATGATAAAATATGAGAAAATAATTCAATGAGAAGTGAATTCCAGTCCAACAATAAATATTGAATCCTGTAAAGATATATGGAATTAGAATAAGAGCAAAGAATAATCCGCCGACCCCAGCTTTGAGCGGGGGAGGCGCTAGTGAAGACCCCATGGCGTCGGCGTAACCCCGCACCTGAAGCTGACTTTAAAAGGGCCCCAGTCCGTGCCCCGCCCTTCCCGCCCTTCCCGCCCTTCCCGCCCTTCAGTGCATGCCCGCCCCCTCCACCCTTCCCGCCCGCTCTGCCCACCATGGCTCCGCATGGTCCCATGGCTCCATGCCCCTGGCCCTCCGCCCACTGGCCCCATGGCCCATGGTCCCATGGCATGCCTGCCCCCTCAGCTCCCGCCCTTCCCGCCCATGGCTCATGGCCCCATAGCCCCGTGGTCCCATGGCTCCATGCCCCCTGGCCCACTCCTGGCCCCATGCTCCTTTGTTCTATGAGCTGGCTTCGTGCTGACTGTAAAGGGTCCTTCCCCATGGCCCCCTATGGTCCCATGGCTCCATGCTCCCTGGTCCCATGCCCCTCTCTTGCTAAGCTGACTTTAAAGGGCCCCAGTGCATGCCCGCCCCCTCCACCCTTCCCGCCCTTCCCGCCCTTCCCGCCCGCTCCGCCCACCATGCCTCATGGCCCCATGGCCTCATGGTCCCATAAAGGGCCCCAGTGCATGCCCGCCCCCTCCACCCTTCCCGTCCATGGCTCCGCATGGTCCCACGGCGCCATGCCCCTTGGTCCGCCCACTATGGCCCATGGTCCCATGGCATGCCCGCCCCTCAGCCCTTCCCGCCCTTCCCGCCCATGGCTCATGGCCCCACAGCCCCGTGGTCCCATGGCTCCATGAAACCTGGCCCACTCCTCTGGCCCCATGCTCCTGTCTTCTATGAGCTGGCTTCGTGCTGACTGTAAAGGGCCCTTCCCCTTCCCGCCCGTTCCGCCCGCCATGGCTCATGGCCCCCTATGGTCCCATGGCTCCATGCTCCCGCTCCCTGGTCCCATGCCCTCTCTTGATAAGCTGACTTTAAAGGGCCCCAGTGCATTGCCTCATGGCCCCATGGCCGCATGGTCCCATAAAGGGCCCCAGTGCATGCCGCCCCCTCCACCCTTCCCGCCCATTTGCCCCCTCCGCCTCCCCATGGCCGAGACATCCCTGGCCGCACTGGTTCCCTGGCCTCATGCCTCTCGAGATCCGATCCAGGGAACCAGTGCGGCCAGGGATGTCTAGGCCATGGGGAGGCGGAACGGGCGGGAAGGGCGGAGCAAGCGGGCAGGCGGAGCGGGCAGGCAAGCGGGCATGCGCTGGCCGCCCGCTCCGCCCGCCATGGCTCATGGCCCCATGGCGCCATGGTCCCATAAATGGGCCCCATGGCCCCATGGTCCCATCGCTCTAGCCCCCTGACCCCATGCCCCCGCTCCGCCCTTCCCGCTTGCTCCGTCCTTCCCACCCGCTCTTATCATGGCCTAGACATCCCTGGCCGCACTTTCATGCCTGGTCCCCTGGCCTTATGTTTCTAGACCCGATCAGATGACTTTAAAGGGCCCCCAGTGCATGCCCGCCCTCTCCGCTCTTCCCGCTTGCTCCGCCCTTGCCGCCCGCTCCGCCTCCCCATGGCCTAGACATCCCTGGCCGCACTTTCATGCTTGGTCCCCTCTGCCTCTAGACCCGTTCAGATGACTTTAAAGGGCCCCAGTGCATGCCTGCCCGCTCCGTTTGCCCGCTTGCTCCGCCCTTCCCGCCCGCTTTGCCTCCCCATGGCCTAGACATCCCTGGCCGCACTTTCATGCGTCAGTGAAGACCCATTGCCCCTACCACCTACTCCGCCTCATCCAAAGCTCGACCGGGCCCCAGTGCATGCCCGCCTAGATATCCCTGGCCGCACTTTCATGCCTGGTTCCCTGGCCTATGCCTCTAGGCCTGTTCGGATGGCTTGCCTGCCCGCTCCGCCTGCGCGCTTGCTCCGCCCTTCCCGCCCGCTGCGCTTCCCCATGGCCTAGACATCCCTGGCCGCACTGGTTCAGTGGCCTTATGCCTCTAGACCCGATCAGGTGACTTTAAAGGGCCCCAGTGCACGCCCGCCCTCTCCGCTCTTCCCGCCCGCTCCGCCCTTCCCGCTTGCTCCGTCCTTCCCACCCGCTCTTATCATGGCCTAGACATCCCTGGCCGCACTTTCATGCCTGGTCCCCCGGCCTTATGTTTCTAGACCCGATCAGATGACTTTAAAGGGCCCCCAGTGCATGCCCGCCCTCTCCGCTCTTCCCGCTTGCTCCGCCCTTGCCGCCCGCTCCGCCTCCCCATGGCCTAGACATCCCTGGCCGCACTTTCATGCTTGGTCCCCTATGCCTCTAGACCCGTTCAGATGACTTTAAAGGGCCCCAGTGCATGCCTGCCCGCTCCGTTTGCCCGCTTGCTCCGCCCTTCCCGCCCGCTTTGCCTCCCCATGGCCTAGACATCCCTGGCCGCACTTTCATGCCTGGTCCCCTGGCCTTATGCCTATAGACCCGATCAGATGACTCTAAAGGGCCCCAGTGCACGCCCGCCCTCTCCGCTCTTCCCGCTTGCTCCGCCCTTGCCGCTTGCTCCGCCTCCCCATGGCCTAGATATCCCTGGCCGCACTTTCATGCCTGGTCCCCTGGCCTATGCCTCTAGGCCTGTTCGGATGGCTTGCCTGCCCGCTCCGCCTGCCCGCTTGCTCCGCCCTTCCCGCCCGCTCCGCCTCCCCATGGCCTAGACATCCCTGGCCGCACTGGTTCCCTGGCCTTATGCCTCTAGACCCGATCAGATGACTTTAAAGGGCCCCAGTGCACGCCCGCCCTCTCCGCTCTTCCCGCCCGCTCCGCCCTTCCCGCTTGCTCCTTCCTTCCCACCCGAGCCCTAAACCCTAGGCCCTAAACCCGAAACCCTAAACCCTAAACCGTAGACCGCTCACGCTCCTCCTGCCTCTGCGAATTCGTCGAAAGATGGCCTGCCATCCTTGTTCTTGTCCGGTTTGCGCGGAGCATCAGGTTGAGGGGTCGGCGGCACTGGCGGTAGCCATTAAATCGGGCAGCGCGAGGTCCCCAAAGGACCGAGCAAATGCGGACCTTTTAGCCCGGGTCGTCCCGGGAACCCCTGCGTGCCGCCGGTGAACGGTTTTTTTTTCGTGGTTTTTTGCGTCGCCACGGAGGCCCCCAGAGGGCGCGCATCATGAGCATCAGCGGGTCCAGCCCGGGACCCCCAGGCGCGCATCAGGAGCATCAGCGGCTCCCGGACGGGCGCATCAGGAGCATGATGCCCCCCAAAGGGCGGGCATAAGCGACGTGTCTAAGCCCGGGGCTAGGAAAAAGGGAGTTTAGGGGCCTTATAAAGTGCTTAGAAACGTTAAGGGAGTCTAGGAGCCTCAAACGCTTAGAGATTTGAAGGGAGTTTAGGGGCCTGAAGATGCTTAGAAACTTAACGCTTAGAGATTTTAATGGAGTTTAGGGGCCTCAACATGCTTAGAAACTGCTCGCCCCGGGCTTCTGCGTGCGCTGCCCGCCCATGGGCGCAGCCCCTTAAATAACCAAGCGTTCACGTTCTTGCTTGAGCACTTGAAAATACACACTCTTTCTCATAATGATCCTGGCGGCAAGAATCCCAGGCTAATTCCCAGGTCCAGACTGCCAATGCCCTCGGCCCCTTGTTGCAGGGATGCCCAAGTCCTTTGCAAAGAGGCACCCGGCAGGATAAACAGTAGAATGACGGGACACCACTGAGACAGGAAGTCGAAACCCTGCAAGAAGTAGACACCTCTCAGGGCACCCATGCAGTGGGCCAACTTAAGCATGCATACTGAACGGTTACCCTGGCCCTGCCAGAGTGGAAGGCGAGGGCGGCACATGCAAAGGCGACTCCAGCAGTCTGCGAAGTCAAAGCGGCCGGGAAGCAGACCTCAAACAGCAGCGACAGCGTACCTGCCAAGACCTCAGCTCAACAAAACACACACTGCATGAACCCAAAAAAAAGTACGGCTTCGAACACATGGCGCCACACGCGATGTCTGTGCAATCGCAATCGCTGCAACTGGATGGCCAATGCCCGCGGGGACTGCACTGCAATGGCCTGAAGGAGCCACGTGAATTCCCCCCCCGGCCGCGACCACATGGCATCGAAGGTGTATGCCTGCAGTGTTGTTCCATTTCCCCAGAACTGTCTGAAGTACACAGAACCTGCAAGTTTGCAGAGGCCCGATCCACAGTATGTGGCCGCCACTTGTAGCTTTATGAATTCCAGCGCCCACCCATCAGCTTCGTCCCAACGAGCACCGGCATCGATGTCGTCGATGCTCGGGGAGAGGACCAGCATCAAAAGAGTGCCCGGGATCAAGGTGCTCCCATGTCCACCAGCTTTTGTTGCACAGAAGATCTGCGAGTAGTACAGGAACCAGCTTACGAAGGCGACGCCAAGGCAGCCACGAGGAGCCAGACTTGCGCAGGAGGCCAATAAACTAAGGCAAAGCAGCGCACAGGCCATGTCGTGCTGACTTGGGCTCAGCCAAGGGGCCGGCAGAAAACCATAGATCCGCTCACCTGCGTGCCCCAAACCCCGGCGTTGGCTTGGCTGGATCTGGGAGGAATAAAACCAGCGGTAGAAGCTTCGGTGGCCCTCCAAATGGTTCCAGCCGAGGCTCACCGCAATGAAGGCACAGTAGCAGCACTGGAAGCTCCGGGCCGGGTTCACACCGGCACGCAGCATCTTTGTAAGCACCGGGACCAAAGCAACGAGCCCCAAAAACCACAACACTGGGGCCCCGAAATTCCGCCCGCGGTGGACCCGGGCCCGCCAGGCCTCCGCCACTTCTGGGACCTCCGACCCTCTCCCATTGCCATGGCCATTCATAAGCTCCGCTGTTCCTCTCTCCCTCTTCTCCGCTTGCCCCTGCACATGCTTGCTGGCAACTAGTCTGTTCCAGAGTCCTAGCCAATCTCATCTGCTAGGAGGTATGAGTGGGGCGGCTGTTTCTGCTGCTTGGCACACGACCTTCTGCAGCGTTGTGGAGCGTAGTCTGTCTGCGAGTGCTCAGGTACGTGCACATAACACTTCCGTCTCAAGGACTCTAATAAACCCTTCTTCACTACTCCACATGTTGGTTCGCAAAAGCTTCGGCAAGAGGATGCAACTGCACACTGCGAATGCCTCACTCACAAACCGCTGACACCGTCGCACCACCAACGCACGCTGGGCGCACGCTGCTGTGCATGCTGCTACGCACGCTGCTACCTCGGTGTTTTGGAACTCACACTTTGATCTCACCAGCTTGACGATTCATGTCGAGGCGTGCAGAGGGCATATGCGCAATGCTTGCCAAGAGTCAGAAACATTCGTCAGATTTCGTCAGGCTACTGGAATTTGTGTCAACTTTAAGTGTCTTTTGACGAATTGTGCAAAATAGAGAGAGAGAGAGAGGACCTCTTGGTCAAATATGTCCTCATGCGGAAGCAGAATGGTTGCTAAACGAAAGCTGGTTTCTCACCGTGGCATGGATCCGAGATTTGCCAACTTCACATGGTTTCGTCCAAGGCGGCACCTATGCCCTCCGCACGTCAAGTGTGGTGGTGAAACTGAATTTTTCTGCAGAAGAATCAAACGTGCCAGTAGTGGAGCATTCGCTGCAGGAAAAAATTCGACACATGACAGGAGCTGTGCTTCTTTCTCAAAGTTTCCAAGCGCTTGCAACTTCTGACTGTGCGCTTTAGCCAATGGAATCGACTATGCTTTGGCCACCCCTGCCAGTGTGGCAAGTAATGTCGACACAGATTGGAATCTCGTTTAGTTCTCAAAGGTTTTCAAGCTCAGGGCATCCACAACACAAGATCCGGCGCAAGATACGGCTTCTGCAAACCTTCTTGGAGGTGCCCGAGCTCAAAGCTTGCACTGCTGCTCAGCACTAGCAGAGTCAGCAGAGCCATGCTGTTTTTTTGCTGTGAATGCTATGAATGCTATGAAGGCTATCGGCTTGAGGTTCACTGCTTCAGAAGAGACAGTGGCCCACCAGCAAGCCCAAGACTGCCAACCAAATCTCCAACTGCAGCAAGCTGGAGGCACTCTTTACCTTCAAGTCCATGGCCTCCCGTGCATGTGCTGCACATTCTGTGACAAACATCTGGAACATGTATGAACATCACCTCTAATGGGACCTAACACTTCAAGGACACTCACAAAAAAATGAATAAACCTTGGCCTTGGACATCCCTTCGAAGATGTTCCGGAACTCAAAGGCTGACATGCCCCAGACACAGCAGATAGCCATCGGCATCAGTACCCATTCAAGCACGCTGCTTCGCACAGTCAGCTCCGGATGGGTATACGCATCCGTAAGCAAAGCTGCAAGCACCGCTGGGAAGAGCACTAGTCGACAACAAATGTATGCCAACGTGAGGCAAGCGGAGTTCAACTTGTAAAGAAAGCTCTGCTTCAGACGGTGAACATCTGAACAGCACTTTACCAGCTCCACATTGGCCAAGAAAATGTTGGAGGACTCGCAGAGTCCTGCAATGGCCCCCCAGAAGTGCATGCTGCCTTTAACCAGGCCTGTTCCGTACACCAGGATCACCATGACGTGATGCACAAGGATGCGCTTGCGAGATGCATTCATGCCCTTCCAGAACAGGAATGGGATGTGAACCAATAGCCTGGTGCAAAGCAACACACAGCCATGAATGGACGAAAGGCAACTGCCGTTCCAGCGTGCGTCAACGCTTTGGGAGAGAACGTGTATGGATCCAAAGGCGCTTGGTAACCTCAGCTCAACCACATGACCATGATTGACCATGCCTCACCTCGCACAAAAACGTGGCGTCAGACCTTTTCAGACCTCTTGCAGAACCCCTCGCACCCATGAATTGCTGAAACTGTGGTTGAGCGGCAGTGCGACACTGAAGAGGAGCAAGCAAATCGCATCTGCAGCCCACAGGTCTCCCCCGGGTTCGCCACGTGCTTGGTTTAGGTCTCGCACTCTTGGGAATAACATCCATGACACTGGGATCGCGACCACTTGAGCAATTGCACAGATCGTCACATAAACTAACACCAGCTGCCACAGCCCCGCGAGGTCCAAATCATATCGGGGAGTCACCGCCACATCCATCACTCTCACAAAAGGCCTACCCAGGTTGAGCCATTTGCCATGCTGCGCAGAAGCTCTGCCAAAAGCTCCGCAAGATCTGCAAGCGGCCATCGCCGCCAAACGTGTAACCGACCCTTCACCGACTCCAAACCCACGCGATGCCCTGCTCAGCATCCCAAGCTCTATCGATTGTTTCACGCCGCGTCTGCTCTGCTCTGGCCGCACTATGTCACTATGTACAGGAGAGACCACTTCCGTTCAAACTCTGGGACCTGACAGGACTGACAGCCTTACTTCAAGCTGCTTCAGGTTTCAAATCATGGGTCCCAAAGCCTTGGAATGGTCCGATGCGCCAATGCAATGCGCAGCGACTCAGTGATGGTAGCTGATGGTAGCTGATGGCAGCTGATGGCAGCTGGCCAACACCTGCACTTTCCACTCATGGGACAGGCGCAGGACCAACCGATTCACCGTCTTTCGCCCCAGCAGCGTAGATTGCCCCCCCCACGCGCCCCTATCCCACAAGGAGTCCTCGGCCGGTCTGTTTTGACTTCTTGCACTGCCAGACCAAGCGATCTGTCGCCTTCATTGTTTCGACGAGGCGCCTGCAAAACAATGCGGCGCTTGGGGGCTTGGAGATAAAAGTGACAGTGAGCTAGGTTCAGCTAGGTTCAGCTAGGTTCAGCTAGGTTCAGCTAGGTTCAGCTAGGTTCAGAGGCTTCAACATCGAGTCCTTCTAGAAAGGTCCGCCTTGTTCCAGAGTTTGGCGAATCATGTCCACCTCGCAACTCGAGTGTAACTCCCCTCCACCCGCCCCTAGGGTGCCCCCATGGTGCCCTGCTCCGCGCCCTCCGTGCCTGCTGGTGGTTTGGGCCCAGTAGCCGCTCGGCAATGCGAAGGGCCCGCTTCAGTGCGGCCTCCTCGGCATACCGTGGTTTTTCTTCATGAACTCTTCATGGGTTCTTCAAGTGTTCATGTCTCTTCCCAAATGTGGTGCCCCGACGGCAGGCTGTCCCAGGTGGGCTCGGCACAGACCCAAGTTGTAGAGGGTCAAAGCCACCTGAAGAATCAAAAACACCAACACAATCGACACAGTCGACAAAGCCAAAACGAGCAGGTTGCCGTTCCCTGAGCCCGCTACGAAGGGCGTGTCCGGACAGGCCGAAGTGAGGATGACCAAGGCCTTCTGTGATGGATACGCGGCCATGGTCGTCACAAGGCAACCTACCATGGCCTGCTCGAAGTGCTCGGCTGCTTTTTGGTAGGCGCCCCGTGCAAAGTAGTGGTTTCCCAGATTGTTCAGGCCTGGAAGAGCGTGTCTTCTGACGCTGAGAAGATAGATAATATCATTCTCCGAGGGCCGCGGCACTCGGCGACACCGGGATGCTCCTTCCCGACAATGTCCTCACGGGAACATGTCTGCGGGTCTCTGCGGCCTCCCACGGACCCCAATGACCCCCAACATCCCCAAACCGAGGAATCGCGGAGCCGGCCTTGCGCAGTTCCAGGGCCTGCGGCGAAAGCAGAACCACATGTGCTCGCACGGCGTTGGTTTGTCCAACGGCTCGGGCTGTATGGGCACACTGGGCTCTGCTGTACTTCTTCTCTCACAGCGTGGTGAGTGACAGCTGAAGACCACGAAATCGGTCTGCACGAACGGTCGCACGGAGAAAGAGCGCCGATCTGACAAGCCTTCGGCTTCACAGGTCGATTCCCCACGCGGAGCACAAAGTACGGCGTAGGACTTACAGTCTAAAGGACGCTCGGGGCATGAAAGCGCATCAGTAATGCACAAGTCCTCGGACAGCTTGGAACCGATTGCTTGATTTTCATCATACGCATCTTCCCCTCGGACGCGGCAATGGCACGGGTCCGTCCCATGGACGTGTCGGTTTGTGGCCCAGATGGCAAGCGGGACTGCCGAACATGTCAGAATGCTCCCATTAGTGAATCTGCTTTTTCGGTCGACGAAAAAATTGGAAACCAAAACCGCTGAATCAGAAACCAGAACGGCTGAATCAGAAACCAGAGCTGAGTCAGAAACCGAAACGGGAAAATCAGAAACCAGTCTTGAATCTGCAACCAGGACGGCTGAATCAGAAACCCAGACGGGTGAATCAGAAACTAAAACAGGAATTCGGAAACTGGGAAAGAGATCATGCGTGGGCAACCTGCACGCGATTAACCCCCCCCAACCCCCCCCACCTCCTCCCCCCCAGTCCAGCGATGCACGCGGGTTTCTGATGCCTGGTTTCTGATGCGGGCCGGTTTCTGATGCGGAGTTTCTGAGACGGGGCAGTTTCTGATACAGAGTTTCTGATTCGCAGCGAGTTTCTGATGCGCAGTTTCTGATTCGCAGGCCAGTTTCTGATTCTCTTGTTGTTCCTGCTTTTTCGGGCCTCTCGAAAATTGAAGATCGATCGAGCACAAGGCAGTTTCGACCGGCAAGCCAAGCAAGGAGGTTCGTCTGGAAGATCCGACATAGTAAGGACCTGAAAGAGAATCCTTGATCTGAGGCCTCGACGGCCTCGGGCTATGCTTCGGCTGCGCAGCAATCGGCAAATTGGGTTACTGTCGGCGGATAGAGGCAGTTGCGCCTTATATAACTTCTTAACTCATTTACGTCTTGCATCGTTTTGCCTTTCGGTGGTCTGCAGAGCACGGACACTTGCACTTATGGAGCACTGGCGCCAAGCGCTTACCCCAACCTCGTTGCAAACAGCCTCCTATTGCCAATGCTTGCACAAAACCTAGCATCCCGTAAGCCGTAAGCTTTACCAACATCAGCTTAATCCTGAAGTGTGAGCTCCACCATAGTTGCAGAAGCACGCACGTTTATTTCTACAAAAGCATGTTAGAGCCGTTAAACGAAACGACAGCTGTCTAAGTAGCACTGCCACGATAAGTCTCAGACCCCAGCAAGACGTGTTGCGCCCTAGGCCTAGACAGATAGCTTCTATGCAGGATGACCATAAAACCGAACCGCGAACCGGGAAACCGGAACCGTAGGAACCGAACCGTGTAAGAACCCAACCGGGAGCGAACCGTACCGGACACGAACCGTAGAAAACCGAACCGGAAAGGGTTCTTAATTAAACCCGAAACTTATAGGGTACACGCAAACGACGCGAAACGACAGCAGGGGCAGGCGTAAGGCCTGCCCCTGCTGGACAAAACCTGACGAGGCGGGCGAACGCAGGGTTGAGGAATTATGGTTTAGGGTTATGTATATATATATATATATACATACATACATAAACCCTTGGGGCCTGCCCACTTGTGCTGCACATCTTCCCCGCAAGAGCCCGGCACAAAAAGTGACCTTTTTTGGGCCTGCCCAGCCCCAAGCACCTCAAAAAAGGTGACTTTTTGTGGCGCGCCTCTTCCCCGCAAGACAAAAAGTCACCTGTTTCGGGCCTGCCCAGCCCCAAGCACCTCAAAAAAGGTGACTTTTTGTGCCAAAGTCACCTGTTTCGGGCCTGCCCAGCCCCAAGCACCTCAAAAAAGGTGACTTTTTGTGTCGCGCCTCTTCCCCGCAAGAGCCCGACACAAAAAGTCACCTTTTTTGGGCCTGCCCAGCCCCAAGCACCTCAAAAAAGGTGACTTTTTGTGCCGCGCCTCTTCCCCGCAAAGAACCCGGCACAAAAAGTCACCTGTTTCGGGCCTGCCCAGCCCCAAGCACCTCAAAAAAGGTGACTTTTTGTGCCGCGCCTCTTCCCCGCAAGAGCCCGGCACAAAAAGTCACCTTTTTTGGGCCTGCCCAGCCCCAAGCACCTCAAAAAAGGTGACTTTTTGTGCCGCGCCTCTTCCCCGCAAGGGCCCGGCACAAAAAGTCACCTTTTTTGGGCCTCCCCAGCCCCAAGCACCTCAAAAAAGGCGACTTTTTTGTAAAGTCACCTTTTTTGGGCCTCCCCAGCCCCAAGCACCTCAAAAAAGGTGACTTTTTGTGCCGCGCCTCTTCACCGCAAGAGCCCGGCACAAAAAGTCACCTTTTTTGGGCCTGCCCAGCCCCAAGCACCTCAAAAAAGGTGACTTTTGTGCCGCGCCTCTTCCCCACAAGAAGGGTTTAGGGTTTAGGGTTTAGGGTTTAGGGTTTAGGGCTTAGGGTTTAGGGTTTAAGGTTTAGGGTTTAGATTTAGGGTTTAAGGTTCAGGGTTTAAAGTTTAGGGTTCAGGGTTTAAGGCTTAGGCTTTAGGGGTTAGGGTGCAGGGTTTAGGGCTTCAGGTTTAGGGTTTAGGGTTTACGATAATAGGGAGGGGGGGGATTATAATAACACCCCAATGAGGTACCCCTAAACCCTAAACCCAATATTAGGAACCGTGCGAACCGCGGAATCGAACCGTTAGAACCGAACCGCGCACGAACCGTCACCGGTTCATAAAAGGTTCGGTTCATTACAAACCGTACCGAAAGGAACCGTGGCCACCCTGTCTATGCCGAGATACTCACTCCACGACTCTGTGTTTTCCAGTCGGTCGCTTTGTGCTGCAGGCCGGTCGAGAAGTTGATGCTCGACCCTGGGAAGTCTTCCAATGCGAGATGTCGCGGTTCATTCATTCATGGGCGTGATCGATGCTTGGTCTTGAGAGACAAATCGACGTGGTGGTCTTCCCTGTGTCGCTTGCGGTGAGCTGATCGGAAGAAGCTAAAGAAATCATGCTTTCATTCGGTATGATGTTTCATGGAAACAAATGACCAACGTCTAGAGTCTAGAGCTCATTGCCCTCGTATTCCACGTCGTAAGCACTGGATAGCACACGTGTCAGGTTCAACGAACTTTGCACACGATGCAATAACGCTTTACTCAAGCTGGAAGGCAGTCCGCAGGCGTAGATTTAGCAAGATTTCCGCCGCGGCCCTGGTAGATTCATTGTTGGTAAATCGACATGAAGCAAGGTACACTTTTGAAGGAATGCAGAGACGAGAGGGCCAGAACATGCCAGAACACGGGAACTGTGCTGAGAATGGCTCTCCAAGATCTGAGGGGCCTCTTTGTGCTGTGACAGCGCATCCTCGGCCTGCCTGCCACGATCACGTAAAACACAACCCGCTGCGACTCCCAGAAAGTGTCGGCCACGCCCTGCATCGTGGTAGGCCACGCCCAGGCTGCTGCAAACCTCACAAAAGAACATACACGAACCCAGGATGATCATTGATCCATTGATCATCAGAGCACGGGACTTCTGCACCTTCCCGTTTCTTGGAATATCCCCCATCGAAGGAGCCGGCCTCTGACTTCGTGAAGCGAGCATATCTCAACGCCTGGCTCTAAGCGCAGCAGGAGCAATGATGAGACGCCTCCGAAACCCGAGAAAAGAACAAGAGGCGCGCAAACACGCGCAGGAAAAAATTGCACAAAATGCACTGCGATGCTGTGGCCTTGGCGTGCTTCTCAGCATCGCCCGCACGAGCACGAATCGCATCCTCTGAGTCTAAGCGAGAAAGACTAAAAAACAAAAAGACTAAAAAAAATCAAGAGAAAGAGAAAGAGAGAGAGAGAGAGAGAACTTTTTTTGTAGGCCGCGCAAATTAACAGAGAGATTGTACGAGAGAACTTCAGGCTCTTGAGAATGCTTTACAATGTTCTGATGAGGGGCGCTCAGTCCTCCAGCAAGGCTCCCGCGCGCTGGTAGAGGGCGATCGCCTGGCAAAGACCGATTCCCAACTCAGAAGCTCTGCGGAGCCAAAGGCGGATCCTGTGTGGGGTCGCCGAGTTGGTGGTGCTGCCTCCCGGCCTCGGAATCAAGCAGAGGTTGAAAACATGGGAAAACGCAGCGGCCCTATGAGCCGCAACACCCGCCGACCCGACTCTACTGCAAACTGCTGCGCCGCTTCCGAGTCTGAGTTCTTCCCCCTCGCCTCGTGGAGGCTCATGGCCAGGCCGAGGCCTTTTGAGGTCTTTCGGAGCTCCTCCTCCTTTCGACAGTGAAGCAGGGCATGCAAAAGGCATGCAAGGCATGCAAGGCATATGCAATAAGAGCGCTCGTAATTTGCGGAACGAGAACACAACGTGGACCGCGGGCTCCTCTGCCGCGTACTCGGCCTCTTGAATCCTCAGAGTTTCCTGAACGAGAGGCAAAGAACCACTCCTCTCGCCTAAAGTTCCAGGGCTCAAGGGCAGGCTGGGATCTCACCTCTCCCAAGAGCTTTTCAAGGCGCTCCACCGAAGTTCCACCGAAGTTCCACCGAAGCTCTACCGAAGCTCGACCGAAGCTCCTCCAGGTATGCCAAGCCGGTAGCGGCACGGCCGACATCCGCCCCCAGCGTCTCGAACTTGCCCATGTCTCAGCTCTCGTTGGCTACCAGGTCGTCACACACACACACACAGCGCGCGCGTGCGGAGACACGCCAACCACCCAGTACCCAACACTCAACCGTTACCGCATTAGTTCCTCATGAGTTCTCAAGTCAAGCGGCTGATGTAGGTGTTTGAGGTGTTGGAAGCATTGGAAGCACTGGAAGCTTTGATGCTGCTGGTGCTCGAGGTGCTCGAGCTGGTGCTCGAGGTCCTCGACACTCAACAACAGGAGAATTGCTTCTCACCATCTTTGGGGGGGGGGGCCGAAGAGCTGCCTGCGCAGCCGCGGGAGCCCGCGCAGGAGGGCATCCCTCACCGGAAGTGCCTCAGGCAAAGCAAACAGTTGGGGTGAAGCCAGTCTCTCTTCACGGCTCTGTTGAATTCGAATCTCGTTTTGGAGCCGAAGCATTTTCTGGGAGTGTTGGAAAGTTCCCACTCTTCTCTCACAGAGGCTCGTGGTTCGATCTCGTGCTTTCGATGGGTGTTGAACCCAAGTCACAGAAGCGCACCCTTCTCGGAGCACCCTCGTCCATTCTCGGAAGCTGGCGACTCCCCCCCGGAGTGGCTGCAAAGCAAGTGACCGTCTCAGCGGTGCCCCAAAAGCGTTCGAAAGAGCCCTCTCCAATCTCTTTTCTTTCTTCCAGCGGGCGCCTTCTTGATTTCGTTCTTTCCTTCTTTCTTTATTTCTTTCTTTTTCTCTTTCTTTCTTGATTGTGATGTTTTTTCATTTATTTTCCTCCGTTTTGTTCTTTCTGTCTAGTCTTTCCTTATTTCATTACTTCTTTCCTTCTTTCTTTCTTTCTTTCCTTGCTGCTTGCTTGCTTCTCTCTTTCGCTTCCTATCTTCCTATCTTCCTACCTGTCTATCTTTCAATCGTTTTTTCTTTCTGTCCTTCTGTCTTTCTTTCTTTGTTTTGTCTTTATTTCTTTTCGTTGTGGCATGGGGGCCTCAACCCCCGTGCATGCGCACACCCCGGTTCTGCTTCTTCGAGGACCGCTATACATCCAGATCGGCCATACCCTCGACTACCAAGTCCCAGTTCTCGTATCTCCAAAGCCCTTGCCAAACTCCTCTGCAACCCTCCTTGACTACTTGGCCTCCCGGTCGTGCTACTGGCCCCCCTTTACCGAAGCTTCGGTGTCTCTCTTCTTCTTCTCCTTTTTCCTCTTCTTCTGCTTCTGCTTCTTCTTCTTCTTCTTTCACAGCGGAGAGGCTCCCGCTCTGTCTCTCTCTCTCTCTCGCTCTCTCGGCTCTCTCTCTCTCTCTCTCTCTCGCTCGGGCTGCTGCCCTCGCCAGCCGCATCTGGATCGAGGGGACCAGGTCAAAAAAAGCGATTAGAAGAGCGAAATACGGAAAAGAAAGTCTCACAGCTTCGAGTTGGGAGAATCTGTGTGGGCTGAGGTGATGATCTAAGTTTAGAAGACATCGAGATTCAAGGCCGTTCTTGGTCGTGCACAGTTTGCATCTTTTTGCAAAATTATCATCTTTGTCTAGAGCCAAGCTGTGGTATGCACGAGCAGGGCCTTCAAGACGTCATCATATGCCATCGTATGCCATGGATGCAACCGTGCAAGGTGCACAGAAGAAAGTCGCTGCACTGCTGCTCTTCGCTGCTGGGTCTATGGTAGAGGTGAGACAGAAAAAGCCTTCGCCTTGCTCGGAGGAAGCGACAGCACAGCCACATGACAGCGTCAACAGCGTCAGGCTGTCAGGCGGTCCACTCCTCCATGGGCCGGCCCTCGGCGATGGCCTTTCGGATCATGGATTGGAGGTTGGCCTCACGCACAACGCACCCGGGCGGGTATGGGGCGATTCAGCTTTTAACGACGTGAGAAGCCACATCCGCTCAGCACATCCGCTTGAGCTACCTCCCATCCTAACATCCCCTGTTTTGCGTGTGGGTGCCTGCAGCTCGCGGCGCACTCGCTCCGCCCCTGATTGAAGGGCCTCCGCGGCGGCCTTGCCGTGCAAACCCACCGCCTCGGGGCAGCCTTCGCCCCTCTCTGGAGCCTCCATTCCTTACGAAAAGGGAGATTCGGGAAAAAATAGAGGATAAGCACCAATTAGCACCAACTAACACCAAAATTCTCCCAGTGTCCTAAAGAGCTTAACAGCCGACAAGGGCGCCGGCCAAGGCTGGCAAAAAGAAACAAAGACCAAAAACATGGCACACAAGTGCCAAAGCATCTGGTGTGCAAAGCTGCCAGGAGACCTTTCGGCTGGGGAACGAACGGCTTCAAGTCACGAGGGGCACGCTCCTCCTCTGCAGCCAATCCTCTTCCGCCTCCTTTGCGGTTCTGGTCTCCCCGGTCTGCCCGGTCTCCGCGGTCTCCGCGTCCGCGGTCCGAGCGCTCGCGGCTGTCTTTCTCTCGCCGACCCTCAGGCCGGCGGTCCTCAACCCTTCGCTCGTCTCTTCGGTCGTCCCGGCGGTCGTCCCTTCGCTCGTCCCGGCGGTCCTCAGCCCGGCGGTCCTCAACCCGCCGGTCGTCCCTGCGATCATCACGGCCGGGGCGCCCCTCACGACCATCACGGCCATCACCACGTTCGTAGCGACCGTCCCGGCCGTCCCGGCCGTCCCGACCATCGCGGCGATCGCGGCGATCGCCGTAGCCACGATCCCTCGAGCGGTCGCGGCCACGGTCTCGAAAGTTTCGCTCATCTTCTCCTCCTTTGCCACCGCGCTCCCCACGCTCCCCGCGTTCCTTGCCCTCGTTCTGCAATCGCTCCAGGTAGCTACCCTTGCCAGGTTTTCCTGGTGGGCCAAGTGGCTCTCCATTTGCCATCTTCTTCATAATCATCATGGCTGTGGCTGATGGCTTGCCTGAGCACTCGAAATGCCTCTCAAGGTCGTAGTAATACTCATCCTTCTTTTCTTGGGAGCATCTCGCCAGGATGTCTGAAATACTAGTCTCTGCTATTTTGTCAAGCTTGAACTTATCAACGAGATGCTTCATTCTCTTGTCACGATTCACTGCCACAAATGTGCCATCTTCGATTTCCTTCATCTTCGTGACCAACATCCCACATGGTGATCGCGCCTTCTCCATCACTTCTCTAAGTTTCCTCAAGTCTTCATCCCACGTGTCAAGACGATCCTTCATTAACTCGTTGAGCTTCTCAATGTGCCGTGTTTCAACATAGAACGCATCACACAACTCTTGGATGTCTGGGTGGATCCGGCCATGCTCGGAGATGTACTCCTGTTCCGTATCACCTCTCTTGGATACCCCACATCTCCAACAGTTGAACCTGCACAGGCATGCAAACTTCAAGAGCTGCTCTGTACTGTGCGAAACGCGAAAACAGCTTAAGATGGAAAAACAATTACACCACCGAAGACCCCAAACAGTACGGTGCCAGAATGCGCAGGAACCAAGCATCTTTACTTTATCAAACCCATGAATCGTGTATGCAGTATGCAAAGGGAGAAGGCGACTCCTTATTCTGCAGATTGTCGTTGCGAGTTTCTAGCGTTTAAGATTTGATGCGCAAGTCATCGCTGCAGCTGCTTTCATTGATTCTTATGACTGTTACTGTGAATTGTCGTCGTCGTAGCAGTAGCAGTAGTAGTAGAGCACTAGCAGCATTCCACAATAAAATGGCTGCCATTATGAAGTATATTAAAATAAGACCAGTTAACACCATTAACACCGAATTTCACGCGTCTAGATATGGTTGTTCTTTTGCGTAGACTTGGAGTAGACAAAAACGCCAATGTCGATACTCGTTTGCTTCCAACCTTGTTTTTACGCTGCTGCGCGCCTAGTTTGGCACAGATGGTAAAGGTCTTGCTTGCTTCTCGGCTCGCAGGCAAATTCACAAATTTGCGGGAAAATTTTTGCGCGTCGCGAAAACCTTGCAACAGTGCGGGAATTTCAGACGCATCGAGCGCGCCGCAGTTTTTGCCTTGAAAGCCCTGCCGCGGCACTGCGCGGCCCCGACCCCACAAATTTCCACGATTCTCCTCGATTCTGCAGCTTGCTTTAAGACCATCCGCTACCCACGATTCTCCTCGATTCTCCTCGATTCTCCTCGGCCCCCGCGGCCGCACGTGGACAGATCAAGTTGGTCCCCAGCGGCCACGAGTGTATTTGTTTCAGTTTGCCATTTTTTGCCGTTTTTGGCGATTCTTGCAGAGCTATGCTAATAATCTTCAAGTGCCATTTGTGTTTTTTGTGGCCGTGGTCCCAAAGGTCCAACTTCATGGGTTCTCGAGTCATTCTTGCTGAACAAATCAACAGGAGTCTTGGCTCGCAAGGTAGTTCCCAAGCACACAAGTACTCCAAGTAGTGACACCTTAAGTTGGTGTTTAAGGACATGTCTCCCAAGAGCACTTCTTGTGGAACGTCCAACTGTCAACGGTAGTAACTTTCACCGTTGAGGCAGATATACAAAACATAGCAAGCGTTTTTGAGTTGGATCCTAGACCCTCACTCCTTTACTCGAAACTCATGGGCTAATTCAAACGCAATACTTAGGGAATTGCTTCTCAAAGTCTTCTAAAGCACTAATGATCACCTCCGATTAACAACACCCCCTCCCCCCCCCCGGTCCATTGATTCCAACCCCCTGCTCGTTTCTCCGATTCTTCTTTTGAATCGGACCCTGTAAGCGCTCTCAAGCCCTGCAGTCTTTAGAGTCAAGGCCTCAAGGCCCTGCAGTCTCTAGTTTAGGGCGCTAGCCCCTGCAGCCTCTACGTTGAAGGAACAACCGGCAGCCTCTTGCTAGGGCTGTTAAATAGGACCCTGTAAGCTCTGCAGTCTTTGGAGTTTGGGCCTCAAGGCCCTGCAGTCTCTGGTTTAGGCCCTGCAGCCAACGTCTCGCAGACCGTGAGACCCGCCACTTTTGTGAGCCATCCAGTCCCCGCAACCCACCACGCCTTGCGAGCTACCAATCCACCGCAAGCCCCCCCACAATAGTCAGCCACCTAGCGCCCGCAAACCACCGAGCCACCACAGCGAGCCGCGGAGAAAGGTCTCTCGCCAGGCCAGGGGCCGCGCAGGCGCGTACGGGTTCGTACGGGCCTGCGCGGGCCCTGCGGGCTTAGGGGCTTTACGGGCCTGGTTAAGGACCTTGCTCGAGCCGCGAGCCACCGAGCCACGCGAGCCACAGCGAGCCACAGCGAGCCACAGCGAGCCACAGCGAGCCAACGAGCCACCACTGTAGTGAGCCACCCAGGCCCTAAAAGCCACCAAGCCACCGCCGCAAGCCACGCTGCTCTGCTGAACCACCCAGCCCCCGCGAGCCTCCAAGCCACCACTATAATAACCCAACCCCAACCAACCACCCACTACTACGGTGAGCCACCCAGCCCCCGTGAGCCGCGAGCCACCGCGACGCAGACGCAAGCCACCGAGATGCACGCCACTGCGCGCCACCTCGCGCCACCGCGAGCCACCGCGCGCCACTGCGAGCCACTGCGAGCCACTGCGAGCCACTGCGAGCCAACGCGAGCACGCGAGCCACGCGACGCGAGCTACCGCAACTCTTGTCAGCCACCAAGCCCCCTCACAAGCCACCGCGAGCCACCACTATAGTGAGCCACTCAGACCCCGCAAGCCACCGAGCCACCACGCCGCGCGAGCCACCCTTTTCATGGGCCGCCAGCCCGAGCCACCGCGCAGCAGCTGCTGCGCAAGGCTTCAGGTTTGAGCGTGGACCTTTGAAAAGGGCTTTTGTGTATGCTTGAATACCGCATGAAGGGCAAGGGGACAAAGCAAACAAAGGGAGACACAGGGAAACAAAGGGAGACCAAGGGAGACAAAGGGAGACAAGACGACGCTCAGGAACACGGCAAAGGCCACCCACATGAAGGGAGACAAGGGGAGACAAAGGGAGACAAGACGTCCAGGAACCCGGCAAAGACTACCTGCGTGGAGGGAGACAAGGGGAGACAAAGAGACAGGAACACGGCAAAGTCACCTGCATGAAGGGAGACAAGGGGAGACAAGGGGAGACGGCGCCCAGGAACCCGGCAAAGGCCACCCACGTGAGGGAGACAAAGGGAGACAAGCATAGTCAAGCAGCCAAGGACCCGGCAAAGGTCACCCCATAAGGACAAGGGGACAACGGTGACAAGGCCCAGCAAGGGGAGACAAGCGGAGACAAGCCAGGAAGGCGGCACCAGGAAGGCGGCAAAAGCAACCCGCTCGAAGGGAGCCAAGAGGACAAAGGGAGACAAAGGGAAACAAGACGCCCAGGAACCCGGCAAAAGACCGCCCACGTGAAGGGAGACAAGACAAGGGGAAACAAAGGGAGACAAGACACCCAGTAAGCCAGCAAAAGCAACACACGTTAAGGGAGACAAGGGGACAAAGGGAGACGGGAGACAAGACGCAGGAACCCGGCAAAGACCGCCCACTTGAAGGGAGACAAGGGAAGACAAAGAAAGACTTGGGGAGACAAGACACCCAGGAACACGGCAAAGGCCACCCACATCAAGGGAGACGAGCGGAATCCGAAACAAGGGGAGACAAAGGGAGACAAAGAGAGACAAAGGGAGAAAAAAGATACAAAGGGAGACAAAGGGAGACAAAGGGAGACAAAGGGAGACAAAGGGAGACAAAAGGAGACAAAAGGAGACAGGGAGACAAGATTCTCAGGAACACGGCAAAGGCCACATGAAGGGAGACAAGGGGAGACAAAGGGAGACAAAGGAAACAAGACGCCCAGGAACCCGGCAAAAACCACCCACTTGAAGGGAGACACGGGAAGACAAAGGGAGACAAGACGCCTCCTAGGAACCCGGCAAAGACTACCCACGTGGAGGGAGACAAGGGGAAACAAAAGGAGAGAAGATGCCCAGGAACCCGACAAAGACCACCCACATGCAAGGAGACAAGGGGAGACAAAGGGAGACAAAGGGAGACAAGACGCCCAGGAATACGGCAAAGGCCACCCGCATGAAGGGAGACAAGGGGAGACAAGGGGAGACGGAGACAAGGGCAGACAAAGGGAGACACGACCAGGGAACCCGGCACAGGCCACCCACATGAAGGGAGACAAGGGGAGACAAACAGAGACAAGACGCCCAGGAACTCGGCAAAGGCCTCCCACAGGAAGGGAGACAAGGGGAGACAAAGGGAGACAAGAAACCCAGGCACCCGGCAACGCTTACCAGAATGCCGGCAATTCCTTAAACGAATTTAAGACCCCAACAGTACAACTGTTTGGAGAACAACAATAATTGTAGGAAAAAGAAAACTGCGAACTGTACAGTACAGAACATGCAAGTACAAAGCAACGTGCACAACGTGCACAGCCCATGACTCGCCATGAGTGTCGGCAAGAGCTAGCCCGGGCTCGCCAAAATTCTTTTCTGAGCTGAAGTAACATCTGGCTTGAAGCGGTGAAGCATGTGGTGAAATGTGGCGAAATGTGGCGTGTCGTGAAATGTGGTGGAATGTGTGGAATGTTGTGAAACGTGGTGAAACGTGGTGAAACGTGGCGGAATGTGATTGGCATGAGAATCACCAGAGCCAAAGACGAAGGGGGGGAGGGGGGCGAGGAGTGGAGGGATGTCAACCGCGTCAACTTTGGGAAACTGGGCATGAAACTCACGCTGTGATCGTGTGAAAAACGACAGGTCGCTCTCCGTGGGCGACCTTTACTAATTGTGGTCACTTGCCTTTGCTATCTGCCATATCTCCACGTCGGGGGTGGGCCCGGTTGGCACATCGCATTGCATGACTGTGGGCGGTTCCAGAAAGAAAAAACACCATGAAATATGAAATATCTGCAAGCAGAGGCAACCTTGACCTTGTGGAAACAAACTTAATGGAAGCAAACTTGCCAAGCCTGGATGCATAGACGTTAGCCTCGCATCGAGGGCACGTCCAGTCACCAGGCTTCAACCCTGGCTTGATCTCCCACTTCTTGTTCTCCACAGCCTTTGGGGCACCTGAGACTCACACGGCTCGGAGGTCTGTCAGAAAAGACCGTCCACAATAGTCCACATATACCACATATTCAAAGAGTCTCGCGCTGTTCTCTGAGTTCTTGGATCACTGGCACACCTCAGCCAGGGCTCTGCCAGCTCCGGCTGCACCTGCTCCTGCGGCTCCGGGAGGCATTTTGGCTCCGTTCTGTGCCTTGCCCAGCGAAGTGATAGATGCTTGAAACTCACGGAGGACAGTACGGGGTGGTGAGCCTGAAGCGCCATCTGTGCCATGAGCGGGTTTCCTTGGCAAGGCTGAGGAGCTGTGCTGCCCCTCCAAAGAGTCAAAGAGCTCGCCCTCTCTCTTGTCTACCCGTCAACACTTTCCCCGGAAATCCCTCCAAACATCGCTGAGATTCCACCCATCATCGCCATGTTCATTGGGTTGAGTGGCGGCTTGCTGGTCGTCCCGAACCTTTGTTGAAAGACAACCCCTGAAAGCACGTCCATAGCCTACTGCGTTTCCCCTACAGTGCTGCAGATCCCCACAGACCAGCGCCAGTCTCTGGCACGGGGGGCATGGTCGGGTTGGTCATGGCCATCATCGCCTGGAGCCGCTGGAACCTCGTCTCAGCCATGCAGCCGCGGCTCACTCAGGGTTCGTTCTGGTCTCTCCCGACACCCTCGTATCCGGGATCCGGCTCTCCAAGATACGAGCGTTACGACCATGATACGGCCCGGCAGTAGTATGCCGAGCAGCGTGCTGCGGATGTCCTGCATCGCGTTGCCATCATCACCGTCATCGCCATCCTTGGCGCCTTTCTGCTTCCGCCCCATTGGGGCTCACTTCACAGAATCCGAGACGAAGACGTAAACGAAAAAGACAGAAAGCAGTTCCCGCGGCAAGAAAGCAGTTGGATCTGTTCTGGATCAAATCACTGCTCTAGCTGCACCTGCACTGCATATCATTGCTTCGTCCATGCCCTTTGAGAATACAACGGGGATGAAGTTTTCACGCCTTCCTCACCCGTGCTCCATCAATGTCTGTGCAACGGCACACTATTTCTCAAACAGGAGTCAATCGTCAACGAACAACTCCACAGAATAATGGGTCTTTTTTGGCCATCTCCTCGCAGCAGAATTTCGAGGTCTTTCTTCTGGCCGGTGGACAGATGTCTGTGCCTCAACTGCCCAAGCAAGCTGGCCTTGAATAGAGAGGTTATTCCGGCTGCATTGAGAGCGCATTCAGTTTGTGCTTCCAACTTCAACCCGACAAGCCAGTAGGCACAGCCGGCATGACCTTTCGATTGTCATGTTCATGGGCTGCATCCTTCCATGCAGCCATCAGTGAAAGCAGAATGTACTGCGCAGCCGTAAAACTGTGTGAAAGTCTGCGAGCTTGCGCAGGTCGCGCACGAATGCTGTCCTTCCCTACGCTGCTAGCAACGGCAAGGTAGCATCTGGGATCTGGCATCCGCCTATTGCCTGCATCGACACGTTTAGTATAGCAAAAACTTATCCTGCAGCTGGCCACCACTCACACTGGCAGTCGACGCTGATCGTAGATCAAACTGGAGCATCGCAAGCAGTGGCTGAGTTTTTAAACTGACGCTGCAAAGTGGTACACGAGGCAGCTTCTCAAGCTATAAGTGCCGGACTTGCACAATGAGGACAGCGGCCACATGTTGAGGACTGTGGCTGCTCCTCGACAGCCGTAGCACTCTCTAGCAGATTGGAACTTGTACGTACTGCAACGCTTCGAAAGGCCTGGCACCGTCATCTTGAGCGAGGCCAAAACATTGGGCAGGAAGGCCGCAAAAAGCTTCCATATACCGTACCTCAGGTCATGGCCAGGATGAAGCCAAGCCTTTTGAAAGATGCAGTTTTTTGCCGTTGTTGTTGCCTTTGTGTTCGCCTTGTTCCTTGGATCTTCAGACCTTATCAAGTTGCTGTCCCATCCCCCCCCAGCTCAGAAGCGAGCATCTCTGTGATGAAGCCGACAAATGGCCAGCCCACGACAATGATGGCGATTCCCAGGAAGTATCTCAGGTCACAAGCAGAGAAGATAAGCACAGGTGTAGCCGGGAGATCGAGTCACCGGCCCTGTTGTGCCCTTCCACTTCTCTTTCCGGAAGAAGAACTTGAAGGCCTTTAAAACAGTCCAGGTCTAGCAGCCTAGCATGCCCAGTCCCATTCAGTCCCCTCTGCCTTTGTTGGACCCAGGAGGAGGGCAAGACCAACCAGAAAAGCGACGTTCCTGGCAGCGTCCCATGAGAACTCTTGGCAAAGGGACTGGAGACATCAAAACGCGGAAATGAAAGCGCAACGCAGGGCCGAGCGCACCCGAGCGCCAAGAGGGTGCGATCAAAGAGCAAGAAGATGCCAAGAGTCACGAACATCACCCCGATGCCACATAGGCCTCACAAGTTCTGTCAGTAACTCTTCGGAGGGCATTTTAACACTTGAGAACAGTGACTTTGCCAAACCCGTCGCAGTTTCCGCTTGTTGCTCAAAGTGCAGAACCACAGCTCTCTTTTTCTCATGTCATTGGCGATCCCCGTTCTAAACCCTTGAAGAGCTCGCGGCACAGCACGCGCAGGACATGCGGCTAGGACATCTCAGCTGGAGAATGCTCCACAACTCGCAGGTCGGTCACTGTGGCCTCCCCGGCTCCCCAGAGCCGGGGTCAAAACGTTGCTGTCCGCAGAACTCCACAGAACCTCCCCAACCTCTTCTGACTGGTCACATACCGTCACATACCCCGTCACACTGACTGTGCAGAGGTCTGAAGCGCGGACATCAGTCGCCTAGGCCTACCAGGGCCTAGAACCCTAGAAAAGCGACAGGAACTCCGCCCTAATTGGCCGCAAGGGTCCTCTAATAGGGCTTGGCCCTGCCAGGCGTTCTCCGAAACTCGTATCATGTGCACAGCTGATCCCAGTTTCTATGGGCCCTGTGCGAAACGTCTGTACAGCGGCATCATATGACAGCCGTGCATTTTGTCATCGGGGTCTCTGGCAAGTTCAGGTTAACGTTCTCTTTGCCAGGAATCTCACTATCACTTGCCTTACTTGCCTTACTTGCCTTACTTGCCTTCAAGACTGGATCGAGGGCAACCGTGGCAGGTTCAGGTAGCTCCAGTCGCTCAGGCAGCTGATTTTGGTGCTCCAGCTCTCGGCCTTCGAGTGAGCGATCGCACAGCTTTTGGGAACGTTAGACAGAATTCCGGCCCCTGCCTGTGAGGTCTGACCATGCAGGCCGAAAGTTTCGAAGGCCTTAGAGGCCAACACTCGTATGCGAAAAGCGTCACGCAAATCAAGTCCGCTAGTTGCTTTGACTGCTCATCTTGCTCTCAAGTCCTCATGAAGCTCAGCAGCTCGGGAGGTCCTTGGGAATGTGCTGAGGCCGCCCCATCTCGTGTCCTTAGGTGCTAAGGCCCCTGCAGGCCTGAGGCCTGTGATGTCCTGTGAAGGGAACCTTTTGTGGGGAATCTTGTAGAAAGTTTGTCTTGGGTTCCTCGCGACTTTCGTGACTCACCTCGGTCGAGATGTTGTTGAGCCACCTCTAGCTAAGCGCTGCGAGGCAAGGCAGATCAGATGATTTGGCACAGGCCGTTCAGAACAAACTTGACAGAGGTACCTGTTCAACCCATCCTGCCCAGCCAGAAGACATGCAGGGCATCAAAACAGCATCAGGTATTGACATGGCTCCTGTGCCACGGCGACCACAAGCTCAGCACCTGGGTCATCTAGAAAAGGCCACATCCAGGAGAGATGTAGTCACCAGCTGGGGAACGCAGCATAACTAACGTGTCTGAGCTCAGCACTGACAGGATAGGTTATCAGTTCTCTCGGCACCATGAATGCCTTAGACCCAGCACTCGGCGTGATGTGATTCACAATCGCAAAGATGCGCCTCACTGTTTGTGACTCTGTCTCTTGATTCTTGAAGTTCCCAGAAGCCTCTAAAATGCATCCGTGGGACTCCAGGCACCGCAGATGGTCGGGAAGGTGCTCTTGGCCGCGGCCTCTTTTGAAAAAAAGACGAAACCAAAACACCCCTTTGAATCCTTTCATGCTTCCTTCTCTTGTCTGAGACTGCCTCCAAGGCCCAGCGGCATCCGGAACCTGCACCATCTCCGACATCTCCTGGCTTTCCACAAGCATTTGTTTTCGTCACACCGGCGCCGTCCCCCACGTGCCCAACTGTTGAGAAACATCCTCGCAACAGTTTGGGCCAGGTTTTGGGGGGCACCAGTAGCTCACTTTCGAGAACGCTGAGACCACCGGTCCGCGGATCCCCTGAAAAGAAAAGTTGATGAGCGTCTTCTGCAAATCAAGCACACAAGTGTGACAATGTCCACAGTGAGCTCGCCATGCTGGTCAAGAATTTCCCAGCTTGTTACAATGCTATATCGCATCAAGTACCCTACCCCGAGCAGCACCCCACCAAGACCAGGGTTTAGGACCAGATCTCAATCCACCGATCCACAACCCACAGCAGCGCTCATCAACGCCGATCGAGCCAAGACACCCAGTAATTATGATGTAATTATGTCAACGTCCTCGAAAAGTTCGTCAAAGGTAAGGACAATGAGAAGGGAAGACCGCTTCCAACCCGGACCCGTGCATATGCATTATTCCCGCTGTCGAAATTAGTGAACCCGGATGACACGCTACAAGAGTGCCTGAGTATGTGCCTGTCAACATGAGCAAAGGCGCAACGTTCGTGGCAGGCATGCACATTTCTTGTGTCACTAATGTGTGCGCGTAGTGTCGCCGATCTCAAGCGGAAACTGCGTATTGCCAGGTGGTGTTGGGATGATCAGTTCCGACATAAGTGCCGCAATCCACCTGGATGCCAAAACTGCAACCACATGTTCTATCATTCCGCCCGCAAATTCGGAATGAACTAATGCCTTACGAAGCCGAACATCACATGGTTCATCGACAAGCAATGTCCTGGCTCAAATCTCTGCGTTTCTCCCTCATGCTCATCGATGCCGACGTTTAAAGAAACTTGGGCACACCCTCATGGAGCGCAGATGGGTTTACACTGAGCTGAACAGGTTGCACGAAAGTTTCAAACGGCTTTCGCAATCTGACAAACTTCGGCAGCTTGAATGGTAGGGGACCTTGAGGATTTGGTGCATGTCGCCCACACACTATCTCTCTCTCTCTCTCTCTCCTGCACGCTTAGCCCCCCCCGAGGGGAAGGCTGCCCCGAGGGGCGCGCGATGTCCGTGGGTGCGTTGGTTAGGAAGGGCCATGGTTAAATCTCTCTCTCTCTCTCTCTGCACGCTTGGCCCCTCCCGAAGGAGGCACCCACACTCTCCTTCTTCTTCTTCTTCTCCTCCTTCTTCTTCTTCTCTGCACTTAGGAGCCCCCCCACTCTCCCTCTCTCTCTCTCTCTCTCTCTCTCTCTCTCTCTCTCTAACGCGGTTTTCTTCTGCACAGCAGCGTCCCCCGCACGAAGCCTGGCACGTTCAGGCCGGCTTGAAAATTCACAAGCACCCTTTGAAAAGCCACCCTATGGTCTCTTCTTGTGTCTACAGCAGAGGCTTCAATTCGATTCGAGTTACGGTGTTGAGTTTCTTCAACCTTTGCCCTCAGCAGTTGATGAAGGGCATGAACTCACGGCCGTGAAAATCCAAACTTGATTTCCAAGCGTCCACGACAAAGCTTCATTCCTTCGATTACGGCTCTGCTCAAACTGTTCGCACAAGTACGCCCACTCGTTCTTGGGCGCGGGTGAGATTGGGGACTCTCACCGCAGATGTCCAAGCCCGAAGCCAGATGCCCTGGTATTTTGCCATTTCGCTGATGTCGAAAACCGTCACAGTTTTGTGCACGATCACAAAGTCTATCCATCACCGCCCACATGCAACAATAAGCGCGCGGTGATCAAGAACCATTGCCCCCCTTGCCTTGAAGTCATCATTCTGACCGCCTGAGCTTCCACTCAACGCGGCCCACAACGTCGCAGAAATATGGGTCAACGGCCTTCTCTGTTGATGTAGGCCTCAGAACAAGACCCAGGCCGTCCCCAAGCAACAATTGCCAAAGTGGGGGCAACACGAGACCCCGACCGGCAATCCACAAGCAAGGCGCTCTGCCCTTCAATGCTGGGGGGAAATCTGCTGCAGCATCACCACGTGTGACCAGGGCCTGCGTCGCGGAGGAGGCGTTCTTGGCGGGGACGTCTCTTGTGACACCTGGCCATGCAAACCCGAAACCATGTGGTAAGCATCATGCCATGAAAAAGCAGCGGTCAGAGGATGAAAGCACCTGCCATGCGCATCCCGGTGCACCATCAGCCATCGACATGGTTTTGGCAAGATGGCCGATCTATAAGAAACAGCTGTGTCAGAATGGTGAAGATGCTAGAACCTAAATTGCTTCTGTCTGCGGGAGAGACAGCTGCTGAAAGGCGACTAGTGCATCTCAATCGTGTTCTTGTCCATCACATGTTCTTTTGTCTCTGCTGGAACCACCCCCTGCAACATGATGTGGAGCGCACATGAGCGCACGTTCTTGACAACCTGGGAGCCATGCCAATCCCAATCTTCTTGTTGTCATCCAACATGGAGCTCTGCCTTGGGAATGGACAGGCGCCTGCCAATGCTGGGAGCATGAGTGAAAAAAGCCATCCCTCTTGAGTGCCAGGCTCTGCAAGGGAGCTCGGTGCGCACGGCGCAAAAAGGAGCCAACAGCTTTCACGGCAACATGATGCAAAAACTTTGTGCAGCGCAACATGCGTCGGCAAGCCCAACAGCCATGGCTTGCATTGCATGGCTTGCTCGTTCTCTTTTCCAGAAAACCACGTTTGGACTCCAGGATCCTCGTCAACAACCTCTTGCACTGCACTTGCCATTCAGAAGAATCTCCAAATATAAAGCCCTGTACAGGCTGTGAGCCCATCCATAGACGCCCTTTTTGTGAAATTGGCGACGCCGGCATAGGGCGCTTATACGGTTTAAGGCTGGGGTTTAGGGTTTAGGGCCTTTGATCCTATAGCTTAGGTTTCAGGGTTTGGCGTTCAGTCTTGCTTCTGTGCAGATGACCACAAACTTGTGATCAGCTCCTTAAAATGATGGTACCTGTTTGTACAAATACATGGGCGCGGCCAATGGGTCCCCCAACAATGTACCCTTATTGAGGGAACCATGCGCTCGTTTGTTCCTCTCAAAGGCGATGTCTAGGTTGCTTTGGTTACGGTTTACTTTTTGCAGGTGCTCCCAAGTGACTTCCAAACTACTTCCCACATCAATGTCAGCTCAGCTCTGCTAGAGAACACATACAGTATCTTCGAGTTGCATGAGCTGAAAGCAAAAAGCATCCCTTGAGTGAGGCGACCACGGACAGTTCATCGCAAGGCATAACCAGGCTAGGATGAGTTGCTTCGCATATGTCTTGCAATGACTCATGACAATTCGTGCAAGTGAGGTCGCCCATGTCTGTAGGAGATGTTCCGGATACCCGTCTTTGAAAGCATAGGCATAGGTTTCTTTGCCCGCCATCCGAGCGAGATCAGATTTAAGCTGCAAATGCGCCAAGAGCGTTTAAGCAAAGAGGTCGGTTTCTGGCCTGCATTACCTTTCCTTTTCTCGTGATGGGTCTCTCGCTGCAGCCTTCCCAGCTTCCTGGAAAGCGCCTCTTGAAAGATCGCTGCCACTGCCTGCCACTAAAAAATCAAGGCCTTCAACCGCCATGGCCGCAGCACGAAGCAAGCACATCAAACTGATCGCTGAATCTGGTTTAACATCGTCGACATCCATGACACAGGCACGTCCGTGTCTCGCACTTGTAGCTCAGGCTTGACATGAGGACTTCTTGACTGATCCAAAGGCTACGAGAGAGGTAAGCGTCGCTGCACTTTGCAGTCTGCACGATCATGGCAAGGAAGCAACTGTGACAGCTTGATTTTAACACAACCGCAGGCGCTTGTCTCCTAATGGTCTAGTCGTTTTGGCATGCTGGCGCTTGCGTGTGCGCGCTTTATCTTCAGGGCTCGTTTTCTGGGATCTTCTGGGCCTAGCCGGCCTAGCCAAACTTGTCAAGTCACTTGGAGGGCCTAGCCATGTAGATGAACAGTCTAACCACAATAACATCTTGTACCAGTGGTGCGCAGGTCAACTACCTCTACGTTTGGAGCAGGACATCTTGCGACGTCGCCGGGATTCCGTCGTCATTTCCGTCGGGTGCGGCCCCTCTCCGAGAACATCAGCGAGAACCTGGCGTAAGGTCCACTGAAGCTCATTGGCCTTCTGGCCTTCACACAGAGCCTGTCATTAGAGCTCCTCCTTTGGGAAGCAGCAGCCTGGAAGTCTCAGCCGAATTCTCTCGGAGGCATTTCCCGTGGCACTCCCAGGCTGCGGGCGGTCATAATTGTAGACGCCATCCCAGCACTGGGCATTGCCGTTGGGCCCAAACCTGGCACAAGGTCAAGAAAACAAAACACTCCACACTCGGGCCTGGTCCAAACAACGTAGGGGATGTTAGGCGGGTAAGTCCGGCAGATCTGCTTGGCTTCGCAGCAGTTCTCGTAACCGAAGCCTTCGGCCCAACCTAAGTGCCAATGCCCGAAAGTAGCTGCTGCAGGATGAACTTGAAGAAACATGAATGAACATGGTACTCGCGGGGATCTCACACTCGGAGTTTCCCAAAGGAAGCACCTGCGCAGAAGCCCATTCAGCAAACTTGCGACGGTTTGCAGTGTGCACTGCGAGGTTGCCAATGATCAAAGCAATGTCGGCGTTTTGTCGCCACCAAGGTCCGGAGCTCCTCCCTCAGCCCGCGGCTGTGGTGCCCGGGGGGTAGCAGCTCTTTGCCCCAGAGATCCAGCCCTCACCTGCGCTGACATTGCACTTCCCAAACATCGCCCCAACATCCCAAGCACACCCCAAGCCCACCCCTGCAAATGCCCCAAACCAACGAATCGCCTGCTTCCCGTCCATCGTCACCCGTTCGAAACCAGCACCTCATGTCACTCACAACGCTCCGCGCTGAGTTGGGGCCGAGACTACGCTGCTTTGGTCCGGGCTTCTGCTCACCTTCCTCTGTGCCCCAAACCTTTGGAGGCGCGCTTCTTCAGTCAAAAGCTCTCATGGAGTATAGACAGTATAGAAACACAAATACTTGGATGCGCGCCCAATGCGTGCACCTCTCAGGCAATATGAGCTAAGCCAACTAGCCTCCCTCTGCATCTTCCCTCATGTTCCCTCGTTCAACTCTCTCAACGAAGTTCCTCCAACACATCTCCCGAACACGCATCTCTCCACAACACATCTCTCTTCTAACCCTCCAACATACTCCAACACTCCTCTTTTTAACTCAGAAGCAGAGCAGGGGCCCAGGCTCTGGCAAGGAGAAGCACACCTTGGCACCGAAGAGAACACACAGAGGGGGGAGAAGAGAAGCCTCTTTCTTTAGAGGAGTCTCACGTCCGAGAGAGAACGAGAGATTCGTAAGAAAGAAAAAAAGAAAATTGTGGGGGGCGGGGCGGGGGGGGGGGGAAAAGTACCAAAGGGCAGAGGGAAATGGATTCACATTTCAGCACCAGGCTTTTGCACAGGACTCGATTTCGTTGGCTACGAACTTGTCGCTGCCTCAAAGCAACTCAGGACAGCCTGACTGCGGTGTGGACTGCGGAAAAGCAGCAAAAAGCCGAGGCATAGCAAAGTGCCGAGGCGAGTAAGGCCCGAACTCATGCAGTCATCCAAGAAGCAGCCGATTACGGCACCGTAGCCTCAAGTCGTCGGGACGGGGGTTGTGGTGTTGCCACTTGTGACACACTAGTGGTGGCTCATCGTGACCCTTCCTGGAGCAACTTAGTGTTTTAGTGTTTAAGCGCACTTTGGAAAAGCTGCCCTTCTAAATGGCCTTGCAGGTTCGTGAAGAGCGCCTTTCCTGCATTTCGGATCACGGTGTTTTGCTCCTGCAAGGCAGTCTGCACTGACATGCACTGACCATGGCACATGACTCACGGCGGTGCGCACCTGACACGCCGGCCAGTTTTGTGCGCGAGCCACACAAGCCAGGACCTGGAAGGACACAAGCACTGGAAAGGACGTTGTCCTTGGCAAGGTAAAGAAAGGCGCGGGCCGCGGCCAACTGCCAAGGAGCTTGGACCTGGCACAGACGTTTTGCAGATTGTTCAAGTTCATCTCTTGGGAGTCGCTTTCAATCCAACAATCCAGAAAGGCGGGCCATTCCTCAGGAACTCGGGGCCTCGACAGGCGCGACATTCCAAATGGTGATTCTCGTTTCTCTCATTCGTGCTTTGTCTGATGAGTGCCTGGAAGAAGAGCCGCAAACGGAGCTCTAAAGCGCTGGATGCTGGGGGCCGGATGGGCCACGGATGGGCGACAGGGACAAGAAGGAAAGCTGAACCCATTCAGAACAGTATCATTGCCCATGCTCCTTGCGACAGGAGGCCATGGCACCATGAAAACTCCCTCACAAGCCCCTAGCAGCAATCTAAGAGTCCTCACACTGGGAAGAAAGTGTCCTCAAACCATCGCAATCGCTGTATGGCAAAGGATGCAGAGCACGTGCTTTCCGCGGCACGTAACAGAGCTGTGACCGTGCGAAAAAAAAACGCATTGCACTTGTGTGTGCATCATGCATCTGCTCAAGTTAACATATAAATGGCACCAGGGCCATCGTCCGGGAGTTCGCCGAGGCTTGAAAGCAAACATCGAGAGCACGCAGCCAGTCGGGGCCTCAAGCGGCTCAGAGCCAGATCTTGCAAAACCAACTGCCCCAGTGATTGCGTCCACTTGACGGGGCAGGGGGGAGCATCATGAGCATCAGCTGGGTATATTTCCGGCCACATGGCGCCCCCTACACCCCAGATCTTGCAAAACCAACTGCCCCCAGTGATTGCGTCCACTTGACGGGGCAGGGGGGAGCATCATGAGCATCAGCTGGGTATATTTCCGGCCACATGGCGCCCCCTACACCCCAGATCTTGCAAAACCAACTGCCCCAGTGATTGCGTCCACTTGACGGGGCAGGGGGGAGCATCATGAGCATCAGCTGGGTATATTTCCGGCCACATGGTGCCCCCTACACCCCAGATCTTGCAAAACCAACTGCCCCAGTGATTGCGTCCACTTGACGGGGCAGGGGGGAGCATCATGAGCATCAGCTGGGTATATTTCCGGCCACATGGCGCCCCCTACACCCCAGATCTTCAGATCTTGCAAAACCAACTGCTCCAGTGATTGCGTCCACTTGACGGGCAGGGGGGAGCATCATGAGCATCAGCTGGGTATATTTCCGGCCACATGGCGCCCCCTACACCCCAGATCTTGCAAAACCAACTGCCCCAGTGATTGCGTCCACTTGACAGCATCATGAGCATCAGCTGGGTATATTTCCGGCCACATGGCGCCCCCTACACCCCAGATCTTGCAAAACCAACTGCCCCAGTGATTGCGTCCACTTGACGGGGCAGGGGGGAGCATCATGAGCATCAGCTGGGTATATTTCCGGCCACATGGCGCCCCCTACACCCCAGATCTTGCAAAACTAACTGCCCCAGTGATTGCGTCCACTTGACGGGGCAGGGGGGGAGCATCATGAGCATCAGCTGGGTATATTTCCGGCCACATGGCGCCCCCTGCACCCCAGATCTTGCAAAACCAACTGCCCCAGTGATTGCGTCCACTTGACGGGGCAGGGGGGAGCATCATGAGCATCAGCTGGGTATATTTCCGGCCACATGGCGCCCCCTACACCCCAGATCTTGCAAAACCAACTGCGTCCACTTGACGGGGCAGGGGGGGAGCATCATGAGCATCAGCCCCTACACCCCAGATCTTGCAAAACCAACTGCCCCAGTGATTGCGTCCACTTGACGGGGCAGGGGGGAGCATCATGAGCATCAGCTGGGCATATTTCCGGCCACATGGCGCCCCCTACACCCCAGATCTTGCAAAACCAACTGCCCCAGTGATTGCATCCACTTGACGGGGCAGGTGGGAGCATCATGAGCATCAGCTGGGTATATTTCCGGCCACATGGCGCCCCCTACACCCCAGATCTTGCAAAACCAACTGCCCCAGTGATTGCGTCCACTTGACGGGGCAGAGGGAGCATCATGAGCATCAGCTGGGTATATTTCTGGCCACATGGCGCCCCCTACACCCCAGATCTTGCAAAACCAACTGCCCCAGTGATTGCGTCCACTTGACGGGGCAGGGGGGAGCATCATGAGCATCAGCTGGGTATATTTCCGGCCACATGGCGCCCCCTACACCCCAGATCTTGCAAAACCACTGCCCCAGTGATTGCGTCCACTTGACGGGGCAGGGGGGAGCATCATGAGCATCAGCTGGGTATATTTCCGGCCACATGGCGCCCCCTACACCCCAGATCTTGCCAAAACCAACTGCCCCAGTGATTGCGTCCACTTGACGGGGCAGGGGAAAGCCATCAATGAGGCATCACTGGGTAAATATTTCCGCCACATGGTGCCCCCCTACACCCCAGAATCTATGCAAAACCACTGGCCCCCGTGTATTGCGTCCACTTGACGGGGCAAGTGGGAGCATCATGACATCCGCTGGTATATTTTCCGGCCACCTGGCGCCCCCCTAACAACCCAGATTTCTTGCAAAACCAACTGCCCCAGTGATTGCGTCCACTTGACGGGGCAGGGGGGAGCATCATGAGCATCAGCTGGGTATATTTCCGGCCACATGGCGCCCCCTACACCCCAGATCTTCAGATCTTGCAAAACCAACTGCTCCAGTGATTGCGTCCACTTGACGCATCATGAGCATCAGCTGGGTATATTTCCGGCCACATGGCGCCCCCTACACCCCAGATCTTGCAAAACCAACTGCCCCAGTGATTGCGTCCACTTGACAGCATCATGAGCATCAGCTGGGTATATTTCCGGCCACATGGCGCCCCCTACACCCCAGATCTTGCAAAACCAACTGCCCCAGTGATTGCGTCCACTTGACGGGGCAGGGGGGAGCATCATGAGCATCAGCTGGGTATATTTCCGGCCACATGGCGCCCCCTACACCCCAGATCTTGCAAAACCAACTGCCCCAGTGATTGCGTCCACTTGACGGGGCAGGGGGGAGCATCATGAGCATCAGCTGGGTATATTTCCGGCCACATGGCGCCCCCTACACCCCAGATCTTGCAAAACCAACTGCCCCAGTGATTGCGTCCACTTGACGGGGCAGAGGGAGCATCATGAGCATCAGCTGGGTATATTTCTGGCCACATGGCGCCCCCTACACCCCAGATCTTGCAAAACCAACTGCCCCAGTGATTGCGTCCACTTGACGGGGCAGGGGGGAGCATCATGAGCATCAGCTGGGTATATTTCCAGCCACATGGCGCCCCCTACACCCCAGATCTTCAGATCTTGCAAAACCAACTGCCCCAGTAATTGCGTCCACTTGACGAGGCAGGACTGCCCGGGGCGACTGCGTGTAACTGGCGCAAAAACGCAGCCCGGCAAGGCTTCCCAACGTCCAGCGAGGAAGTCACGTGAGCGTTGCAGGAGGGCCTCGCGGCCGACTGTGCCCGGTTCGCACGCCAGGCCGCGAAAAACACTTTGCATGGCAGTCACGGGCGTGCCGAATTCGGGATAGCGTCGAAGCTGGACCACGCAAAAAGGGGGGATGCCTACAATGGCGGTGATAGAGGAGCTCTGGGTAGATCTTCCGGAGTGTGTATCGAGTTGATTCATGGCAACAGGAAACAATACCCTCGGATCGACAAGGCGCAAGCGCCACGGAATTGGACATGCTTGGCAAGTCTGAATCACATCTACGGCATGACATCCAAAAAGTACGAACGAGAACAATTGATGGAAAGCAGCGGCATGCAGCTCGGGACTGCATCTCATCAACTTCCTCGTGAATTGTTCAACCCGATGCCCTTCACGTGGCCGTTTGTCGAGGTTTCGTTTTTGTTCCTCTTTTGCTTTCTGAAACCCTGATGACAATATTGCCGAGACTATGGTCATTACGGTCGCTTTCGTGTTGGGGTTTACTCCGGGCGGCATGAATGTAATAAATGCGCAATCGATCATATCGAATGGCAGAGTTGCATGCCGCTTTTCAGCACGCGGGTGGCTTGCAAGCACTGTGCGGCCTCTCGGAGCCGGGGGTTCGTTCGAGCTCTGGCTCGCTCACCCCGGATGGCGTCCTCGACACGGCGGGTTTGTTGCAGATCTGTGCATACATCCTGGCGCCAAACATGTATCAACTGCAACGGCCCCGCGTTCAACTAAGCGGCGGAACGCATCATGCACGGCTTCGCAGCTTTCGTGAGGGGGTGAGTTTGCCGGGACCGCTTGTAAGACACCGTGTGCTCACACATGGTGAGTCGCAAGACTCGGCGCTGTCCACGAGGCATCTTCGCAGTTTCAATCGGGTTGCCCCAAGGGGATTTGAGCAGAATTTGAGCGTGAGCGCGCAACTCTGCTAGCCTTATAGCGACGGGTTCCACGGCGCCGGTCGCCCATGGATGGGTTGAATGGTGAATCGCATTCCGCGGTATCAACGAAGGGAGGGCTGTGGGCAAGTGGGGGTGGGTATTTACCCATCACAAGCGGGTACTGGCAAATCATATCCAAGCAAGCAAGCAAGCAAGCAAGCAAGCAAGCAAGCAAGCAAGCAAGCAAGCAAGCCGCTGCATCCCAAACCCTGTGCTCCAGGCCATGACCCTGCCAAAAGTGCCGACTCAGGAGCATAAAGGGTGATGGTTCCTACGTTTGCTGATCCGGCGGACTAATCATGTTTTCCAAGTGATATCGAAGACTTCGGGGTTACAGAACACAATCTTTGTGATACCCTTTGCTATAGAACCAAACCACATTTTTGCACTACGAGTTATCCCATGCTCTAGCAATGCACACATCACGAAATTCACAAAACTAGAAGTATCCACAGGAAGAGATGCCAGCTAACCGAAATCAACGACAAGGCTTAAGATGGTTGATGGTTGCGAGAGATTCCCTTTCCATCTGGAACACATTCTCTGGTTGTGCACGAGGAAGGGGAACCGTTGCTAAACAAACGGGTGCCCAAACGAATACTATTTGATGAAGGCTTGTAGTATTGAAGCAGATGAAAAGATCGACCACCTGTGGACATGTCCATACGGCAGAAGTTTACTTCGACAAGGTTATGAGGCGGTGTTGAGCGCACAAGCGGCACATGAGGGGATAAGAAGGATAAGAGTGCAAGATGCTTGCAAGATGCTTGCAAGGTGCTTTTTGGGCCTTTTCCCCTATTCGCCATCTGCGAGACCGCCCTCATTGGCGCCGCGCAAGTGGAACGCAGGACTCCTGGCTTCGCTTCTCGCCGTGCAACACACGCCAACAGATCGTACACGAGCCGCACCCGCGCATCACACATGCCGACGCTACTGGAAGGTCCTCTGCCGAAGGTCTTCTTCTGGCAGGTGAAAGAATGTGCATCCGGCATGGTGTTTGAAGTGTACACATACGTCAAGATACCAAAGTCTGTAAGTTCTTCGCGGCCAGTTCGCAGCGGATGCAAGAGGATTCGAGGCAGCTTCTGGCAGCTTGCTTTGCAACGAGCTTGGCTCGGCCTGCAGAGTCGACGGCCAAGACCTGGGTGCCGACAAGAGCTAGAAAAAAGAAGAAATGGACAGAAACTGCGAGAGGTGTTCATGGCTCCTGCTTGCTCCCTCGGCTGGGGGCACTGTGCGCACTGGTCGTGACGAGCTCGTGCCGGAGCCTGCCCGAAGTTCGGGTGCTCTTCTTTCCTTGCCACCTTTGTTTCCCACTTTAAGCAACCTTTCAGAAGGCATTGCAAAAGCCAAAACAACATATGGACCCCGCCATGTTGTAGCGCTGTGTAGCGCTGTTGTGCCCTTTAGGCTTCTTGGGCCTCTCCACCTCCAGAGCCAGGGCCTGGCTCCGAGCACGCTCCGCGGTGCAGGTGTCTCTGACTGCACCTCATGCGAGCTTCGGAACGTAAGGTCCTCTCTCAGAGTTTTCCCTCCAACAAGTACCAAAAAGATCTCTCTCTTCTTTTCAAGACTCTTTGAGTTCTTGGACTGAGAAGGCCGCAGCTGTGGAGCGCCGTGAATCCCGTGCTGGCAACCTTGGTTTCTTTCACAGAATGTAAATGTGACCAAGAAAAGGTTCCCGTCCGTTACACATCTACGTGAGAAGCTTTAACAAGCAACAGCTTGCTACAACTCAGAGTGACGTGTCCGTGATACAGACACCCACACGAAGGCTGGCCCTGCATTGCGGTGTCGTCTGCAACGCGAGAACATTCCGCCGCAATGGTGTGCCCACCATCTGTTCCGGTTCTGGATACGGAACAGGAGCAATGAGTCTAGCAGTGAAGAGTCGCACGGACTTGCCACGACTTAGGTGTGCAGTGCTCAGTTGTGCAAGGTCATCTCTACCAGGCTTGGGGCCCGACAAGGATACCAAGGATCGCCATGGTGAGGCTCCGTTCGAGCGACGAGCTGCGATGAAAGAGGTCCTGGGCACACCCGGCACACCCGGCACATCCGGCACACCCGACATCCTCCCTCCAACTTGACAAAAACGCTCAATGCAAGGGCATCGAACAGGCTACGACGGTGGGCCTCGCCCTCGAGCCACATCAGCAGCCTCTCAATTCCTGGGTCAGTATGGACATGGACATGGGCGTATGGCCGCCTTGAAGCCGTGAGAAGGCGAGAACTCACTCAAAGTTCTCCTTCTGTTCACTCCGAAAATATATGCTCCTTTGGTTTCAGGCGGGCATTTCATAAGCCTCCAGCATGCTAGGCTACACAGGCGCCAGAACAAGGACTCTCTTCTTCGCGGGGTGCGGAGTCAAAACAATAAGGGAAGGATTGCCAGCAGTTGCAGACCAGACCGTACTCGTTTCCTTTCTGCACCCGAAATCCGCCGAGGCCTCGGGCCGGAGGTGTATAGGTTGTCAGAACAGGCACCAATCCTCCCCACACCCAAAGCCATTTTTCGGACCCCTTTTTTTGCCTCAAATGGGTACCCCCCCTGGGAAACCGGGGCCCCCCCCCCCCCACCCCCCCCGCCCCACCCCCGCCCCCCCCCCCCCCCCCCCCCCCCCCCCACCCCACCCCCCCCCCCCCCCACCCCCCTCGCCACGATTTTTCGGGCAAATGGGGTGAGCATGGAGGGGACGAGCCGAAGAGTCTAAGCTTGAACCGAAACCCTAAACCTGAAACCTTAAATCTTAGCTCGCCCCCCCTTTCCCCTCTGCCCCCCTTCCCCCCCCACCCCTACCCCCCCCTGAGGGGCCAACCCTAAAGCATGAACCTTGAGCCCTAAGCCCTCAATCCTAAACTAACCCTCAACCCTAAACCCCAAACCATAAACCATAAACCCGGAACCCTAAACCGTAAACCCAACCCTTATTGCTTGGGTCCAGCGACTTGGGCGCTGCGGAATCACCATGCTCACGCGGATGCGCTGGGCCGGGCCGAGGCGGGTCGCGTAGCGTTAAAATTATACCTTTTCCCTGCATATGTGGGGACCAGATTCAGAATGGGGATCAACACGTGCTCTCTTTCAAGTCTTACTTCTTGAGTTGAGGAAGGCACAACCCCTAGTAGCTGGAGAACGGCTGGTACACCGGTAAAGGGCCGCTTGTGGGTTAGAGCTCCTTGGCTTTCCTATTGGGTTGAGTGAAACGTGTCCCGCGCATTCATAAGGCTCATGACCGATGTTTGAAAAATAACGGCTGATTCCCACCTTCCCATCCACTCCTGCTCGGCTTCTGCTTGCCTCCAAGGCACTGCCATAGCAATGGGGCAGCCACAGGCCCTTCATGTCTCCAATTGCAAACGGCTGCTTCCAACCACAACGGACAGAAATAGGCCGGACGTGTGCGGTACATTATGAGATACCAGAAAGAAGAAAACATTAACACAGTTCATGATTCTGGCAACAGCGTTAACACTGTCACACGGTCCCTCAGTCTCTTCATGTCTCTCCATTAGCTGATTTTCTCTAAGGCGCGAGAGAGAAAGAGAGAGAGAAAGAGAGAGAGAAAGAGAGAGAGAGAGAGAGACGGCCTTTTCCTCCGGCATCGCTAGCATATCCGGCGCACTAATCGGCATATCGCTCTCAAAGGAGAGCGAAAGGGGGAGCTGAAAGGCCCTCTCAAAGGCTCCGCTCACTCCGGGGCATCTCGCTCTCTTCTCTTTGCTTTCAAAAGGCAAGGTGGAGAGAGGGACGACGGTTTTAATATGGAAACATGTGGAACCACGCCATCAGAGTGCATCAAAAGAAGCATCCCCCGCAGGATAAGCTTGAATTTACAGCCGGTCCTCGGCGGGGATGTTTGTTTCGGCACTGGCGCCTTTTGGGTAGTTGCCGACCCACTTCTGGTCTTCTGAGCTGGTGGGCTTGATTCCGTCATCAGAGCTCCGTGGGCAACAGAACTGTGGCTTCGCATAAAGGAAGATGAAAACCTGACACGCGTGTCTCACATTGCACGACACGCCACGCTGCGACCCGTGACAGAGCACACGCAGGGTGCTCGCGCACCGAGGCAGGGGCGGTCATGACCAGGATCGGCAGGAAGGTCCCCCACTGCAAGTGTGCAAAGGCTGCAAAGGTCTGAACTCAACTCGGGGCAAGTCTGGACTGTCGGACAACTCGAAATGGAAGCAGAGACAGGCTGAGAGGAAGATGCAGGGCTGAGACAACATAAGTGACATAGACGTCGCGTGTCTGGCTTAAACGCTCCATGTCGTGCTGGTGTGGTGTTCGCCTGGAAGTGGTGCTCCTGGAAGTGAGTCACCGTGTAGAGGCAGTAGAGGGTCGGCCTCGGACGTCGAACGAAAAAGAGAAAGTTTTCCTTTGATAAACTTTTCTTCTCCCAAAGAAGATCGCCCGTGTGCTCTCGGCATGGGACGCCGCCGCTGCCTTGCACACAAACTTCACGATCGCCGACATGCCTCGAGTTCAGCGCTCCCCTCTCAGACTCCTCACACAGCCTCTCTGTCCCCTTCTCTTCTTCTCTTGTGTGCTGTGCTGGGGCCATGTCGCTTGAGGATGGCCACCGACAGCCAACCGTTTCCAACCTCCGGAAAAGAACGTGAAGGGCTCCCGAAGGGGTCAACAGCATATTTGCAAGATTTGGAAAGAGCCGTGTCCATGCCCAACCATGCCTCTGCAAACAGCACGCAGTACGTGAGAAGGTCCCATCCCCTTGCCCAAGTTGCACAAAAGAGAAAAGCATCCTCTCGACCCTGCATAGCACATGCAATGCCAACAACATCTCGGCCTCTTATCGATGCACGGGGTGGTGATGAGAGCTTTGTCTTCTGGACACGCCTCCTTGCGGGGCTGCGGGGGCTTTGGCCAGGGATGTGCTTGAAACGGTGTGAACAGAACGAAGGAAAACGCACGATTTAACACAAATTTACACAGCCAGCGCACATCTTGGATGCAGCCTCCATGGACATGGACTGGGCTGCAAAGACCAGCAAGGCGACCTTCAAAAAAAGTCTCACTAAACGTCTCCCAACTTTCCCTAAAGTTTTCTTGGCAACTCAAGCTCCCGAGGCTTTGTCCAGAAAGCTCTGCATCTTCAACAATGTGTTGGCTTCCCAAACATTGTACCTTCGCTACAATACAGTAATTGGTACGGCTGCTACCAAGGAGAAACTCAGCGAATCTCAGCAAAAGCAACGACCTGGGGCAAGTGCTGCCCGTGCTTGAGCTGGCGCTCGGTCAGCACCGCCGCCAGGGCTGAGAGCCCTGCCTTCAGGAGCGCCAAGCCTCAGAAAAAGGAGAGAAGCCAAAAAGAAAAGGAACGGGCAACAGCATCGTCTCATAAAACAAATAGTCGAACAACAAGAATAAAAGCACCAAAAAAATGAAGAAAAAAATGGAAGAAGAACATGCAAGGCCGCGCACCGCTGCCGGTGAGTGTGCCTCTGCGTACTTAACAAGCTACGTAAGACAAAGGTAGAGCCGGGCGCAAAGGCGAAGGAGCGCCTCGTCTCAACTCCACCTCTTGGCCCGAAGTGGTGCCCACCTCTGCAGAGAAAATGCAGAGCTCTGTGGAATCCTTCGGGTGCCCTGTGGCAGGCTGGTGCCCTATCGGCGGTTGAGGCCCGGGCAGCAAAAACGACCAAGGACATGGAGATAACAAAGAGGATAAACCACTCCCAGATGCAGTCGCTGCGCCTGCAGACGTCTTGTCACAGGGACAAGCATCCCTTGTAATGGCTGCACGCCTCATATCCTTTCTCGCGTTTCGCAGCACGCAGTGCGAAGCTGCCGCAGCAAAAATCAGCCTTGAGCAGAGCAAGTCGCGCAAATTCTCTGCCAGATTGCCAGACGGCACCTCGAGCTGTTCATGGAGATAAACAGCAAGCCTGGCAAGAGCGGGGAACACCAGTTGTTCCCACAACTGCCACACAACTCAACACAGCCTCCACCCCTGCCGATCGCACAAAGAGCGACCACATCGCCCAGGCAGTAAGTCTTGGCCCCAAATTCGAACAGCACTGAACAGCACGCCACCATACGCTACCCGAAACCCAGGTGAAGAGCTGTAAGGGCATGACCAGGGTGAGACAGATAAACGCCTGGTGGTGCTCCCAACACCACAATTTTTGAAGACTTCCCTTGTTGCCATACCTCAGGCACGGCCGGGTGGGTTTGAGGGTTCCAGATCTGTTACAGTGGTAGACTTGAGAGCCACGGGCTGGGACGAAAGCTCTAGTAGGCCTAGGACTGGGGACACGGAGCTTACAGGAACAGAGAGGCGCCGAGAGAGCAAAGCGCCGACCCTCAGCCCGGAAGATGCAGAGAGCAATGAGACAGACACCTTTGCGAACCATAGACCGGCAGACATGTTGCAGCATGCCCAGCTCAGTGATTCAAGTAGCTTTCTCTCTCTTGTCGCACATGACACGCAACGGCCAGCATCAGCAGCATCAGGCACCACACCCACACCCAGGTTAGCATCAGCAGCATCAGGGGGGCCCCGCTTCTCCTTCGAACGTCTCCGAAAAACACCTACCAAAGAAACCCAAATCTAGCCCAAAACAGGCCCCCATTGGCACCACACCCAGGCCAGCAGGGGGGCCCCGCTTCTCCTTCGAACGTCTCCGAAAAACACCTACCAAAGAAACCCAAATCTAGCCCAAAACAGGCCCCCTTGGCACCACACCCAGACCAGCATCAGCAGCATCGGGGGGCCCCGCTTCTCCTTCGAACGTCTCAGAAGCACACTTACCAAAGAAACCCAAATCTAGCCCAAAACAGGCCCCTTGGCAACGATGGTTTTCCCGGCACCAGACCGGGGATAGCCGAAAAAACCCACCAAAATTGGTCCACCCCCCCCCCGTGGGTGGCTTAAATAGGGTTTATTTGGAAGCTGGCACTCGGGTTTTGTTATTACCAAACCCATTCCGACGAGGGTACGAGGCTGTCACGTGGGAAACTGGGAGTCTATGTCTTTTCGGGGTCGCCAGACATGTTCTTAGATTGGAAGAAAACTTGAACCCAAAAATCTTAGGGACCAGGGCTTGCGATTTGGCTCTTTGGAAGAAAACTTGAACCCAATATCTTAGGGACCAGGGCTTGATTTGGCTCTTTGGAGGAAAACTTGACGTTCCCACGAGGGCACGCTGCTGTCACGTAAGTCGTACTATCATGGCCTCTTCTAACCTTGTTCTTGTCCCTCCCGCTTCTCTCCCCCTGACCCTGTCACTCCTTCTCTATATCTCCTCATTCTTTTTAAAGTGGTACGAATGAGAGGAAGGCAACGTCCCCCCCCTGGAGGCACCCAGCATCAGCTTCCACCCCTTCCTGTTCTTCTCAGAAAAGAAAGAAAAAACAGAGCGAGAGAGAGAGAGAGAGAGAGAGAGAGTGAGTGCAGCGTGGGGCGGTCGTGGGGAAACCCCTTGTCCTCAAGCCCGCTGAAAAAGGGGGAAAAAAGGAGCGCGAGAGGGGTGTGGAGAAGAGAGACGAGTGAGGAGCGAGAAGAAGGTGCAAACTCCCTTTTTTTCTTGTCTAAACAGAGAACGAGATAAGGGGAAAGCCAAGAGGCCCTCTCGCTCTCTCTCCCCCACGGTCTACGCTTCTCTCCATGCCCTGCGTTGTCTCATTCCCTCTCTCCTTCTGCAAATCTCTTGGAAGCTGATGCTCCTTTTTTTGTGGGCAGGTGCCTCCAGGGGAGGACGCTGCCTTCATCTCATTCCGCCTTCCCGTACCACTTTAACAGAAAAATGAGGAGATAGAGAGAAAAAGAGACAGGGTCAGGGGGGAGAGAAGAAGGAGGGACAAGAACAAGGTAGGAAGAACTTGTAAATTCCTCTTCTCTCTTCTCTTTTCCTCTTTCTTTTCCACAAGAAAGAAAATTAATATGGACTTGAGAAAGGGGAAGCTAAGAGTCAAGAGACCCTTTCTCTCCCACGGTCTATGCTTCTCTCTCTATGCCTCGCCGTGTCTCACTCCCTCTCTGCTTCAGCAAATCTCTGCTTTGTAGTTCACCCTCCTCCTCGTCTTCCAATTCTACAAGACATGCCGCCCATAAAAGCAAAAAGATGGAGAGAGCGAGCGAGAGAGAGAGAGAGAGAGAGAGAGAGAGAGAGAGATAGAGAACGAGCGAGCGAACCGGAAGAAGAAAGGAACAAGGTAGGAAGACATGTAAACTCATCTTTAACAAGAAAAACTGATTGGGAGCATAAACTTGTCCAATTTTTTTGGAGGGCTGCGCCTGCGACTTGTCTTTTTGGGAGCACATTTTGCCAAAATCTTGGGGGGCGTGTTTTGGGAGCATCCCCTTCTCCAAAGTCTTAGGAAGACGGTGCTTGCGATTTGTCTTTTGGGAGCACAGAAAATCTTAAGTCTTCGGCCCGCTTTCTTTCAAAGGGTTCAAAAAAATGGAGGTCTCCGGTGTGGGTGTCCGTGAAAAGTAGGTCTTGTTACAGAAAAGAAAAACAGGACACCCTAATTTTGGATACATGTAACATCATTTCTTTCTTTTATTGCCTCTTGCGCAAGGAACGACAGGAAGGCAACGGTGGAAAAAGGGGAGCGCCTTTCCTTCAAGTTTCCAAAATCGGAGTCTCTGGTGTGGGTGTCCTGTTAAGGTGGGTGGCTACAGAAAAGGAAGAAAAGGACACCCGAAACACTCTAAAAAACTTGGACAACCCTTTTCTACATGCTAAATTGTTTACTTTATACCGAATGAAACGAACGAAAGTGAGAGAGGACAAAGAAGCACTTTTCTTTCAAGGTTCCAAAAACAAGATCTCCGGTGCGGGTGTGTATTTAATATTTCGCTACAAAAAAGGAAAAGGACACCCGAAACACTCAAAAAAAACTTGGACACCCCTCTTTACATATTACATTAGATATTCATACTTAAATTAAAGCGTTCAGAAAATGAAACGAACGAAAGGTGAGAGTGAACAAAGAGCACCTTTTCTTTCAAGGTTTCGTGGGGTCATTTCTTTGCTCCAAACAGTCAAATCGCAAGCCCAGGTCCCTAAGATTTTGAGTTCAAGTTTTGCTCCAAAGAACATCAAAGAGCCAAATCGCAAGCCCTGCTCCCTAAAACTTTGGCTTCAAGCTTTGCTCCAAAATCGCCAAATCGCAAGCCCTGCTCCCTAAAACTTTGGCTTCAAGTCTTGCTCCAAAAGGCCAAATGACAAGCCCTGGTCCCTGAAACTTTGGCTTCAAGTTTTCCTCCAAAAAGTCAGATCGCAAGCCCTGGTGCTTAAGATTTTGGGTTCAAGTTTTCCTCCAAAGAGTCAAAGCGCAAGCCCTGGTCCCTAAGATTGTGGGGTCATGTTTTGCTCCAAACAGCCAAATCGCAAGCCCTGGTCCCCAAAATTTTGGGTTCAATTTTTCTTCCAAAGAGACAAATCACAAGCCCTGGTCCCTAAGATTTTGGGTTCAATTTTTCTTCCAAAGAGCCAAATCACAAGCCCTGGTCCCTAAGATTTTGGGTTCAAGTCTTCCTCCAAAGAGCCAAATCGCAAGCCTTGGTCCCGCAGATGCTGGGTTCAAGCTTTCTCCAAAGAGCCAAATCGCAAGCTCTGGTCCCTAAGATTTTGGGTTCAAGTTTTCCTCCAAAGACCCAAATCTGGTCCCTAAGATTGCGGGCAAACCGGAAGCCTTGGTCCCTAAGATTTGGGGTTCAAGTTTTCCTCCAAAGAGCCAAATCACAAGCCCCGGCCCCTAAGATTTTGGGTTCCAGTTTTGCTCCAAAAAGCCAAATCGCAAGCCCTGGTCCCTAAGATTGTGGGTTCCAAGTAGTTTTCCTCCAAAGAGCCAAATCGCAAGCCCTGGTCCCTGAGATTGCGGGGTCATTCTTTGCTCCAATCAGTCAAATCGCAAGCCCTGGTCCCCAAATTTTGGGTTCAAGTTTTCCCCCAAAGAGCCAGTTCGCAAGCCCTGGTCCCCAAAATGTTCGGTTCAAGTTTTCCTCCAAAGAGTCACATCGCAAGCCCTGGTCCCTAAGATTTTGGCTTCAAAAAGCCAAATCGCAAGCCCTGGTCCATATGATGGTGGGTTCAATTTTTCCTCCAAAGAGCCAGATCGCAAGCCCTGGTCCCGAAAAACTTGGGTTCAAGTTTTCTTCCAAAGAGTCAAATCGCAAGCCCTGGTCCCGCAGATTGTGGGTTCAAGTTTTCCTCCAAAGAGCCACCCCAAATCTTAGGTACCAGGACTTGTGAATTTGACTCGTTGGAGCAAAGAATGACCCCACAATCTTAGGGACCAGGGCTTGCGATTTGTCTCTTTGGAGGAAAACTTGAACCCAACATTTTAGAGAGCAGGGCTTGCGATTTGGCTTTTTGGAGGAAAACTTGAACCTAACATCTTAGGGACCAAATCTTAGGGAGCAGGGCTTGCGATTTTGCCCCCCCAAATGTTGTTCCTACCCCTTTCCCGTTTTGTGTGGTATTTGCAGGACTTTTGCAGAGTGCCAAGGGGATCCCGGCAAATTTTGACCGGCAATCCGCCTTCCCGTACCACTTTAACAGAAAAATGAGGAGATAGAGAGAAAAAGAGACAGGGTCAGGGGGGAGAGAAGAAGGAGGGACAAGAAGAAGGTAGGAAGAACATGTAAATTCCTCTTCTCTCTTCTCTTTTCCTCTTTCTTTTCCACAAGAAAGAAAATTAATATGGACTTGAGAAAGGGGAAGCTAAGAGTCAAGAGACCCTTTCTCTCCCACGGTCTATGCTTCTCTCTCTATGCCTCGCCGTGTCTCACTCCCTCTCTGCTTCAGCAAATCTCTGCTTTGTAGTTCACCCTCCTCCTCGTCTTCCAATTCTACAAGACATGCCGCCCATAAAAGCAAAAAGATGGAGAGAGCGAGCGAGAGAGAGAGAGAGAGAGAGAGAGAACGAGCGAGCGAACCGGAAGAAGAAAGGAACAAGGTAGGAAGACATGTAAACTCATCTTTAACAAGAAAAACTGATTGGGAGCATAAACTTGTCCAAATTTTTTGGAGGGCTGCGCCTGCGACTTGTCTTTTGGGAGCACATTTTGCCAAAATCTTGGGGGGCGTGTTTTGGGAGCATCCCCTTCTCCAAAATCTTAGGAAGACGGTGCTTGCGATTTGTCTTTTGGGAGCACAGAAAATCTTAAGTCTTCGGCCTGCTTTCTTTCAAAGGGTTCAAAAAAATGGAGGTCTCCGGTGTGGGTGTCCGTGAAAAGTAGGTCTTGTTACAGAAAAGAAAAACAGGACACCCTAATTTTGGATACATGTAATATCATTTCTTTCTTTTATTGCCTCTTGCGCAAGGAACGACAGGAAGGCAACGGTGGAAAAAGGGGAGCGCCTTTCCTTCAAGTTTCCAAAATCGGAGTCTCTGGTGTGGGTGTCCTGTTAAGGTGGGTGGCTACAGAAAAGGAAGAAAAGGACACCCGAAACACTCTAAAAAACTTGGACAACCCTTTCTACATGCTAAATTATTTACTTTATACCGAATGAAACGAACGAAAGTGAGAGAGGACAAAGAAGCACTTTTCTTTCAAGGTTTCCAAAAACAAGATCTCCGGCGCGGGTGTATATTTAATATTTCGCTACAAAAAAGGAAAAGGACACCCGAAACACTCAAAAAAAACTTGGACACCCCTCTTTACATATTACATTAGATATTCATACTCAAATTAAAGCGTTCAGAAAATGAAACGAACGAAAGGTGAGAGTGAACAAAGAGCACCTTTTCTTTCAAGGTTTCGTGGGGTCATTTCTTTGCTCCAAACAGTCAAATCGCAAGCCCAGGTCCCTAAGATTTTGAGTTCAAGTTTTGCTCCAAAGAACATCAAAGAGCCAAATCGCAAGCCCTGCTCTCTAAAACGTTGGCTTCAAGTTTTGCTCCAAAAAACCAAATCGCAAGCCCTGCTCCCTAAAACTTTGGCTTCAAGTCTTGCTCCAAAAGGCCAAATGACAAGCCCTGGTCCCTGAAACTTTGGCTTCAAGTTTTCCTCCAAAAAGTCAGATCGCAAGCCCTGGTGCTTAACATTTTGGGTTCAAGTTTTCCTCCAAAGAGTCAAAGCGCAAGCCCTGGTCCCTAAGATTGTGGGGTCATGTTTTGCTCCAAACAGCCAAATCGCAAGCCTTGGTCCCCAAAATTTTGGGTTCAATTTTTCTTCCAAAGAGACAAATCACAAGCCCTGGTCCCTAAGATTTTGGGTTCAATTTTTCTTCCAAAGAGCCAAATCACAAGCCCTGGTCCCTAAGATTTTGGGTTCAAGTCTTCCTCCAAAGAGCCAAATCGCAAGCCTTGGTCCCGCAGATGCTGGGTTCAAGCTTTCTCCAAAGAGCCAAATCGCAAGCTCTGGTCCCTAAGATTTTGGGTTCAAGTTTTCCTCAAAAGACCCAAATCTGGTCCCTAAGATTGCGGGCAAACCGGAAGCCCCGGCCCCTAAGATTTTGGCTTCCAGTTTGGCTTCAAAAAGCCAAATCGCAAGCCCTGGTCCACCTGGTCCACCTGGTCCCGAAAAACTTGGGTTCAAGTTTTCTTCCAAAGAGTCAAATCGCAAGCCCTGGTCCCGCAGATTGTGGGTTCAAGTTTTCCTCCAAAGAGCCACCCCAAATCTTAGGTACCAGGACTTGTGAATTTGACTCGTTGGAGCAAAGAATGACCCCACAATCTTAGGGACCAGGGCTTGCGATTTGTCTCTTTGGAGGAAAACTTGAACCCAACATTTTGGAGAGCAGGGCTTGCGATTTGGCTTTTTGGAGGAAAACTTGAACCTAACATCTTAGGGACCAAATCTTAGGGAGCAGGGCTTGCGATTTTGCCCCCCAAATGTTGTTCCTACCCCTTTCCCGTTTTGTGTGGTATTTGCAGGACTTTTGCAGAGTGCCAAGGGGATCCCGGCAAATTTTGACCGGCAAATGTTGTTCCTACCCTTTCCCGTTTTGTGTGGTATTTGCAGGACTTTTCCAGGGCACCAAGGGGATCCCGGCAGATTTGGACCCGCGAAGTTGTTCCTACCCTTTCCCTGTTTGTGTGGTATTTGCAGGACATTTCCAGGGCGCCAAGGGGATCCCGGCAAATTTTGACCGGCAAATGTTGTTCCTACCCTTTCCGGTTTTGTGTGGTATTTGCAGGCCATGTGCACGGTGCCAAGGGGATCCCGGCAAATTTTGACCCCCAAATGTTGTTCCTACCCTTTCCCGTTTTGTGTGGTATTTGCAGGACTTCTGCAGGGTGCCATGCAAGGGGATCCCGGCAAATTTTGACCGGCAAATTTTGTTCCTACCCTTTCCGGTTTTGTGTGGTATTTGCAGGCCATGTGCACGGTGCCAAGGGGATCCCGGCAAATTTTGACCTCTTAAATGTTGTTCCTACCCTTTCCGGGGTCTTCCCCCTGCTCGCCCCCTGGGGGCCTCATTTTTTTGGTTTTGAACGGCCACCACCACCACCACCACCACCACCACCAGACAATACCACAAAAGAAAAGCCCCATTTTGTTAACCTCATTTTTTGGTTTTGAACGGCCACCACGACCACCACCACCACCACCACCAGACAATACCACCAAAAAAAAAAACATTTTGTTAACCTCATTTTTTGGTTTTGAACGACCACCACCACCACCACCAGACAATACCACCAAAAAAAGCCCCATGTTGTTAACCTCATTTTTTGTTTCAAACGGCAACCACCACCACCACCACCAGACAATACCACCCAAAAATAACCCCATTTTGTTAACCTCATTTTTTGGTTTTGAACGGCCACCACCACCACCACCACCACCACCACCACCACCACCAGACAATACCACAAAAGAAAAGCCCCATTTTGTTAACCTGATTTTTTTGGTTTCTAACGGCAACCACCACCACCCCCGCGAGGAGCACACCCTGCGAATGACGCATGCTTATGCACTAAATTGAGAGGTTTAAGGGTTTGGGGATTTTTGGGTTTATGGGTCTAGTAGTTTCAGTTTATGAGGGGTGGGGGGGGCGTAGCGGGGGGGTCTCCCCCCTGCTCGCCCCCTGGGGGGCCTTGAGGGGAAGGGGGGAGCTCGAGGGGGGCAAGCCCTCGATCCAGAGGGTGCGGGGGGCGGAGCCCCCCGCGAACGGTGGTGAATATTTGAGTTTTTCAGACTGAAGATGATGGGAGATGATGGAGATGAAGAAGATGATGAAAGATGAGGAAGATGAAGAAGATGATGCAAGATGACGAAGATGATGAAGATGATGAAGAAGATGAAGGTGATGAAGATGATGAAGATGAACGAGCTGAGGGAGATGAAGCAGATGATGAAGATGAGGGAGATGAGGGAGATGAAGAAGATGATAAAGATGAAGATGATAGAGTTCAACGAGCTCAGCGAGATGAAAGAGATGAAGGAGATGATGAAGATGATGGAGATGATGGAGATGATGAAGATGAAGGAAAAAAAGGATATTAAGGAGATGACGAAAAAGATGAAAATGATGATGCCCCCCCCCCTCCCAGAATTAAATAATTTAAAAAATTTAAATCCGAAACGCCCCTTTCGGATTTAAATTATTTAAATTATTTAATTCTGGGAAGGGGGGGGGCCCGGTCCTGCACCCGCCCCCCTTTCGGATTTAAATTATTTAAATTATTTAAATTATTTAAATTATTTAATTCAGGGGGGTGGAATTAAATAATTTAAATAATTTAAATCTGAAAGGGGGGGTTCGGATTTAAATTATTTAAATTATTTAATTCCCCCCCCCCCGGAATTAAATAATTTAAATAATTTAAATAATTTAAATAATTTAAATAATTTAAATAATTTAAATAATTTAAATAATTTAAATAATTTAAATAATTTAAATCCGAAAAGGGGGGGGGGCCAGGCCCAGGCCCCCTCCCCCTCCCAGAATTAAATAATTTAAATAATTTAAATCCGGAACGCCCCTTTCGGATTTAAATTATTTAAATTATTTAATTCTGGGAGGGGGAGGGGGCCCGGGCCTGGCCCCCCCCCCCCCTTTTCGGATTTAATTTTTTTAAATTTTTTAAATTATTTAAATT
>CAJNDS010002569.1:257500-358021 GCA_905221605.1 Symbiodinium natans | reverse complement strand
GAACCATCGATTTCAGTATTACGAATTTTTCATTGCGGGTCTGGCAAATCCTGGGCTCCCGCCTTTTGGGGGGCTTTTTGAAGCCTTTTTGGCCTTTTTGGCTGCTCCCAGATTGTTGAGGTTTTTTGAGCTTTTTCCGAGCCATTTCCGAACTTCTTTGGGCTTGTCCAGGACCATTTCTGGGTGGTTTTGGGCTTCTCCCAGACCAGATCAGAGACTTTGTGGGCTTGTCCGGCAAGGTAATTTCATCAAAAACTTGAACCGTCCCCCTCCCCCCCCACCCTCCTCCGTCCCCTCCTTTCCACTCCTCCCCTCCCCTCCTCTTCTCCCCTTCCCCCCTCCTCCCAGACCTCCCCTCAAATCGCCCGGGCTTGGCGGGTTGGCTCTACTAGGCGGTGGGGTTTCCTAGTGACGTGGCTGGGCTCTCCACTAGTGACCTGGGCAGTGCCAAGCGTTGCGAGCAAGCATTTCAACTAGAGAGGGGGGGTGGGATCTGCAGGTGCTGAATTGCTTGCAAGCAAAGTCGGCACCCAGTCCGCTCTTAGCTTACGACAATGGACGTGGCACGAGCAAAGGCAGGACCGGCTTTGCTTTTTTTGCTGCCGCGCTTTCCGACGCACGGATTCCATCTATAACCGCCCGTGCAGCAGGTCCCAGTTTCATATACGAACCTAATGTGCTAAATGCTAAGCTACGATTGTAAGCGACTTACAAGGTGTTTGCACCATAAGTATCCTGTTCAAGTGCTCCACAAACGACTGGGACCTACCTCAAGAAGACTTCCCAAAGGAAGATCGTCTTCTTCCACGAGGGTTGGAAGGTGCTCAGGTCCAGTGCACCAAGGGACCTGTCAAGGCAGCGTTGTCGAACAACACACTGCTATCGATCGACTTTATTTTCATTCTAGACCGGCCTTAGAAAGGGACATAGGACAGGGTCCACAGCCCACGGGCTCGCGCCCGTCTCTCTGGAGCCCACCTCCTGTCACAGATCCGTCCTCCGGCCCAGTACTGGCCAATGTAGCCGAGAGGATCGCGCAGTCCAGCTCCGAATCCGTTGTCTCCTATCAAGATAAAAATGCCGCCGAGTAGCCGCGCGCTCGGAAACAGTTCGCATCAAGTACGAGGCTGGCCTCACGTGCGTCTACTTGACGTTTCTGAGCTCACTGCACGGAGGCCCCGAGACCACCCAAATTGCTTAAAACTTTCGGTCAAAATGTTTCCCTATACAATTTCTATCCAACCCCAAGAGAGTCCCAACAGGCCCCAAAAAGCCCTGGGAGACCCCAAAAGGCTTCCAGAGGCCCCGAGACCACCCAAATGACTGGAAAAAGCAAAAAAATCTTTCGGTCAAAACGTTTCGGTCAAAACTGAGGGACCCAACTTGAAAAAAAACTTTCGGTCAAAACGTTGCGGTCAAAACTGAGGGACCCAAACCCTATACAATTTCTATAAACCCTAAACCCTAAACCCTTTGCTTATGTGCTTTTTGGGGGCCCTACTGCCTGGGATGTCAACCTGGCTGCCAAGCTTGGCCCTGCTGGAGGCCAGTCCACTGTAGCCGGCTTGCTTTGTGGATGTAGTGATTCTTCTTATATATTTATTCTTGTAAATAAACAAATAGAAATCCAAATAAATAAATAAATAAATATATATATATATATACTGTATATATATACATGAATATATACATGAATATAAATACAAATAAATAAATAAATAAATAAATAAATATATATATATATATAACACCATTTTCGCTGGTGTGGGGCAAGCAAAGTTGAGTCGCAAAATCGAACCCGCACTGTCGCTTTGCTCAGAGCTGAAGGGGATGTCTTACAGGCTTGCCCGGACCCACTCTTCTCTGTAATATAGGGGCCTGAATACTGAAGAATTAGAATAGGTTTTCGGAGTTCTTATAGAAGACTATAGGCACCCTGTGGGGAATACTATTAATGGCTTCTTGTGATGGAGTTTTGGAACCACAGCCCCTACCCTCTGTGTCTAAGAGCAAGGCGAAGACGAGCAACAGCGGTATGCCTCATTGAGGCACACTTGGCAGGCTGGGGCTGTGCTGGGGTTTCGGGGGTTTGATCGAGTTTAGGGTATCGAAGCCTCTCAACCCGCCTTGTGTTCTTTGCAGTCCCTTCCCCTTACGTCGTAAACCCCCTCAAAAACATAGAACAGGGACCATATCAAAAAAACGAACACAATGTGCTAGCTCTTGGGGCAAAGGCGAGTTCTTCTTTCAAGCATCGGAACAGTTCAGAAGACCATGAACTGAATCGGCCGGCCGTCTACCCCCGAAGCGTTCGGGTTCATGGTTTACGGCAATGGTTTTGAAGCTGGAGGGTCCCAGACCGGCCCCGAAACGTACCGAAATTCACAGCACTAAACACAGGCGACCTTGTACAGAAGCTTGGCTCCCTTACTGTGCTACTATACAAATAAACTGATAACAAATAAGGCGCGAATGACAATGGAATCATACAACAATACGACAAGTCAAGAATACATTAGTGCGATGGTATAACAATTTCGAATCTAGAGCTGGTTTTCCTAGTAAGTAATGCAATACTGTAAGTACGGTAGAATACTACCAAAGTAAAACATGATAGTATGAAAACATACCAGTACAACAGTCGTACAAGAACAATATAAAACACAAGTGGAAAAAACAATATAAAACACAAGTGGAAAACACAATGGTGTAGTAGTGTGGAAATATACGAACATAGTACTGTCATATATATATATATGTTCATGTATGACTGAAACAGTTATGCCAGCGTAGATCCCAATTACGTTGTACTACAAAACTCGACTTTCGAGCCAACAGAGCTCCGGATGTCCTCCACTCAAACGTTCCGCCACTACGTAAACGCGCGCCGAAGAGAACCCTGCGCAGCTGGGAAGGGCAAATTACGTGGCAGGGGCAGTATTTCGAAGGTCTGAGTTTATTTGCATGGCTACAGTAGATCGGACCGAAATCCAAGGAAAAATCGACTAAATTGCGCTGGGGCCTAGGTTTGGGCGACGTTAGGGCGGTCATGAACCGAGGTTTTTGACATGTACGTAATCATCGTGCGGCCATGGATGTTCTGGGAAATCGCACGCAGTGGTGACATGTACGTAATCATCGTGCGGGCATGGATGTTCTGGCCAATCGCACGCAGTGGCGACATTGACATGTACGTAATCATCGTGCGGCCATGCATGTTCTGGAAATCGCACGCAGTGGTGACATGTACGTAATCGTCGTGCGGCCATGGATGCTCTGTGGTAACACGGACGTTATCATCGTGCCGGCATGGATGCTCTGGACGTAATTACCCCCTCCCCCCCCCCCCCCCCCCCCCACCCCCACCCCACCCCCCCCCCCCCCCCCCCCCCCCCCCCCACCCCGCCCCAACCCCCCCCCCCCACCCCCCCCCCGACCCCCCACTCGACCCCCCCCAAAAAAACAGTAGTAGAGAGTGCTGGTGCGGGCGTGGATGCTCTGGCCAATCGCACGCAGTGGTCACATGTACGTAATCATCGTGCGGCCATGGATGCTCTGGGCAAGCCCGTTGAGTGGCGAAAAACGCGACAGGCGTGTGGTTTCTGTGTGCAAAGCACCGAAAACACTGTAAATACCGATGCGGCCAGGGCGCCCTCCGCGCGCGTTTACGTAGCGGTGGAGCCACAAACAACAAGCGACAACAGCTTCGCATTTTCGCGAACCCGGAAGTCAAAAAACGACGACAGTTACGAGCATGGCGACGTCCAGCGCACGGCGGAGCGCGATTTCCGATGTCGCGAATTGGAAATCCCCTTAGTCTGGCCGCACTCAGCGAATCCCTCCAACAGCCCAAAACGCAGGATTCCAGGCGCCTGAGCGATGCCAGCCTCGAAAAGCACACAAAGTACGCACGGAGCCTAGGCGAGAGCGCGATTCGACACCATGCGCCAAAAGTATGAAACTCGCGATGTTTCAAGGCACCGAGAAATGCGCGCCCAATGCATCAGGTGCGTTTCGCGCACGCAGCGCCTGCAACCCAATCTCACACCCTTTTACTCCGAACGTCAGAACCCAAAGTGTTGGAACGCTGTTCGCAGTATCAAACCATGTTTAGGGTTTAGGGTTTAGGGTAACAAGAATAGTGAATTGTCGGGCCCGGCTGCCAATCATTGGCCGCATGGCCACCCAGACGACGCCGACGACGCCAACGCAGCAGGCTGTTGCTGGAAGGCAAGAGACCTTTGGGGTTTAGGGTTTAGGGTTTAGGGTTTAAAGGAATAAGGCTCATGCTTGGGCTTCTCTGTGGTCTGCTGGCTTCTCCAGCTTGTTTCAGGTCTACCTTTGAGGTCCCAAGCCGTGGAGACAAGGGAATCAGCAAACATGCTGAGATCAAGCTCTGGGCCATTGTTGAACATCATTTTACATGGTTCATGAATACTTAAACCCAACAAGGAACAAAAATGATCGTTGTTAACTAGTACCCCAACAATGGTGCAGTGCCACAGGAATCTTCAAGTACTTCGGGCCTTTGCAGTCTAGGGCCAAAAAGGCAAAATCTTCATGGCCTTGTTTTTCAATGACCCTCCCATTCACCTCACCCTGCTTGTAGGGTTGAGACTTATGGTGTAACTTCAGGGTGCCTGATGGAAAGAGCAGCTAGATAGGTCCATGCCCTAAATCCTAAACCCTTAACCCTAAACCCTAAACCCGGAAAATCCCACGAAGCAGCTGGTCATCTCTGTCGAGGCACGATGCATGCAACGGCCTGGATCCTCAGCTGAGCACATCTGAAACCCTACACTCTCAGGGGTAGGGTTTCGGGTTTCGGGTTTAGGGTTCAGGGTTCAGGGCGTAAGGTGAAACCCTACACCCTCAGGGGTAGGGGTTTGGTTGGGGTTTAGGGCTTAGGGTTTTGGGCTCAGGGCTTAGGGTTCAGGGCTTAAGGTGAAACCCTACACCCTCAGGGTAGGGGTTTGGTTGGGGTTTAGGGTTGAGGGTTTAGGGGTTAAGGAGGTTTGGGGGTTTTATCCGGTGGGGGCAAGAAGGCTAGAATCATCTTAGGTCTAGGAGTGGGGGCACACGGAACGCTAAACCCTGAATCCTAATCCAATTGCGAAAATGTTAAGCTGGAGGAGTCTGGTTCTTCGTGTTTTTCGAGACTTTTGAGCTTAGGGTGCTGCCATTCAAGGGTCGCTGGGGGTTGCGGACCACAAGCGCTTCCTACAAGCACGGGTCGCCATGATGTACAGGGCGCCCTGAGACCGTCTGATACGGCAATCAGCCACGCCAGGTAAAACTGTTAAAAGCTTTGAAGGAGTCGCCGTGTTACATTCTGGATGCGCTCGATCGTAGTCATAGAGCCCGAGCCCGAAGCATTGTGCGTGTATGTGCCGCTCGATATGACTGAGCAGGGTCCCAGGAGTCCGGCTGCACCCGCAGGGTGCTGCAATGGCTGCCAGTCTTGCAAAAACTGGAAGATGTGAAGCAAAGTATTTCTGTCAAGTCCACACGTCTCCCGCAAGTAGATGAGGGCAATCAGCTGTCCTATGCTTTCCTCGCGGCGATCGACTCGTCTTCGCTGGCTGAGCAGCAAGTGCTGCAAGGCCCCTCGGCCCTCACGATGGATTAAATCAGAGTGGTAAGCAAATGCACGCAATGAGTCGCCTAGAAGCATGCGTGAGTTGCCACTTTCTTCCAGCAACTTCTGCAGCTCTAAAGGCAGCCGCCCTCTTTGTGGAGATTGACATACTTCATCTTCCCGCAGCCCTGTGTCAAAGCGGCTTAATAATAGACGGAAGACAACGCCCTCCGTCACGTTGCAAAAGACTGTGAAGGCTATCACCGAATCGGTCAAATCTACGGCGCCACCACAACTGCAGGCGACACCAAGAACAAAGTGCATGCCGAACATTGCTGATAATGTCCTTGCATCATCCATGAGTGGCAAGTATACGGAAAAGTAGCCGAGGACCGACAAAGGCAAACTCTCTGCAATTGCCTGTGCTGACCCCACACACAGCACCGGTATGAAATACAAGGCCACCACTCCGTAAGCTTGCAGCTTCATGAGGTTGTTGCTGGCAGCCGGACTTTCCAACAAATAAACCACATATTCTGAGATCTTATCACGGTACACAACCGCGAGGATCAGCGCCAGTGGCTGTACAACCAGGAGCCAGACCCACAGTATCCGCGCATGATTGATCATTTTCATGTCTTCCAGCCAATACACGGCCACGTACAGTTTGGCAGCTAACGAAACTGGCGAGTACGCAAAGTAGCGGAGTCTGGCTATGTGTTTCGTCCCGCGTGAAGCTTGGTGCTCAAGATAACTGTGCAACAGCCAGCCGAACTTGGACGGCAGTTCCGCTAGCTTTTGGGAGCTCAGTGCTCCATCCATGGCATCGTGAAACTACGATGAGCGATGAGGGTGGCCACAAACACTCCACGAGGCATTCAAAACCTCACTTGCTGAGATCCTCCCCAAAACAACTTTCCCTGAAATCCTCTAAGCCCCACCTTAAACCGTAAACCCTAAACCCTAAACCCTAAAACCTAAACCCTTAACCCTAACCTTGAGGTGCGGGGGGATTGGGAGCTTCGGTCATGAAGACCCCCAAAACACTGAGGCTCTAGCTCTCCATGAAGACCCCAGTTGCATGTCTCGGGTCTCCAGGTTGGCTTAGGGCTTAGGGCTTAGGGCTTAGGGTTTAGGGTTTAGGGTTTAGGGTTTAGGGTTCAGGGTTCAGGGTAGTATCTGTCGGGCGACGCTCGTGCTTTTAATTTATTTTGCCGAACACTCAAGTCGATGAACTCCGCGCAGTGGCTTTGGTCATGGAAAAGGGCATGGTGGATCTTACCCGAACCTCCAAGTGACTTGAGACTCATTCTCAGCACTGCACCTGCCGACTTTAGGGTTTAGGGTAGGGTTTAGGGTTTAGGGTTTAGGGTTTAGGGTTTAGGGTTTAGGGTTTAGGGTTTAGGGTTTAGGGTTTAGGGTTTAGGGTTTAGGGTTTAGGGTTTAGGGTTTAGGGTTAGGGTTTTAGGGTTTAGGGTTAGGGTTTAGGGTTTAGGGTTTAGGGTTTAGGGTTTAGGGTTTAGGGTCCAAAAGTTCAACATGTCAACTGCGACCCTGAGATCCCTTTCTCAAGGTCCCCCCCCCCAAACAAGGCCTTCGAGCCGCGCCCACGGCAGAATCCTCGAACCCTCCCCCACACTGGCCCCCCCCCCCCCCCCTTCACCCCTCCTGGCGCCCCCCCTAAACCCTAAACCCTAAACCCGAAACCCTAAACCCGAAACCCCTGTTCGGCGCAGGCGCGCATCCCCTAGGCAGGGCCCAATGCATGGAATGCAGTCTGCGGCCACCTGGGCAGCTTAGCTTCTACTTGTACTTATTAACCAGTTTTAACTGTTCTTCTAAGCCACTTCTAAGTGCAGTCATAGTAGTACAGTTCTACTGGTTCCTTGCTGCATCCTCTTGGGAATACGGAGCCGTGTAATCAGGGTTTAGGGTTTAGGACTTAAGCTTTAGGGTTTAGGGCAAGAAGAGACTGTAATCTGGATACAGAACCCGCACACCAAGAGCAGGCCCCTGGTTTGGGAAGAGGAGTGGACTCGACAGGGTTCAGGGTTTAGAGTTTTTTCAGGGCTTAGAGTCTTGAGTTGAGGGTTTTGACTGCAGGGTACGTCTAGGAGTCTGGAGATGCTTTCTTCACTCGTCAAAGCCCTAAATCCGAAAAAACCAAGCCGCAGGTGACAACTTGATTTCTGAACCCTACCCGGCCCAAGAACAGGTCCACAAAATCCTACAGACCCCAGAAGGCTTGAACGAAGAACCCCCCTCCCTTCTCCCCTCTCCCCACCACCCCCCTCTCCGATCCCTCACCTTCGAAGCCCTTTGGAGAACCGCCAAACCCCTAAGCCGAAAATCCCTAAACCCTAAAGTCCTGAGCCTTAAATCCCTAAACGACCAAACCCTAAACCCCCTAAACCTCCTAAACCTCCTAAGCCCCCTAACCACCCTTAGACCCCCCGAAGCCCCCTAAGCCCCCTAAGCCCCCTAAACCCCCTCCGCCCCAATTTGTGTGTCAGCGTCCTCCAAAGGCCCGGCGAGGAGGCAGAAGGCCACCCAGCAAATCGCAAAGCCGAGGATCCTAGGATCGACAGGCGCGGGGTTTAGGGTTTAGGGTTTAGGGTTTAGGGTTTAGGGTTTAGGGTTTAGGGTTTAGGGTTTAGGGTTTAGGGTTCCAAAATGGATTCTTTTGGGGGTTTCCGAAGGCAGCAGGTCACAGGAGGTTCTCAGGTTGCTTCGCGCGGCTCTCGTTTATCTTTGCGCCGTTCAGGCAAACGCCCAACTTGGCTATCCGGGCCTGCTGCCCCACCGAAAGAAGGGTTCAGGGTTTAGGGTTTAGGGTTTAGGGTTTAGGGTTTAGGGTTACACAAAACCCAAAACCCAAGACCCCACAACCCTAGTAAGTATTGTAGCCCGGTGTGGCACATCAATCTGAGCAGCCGGAGGATCCAAGTCCTCAGAAACCGTGTGGTGTAGGGCTCAGGGCTTAGGGTGATTAGGGTTGAATGGGCTGAGTTCCTTAGGGTTTAGGGTTTAGGGTTAGGGCTTAGGGTTTAGGGTTTAGGGTTCACGAATGGTCCGGCTGGTTTTGGGAGTCCAGGTTCTGTGCCCCCTTAGGCTTCAAGGGATCCCTAAACCCAGAATAATTTCAATTAGGGTTTAGGGTTTAGGGTTTAGGGTTTAGGGTTTAGGGTTTAGGGTTTAGTGCTCTTCGGCCCCTGAAGTCCCTGTGCTGAAAGCTTTATCAAGGGACTCAAGGAGGGACATGGAGGGACCCTTAGAAGGGAATTTGGGGAATGTTTAGGGTTTAGGGTTTAGGGCTTAGAGGGTTATTTAGGGGCTAGGTAGATATATCTAGGGGTTATATGGGGGAATAAGATTAAGGGCCCCTTCTAGGGTTACCTCCTTGTACCCCTTAACATTCAAGACTTTGAGGCTTCAAGCCTCCCAGGAGAAGCCCGCGGCTCTGAAGCCTAAAAGGCCTCCCAGCCTTCCAGGCCCACTTTCTTTGTTTAAGGCTGGAGGCCTTTGAGATTTTCAAGGCCTTGGTTAAGGCTACCCGAAATCCGAAAAAACCCCTTAAAACCCTTAAGACCCTTAAAGCCCTTAAAGCCCATAAAGCCCTTAAAACCCTTAAAACCCTAAACCCTTCAAGCTCTTAGCAGTCCATAAGATTTCAAACCTAAAGCCTCGAGAAATTGCGTTGATTCACTGGGAGAGCGGGCTGCTCCGGATATGAGTTGCTTGGGGGGGGGGGGGTGGCGGGTAGGGTTCGAGAGGGTTTGAGGGTTTGAGGGCTGGAGGGTTGGAGGGTTTGAGGGTTAGAGGGTTTGAGGGTTTAGGGTGGGGGGGGGAGGAAGGTTTGACCAATCAGAACCCCACATTACGTGTGCATTCTGCCACTCAAACTTGCAAGTCATTCGCGAAGATCTGAGAGCATCCAGGACATGTTCAGCCAACCGCAAGAAACTCCCTCTGTGGCGCGTTGGTCTAAGCGCCCCGAACACCCGAACAGATAGCAAGACTGCAGCTCTCAAGAAAAGGCCCCCCCTTAGTCCGCGCCTCAAGGGATCAAGCCTACCATTAACGCGCTAAGCCGCAGACAACGGGGTTGTCGAAGCCTGAAAACCGTCTGAACCCTGAACCCCCGCCCCATTACGCTGTAGTTGCATTGGGGTTCCTAAACCTGCACAATCTCAACCCGAAACCCACGATGTTTGCTGGGCATTCCCCAAACTAAAGGTTCTCTTTACATATTCTGCTCATACCCAAACAGGCAATCCAAACCCTGAGCCCCGAACACCGCAAAAGTACCCTAAACCCTAAACCCTTAATAAACCCTAAACCCTAAACCCTAAACCCTAAACCCTAAACCCTAAAACCCTAAACCCTAAACCCTAAACCCCAAACCCTAAACCCCCTGTTCGGGAAATCCCCTCCCAGAACCCCGACTGTCACTTGCAAGGGCCCGGGCATGATCGACGACTCTGCCTTGGTTCTTACATTCAGGGTTTAGGGTTTAGGGTTTAGGGTTTAGGGTTTAGGGTTTAGGGCTACCAGGTAGGATGATTAGGGTTAATTAGGGTTTAGGGTTTAGGGTTTAGGGTTTAAGTCTAGGATGGTTTAGGGTTTAGGGTTTGGGGTTTAGGGGGTTTGGGTTTAGGGTTTAGGGCTCGGGTTTAGAGTCGGTTCCTACTCGGGTTAGGCTGGTGCAGGGTTTAGAGTGGTCAGCTTCGACTTTCAAGGCTTGAGGGTTTAGACTTTAGGGTTTAGGGTTTATACAGTTGTTTAGGGTTTAGGGTTGGACAGCTTAGAGCAAGATAGTCTTTGGCGACCATGAAACCCAAAATCCTGACAGCCAAAAACCATCTAAACCCCACGTCGTTTTGGTCTTTGCCAACCCCTTCCAAAACGGAGAGAAAGGCCATGTACCTTATGTTCGTTCTTAATTGAAGGACTACAGAAAGGTAGGCCATGGAATAAACTTCAGGCCGTCCCCCCAAACCCCCATCGCTCCAAGCCAAGTCCCGTTTCAAGCCCTTTTCAAAGCCCTCCCCCCAGGCCTCCTTTTCCCAGGCTCAGAGTCCTGTTTGCAAGCTTTTTCACGCAGCTCAGAGCAAATCTTGCTCAACACTTTCGCTCAAAACCCCGCAAAAACCCTGTACACCTTCTATAAACCCTAACCCTAAACCCTAAACCCTGAATCCTAAACCTTAAACCCTAAACCCTAAACCCTAAACCCTAAACCCTAAACCCTAAACCCTAAACCCTAAACCCTAAACCCTAAACCCTAAACCCTAAACCCTAAACCCTAAACCTTCACCGAGTTGCCCGCATGGCCTCCCAGACTTCGGCAATGGTCAGAGTTCCAGTCCTGGGCTTGTTGCATTCTTGGGCTCTTAGTGAGGGCTTAGGGTTTAGGGTTTAGGGCTTAGGGTCTAGGGTTTAGGGTTTAGGGTTTAGGGTTTAGGGTTTAGGGTTTAGGGTTTACTGAAATTATTCAGGGTTCAGGTCCGGGGAAAGCTTCGAGGAACGTTTTTTTTTGGGATTGTTGAATCATTTCCAGTTACAGGGGCTTGAGGGTTTAGGGTTTAGGGACTCAAACCCTCAGTCATCATAGCAAGAATATTCGATTCGGGGTTCTTTTTTTTATGAGGGACTTAGATTGAGCTATCCCATCCGGGATATTGGATTCTGGGTTCTTAGTGAGGGACTTATGTTGAGTTGTCATAGCAAGGATACCATGTTCTGGTAGCTTGAATCCTTATGTTCCGCAACAAGAACACAGCTGGGCAAGTTCGATTCCTGCTTAGCACGTCAAGCTCATGTAAGTCCACTCTGCTTGATTATTGAGAAGTGCTTAACTATGCAAAAATGCAGTGTTCGGGGTTCGAAATGCTGAAGCCTGTGAACCCTTGTCCCGCCAATGTGTTGTTTGCCAAGTCTCCGCAGGTCTAAGAGGGTGTAGCCTCAAGGTTTCTGGGTTCAGGGTTACGTGCATGGCCCACAGAGGGAGGAAGAGCTGACTGAAATTCTGGACTTAACAGGGTGACCACTCTCTGTGCTCGGAAACCAGGGCAAGGTCGGGCTGCTTTCGGTGATGGGTCGAGGGACTAGATCTGCAAGCTGGAAGCAGAATGCAAGTTGAGTGCAACCTCTTCTTTTTTTTCGGTCGAACCTTCAGCCTCTTCTTAAGCTTTTGGCATTCCGAAAAACCTTTTTTGTAAGCACTTCGTCCTGGTGGTAGAAGAGGAAGGGTTAGGCTTAGGCTTCTGGTCAAGTTGTGGTTGCCCTTCCTGTGATGCCTTCTCAGGTTCGGATGCATCGATCCTGATATGCTCTCATGCTCTGTGGACTGCGACCTTGTGCCACAACCCTCGAAGATGTCAAGCTGGGAGTTGTTGGGTTTCAGGCAAGGAGCCCCACTTAAACCCTTAAACCCTAAACCCCAAACCCCTGAAACCCTGAAACCCTAAACCCTAAACCCGAAACCCTAAACCCTAAACCCTAAACCCTAACCCTAGGCCCGAAGCCTCCCCGAAGCCCTTTCGAGGTCCCACAAGACTCACCCTGAAAGCCGCTTTCCCAAAGCCGGCTCAGTAGATATGCCGTGAGGTAGGCCATCCCCGACCCACGACCTGAATTAATATGGCGGTTTCGGAAGATAGCTTATTGGGGTCCTTAGTGTATAAGGTGGACCCCACTATTTGGGTGTATATCTTAGGGGCCGCCCTTTTTCGTAAACCCCCAGATTCCATACCTGGCACGCAGGTTTCGAATGAGGAGTCCACTGATAAGAAGTAGCCTGTATCAACGCGAAGGGAGCCCCCAAGAGACCTCGCATTTTGAACTCTCACCCAAATTCTGCGAAGTAGCGCCCTGAACTCGTAAACCCTCAACCCTCAACCCTCAACCCTAAACCCTTGCATCGTACGCTAGCTCTCTTCGAAGAAGGGTGGCCTGAGCAGAGCCAGGAATCAGGAGCTGTCCACGTCTGGCGGAAGAGCATTCTGCTTCAGGTTGAGGTTGTGTGGTTTCCCACCCCGTAAACCCTGAACCCGAAGTTTACCCTAAACCCTAAACCCTAAACCCTAAACCCTAAACCCTAAACCCTAAACCCCAACATGGTCCTCTGCGTCTTGGGGTCTCATGGCTTTGGGTGGGCTGAGGTCTTTTCTAGATGCAGAGGAAAAGCCTTCATCCTTCTTAGGGTTGAGGGGTTAGGGTTTACTGGACACTAGACCTTCCCTTGTGGTATGGTTGAGGGCGTATAGGGTGTTGGGTTGCCCTAAACCCTAAACCCTAAACCCTAAACCCTAAACCCTAAACCCTAAACCCTAAACCCTAAACCCTATATGAGGGTCTCGGGTTTTGGGGGTTTGCAGTGTCAGGATGAGGGCTTACTTAGGTTGTGTTTTTGGCATCCTACAGGTCTGGCCAACGACCTCTTTGCTGAACCGTGTCGACGGCCTCCTTCGGGTTTAGGGTTTAGGGTTATGAATGGTTATGACTATTGTTGGCAACTGGCCAGGGCCATGTTTGGTGGCTTCGACCTGGAGGGGAGGAGATTGAATACTCTGCTGCGAAGCCCCGGGGCCTGAATGGTGCCTGCGTCGTTCTGCCCCAGCACCGTCACTGTCCTGGCTTCTGGGAAGTCATGGCTTCGGGTATCCCTAAACCCTAAACCCTAAACCCTAAACCCGAAACCCTGAACCCCAAACCCTAAACCTATAGTCCTCAACCCTGAAACCCTTAACCCTAAAGAGGGTGGTGGATGCCTCCCTCAACCCCAAACTCGACCTGGTTGTACTTCACTCGCGAACCGTGTCAGCCTTGGCCTACACCCTTGGCCTAAACCCTAAACCCTAAACCCTAAACCCTAAACCCCTAAACCCCTAAACCCCTAAACCCCTAAACCCCCAAACCCCTAAACCCTAAACCCTAAACCCTAAACCCTAAACCCTAACCCCCCTTCTGAGGAGCCCAGAGGCGACGCTGCTTGCCAGTCCGTCCCGTAGAGCTTGACGCGCATGGACCCAGGGGTGTCTGAGTTGACGGTGTCGATGCGGTATTGGCCGGTCGTGAAGGTGTTCCTCGTTGGCTTAGGCGTCATGGGACCGTCGCGTCTTAAGAGGCCCCAAAGCGCAATGAGACCCTAAACCCTGAACCCTAAACCCCCCTGAACCCTAAACCCTAAACCCTAAACCCTCAACCCTGAACCCAAGCCCTGAACCCTAAACCCTAGCTCAGGGACTTCGAGATTTGACTTGCAGCTTCTGGGGTTTAGAGCTTCTGCAGTAAGGCCGGCGTTCCTCGTAGCCCAGAAACCTGGAGGGCATGACAGCGAACCCGAACAAAAATCCTTTTAAGAACATCATTCCCTCACAAGCTCAAACCGTAACCCCGCAGCCCCTAAACCCTTAGTCTCAACCCCTGAATTGCACTACTTGGGAACATGTTCCCCGCATTTAGTATAGGAACCCCCCCCTCCCCCCTTACCCTAGTTGTGGGAAAGCCCCAAATCCCTTGAGTCATTTGCAACTCATATCGTGCAGCCCGCGCGCGAAGAGGAGGTCCACCCCGTGGGTGCAGTTCCAGTGATCGCTGTGTTCAGCGGCACACGCTGCAGCAACGCCCTGTGCTGTGGATGAGGGTTTAGGGCAAAAGGGATGCTTCGGGTTCAGGGTTTAGGGGTTTAGGGGTTCAGGGGTTTAGGGGTTTAGGGGTTTAGAGGTTTAGGGGTTTAGGGGTTTAGGGGTTTCGGGTTTAGGGGTTGGGGATCTCAGCTTATAGGGTTTGGGCTCAGTGGGTTGATGTGCTTATTGTATGGGTCGTAGAGGGCTCTCCTAGATTGCTTTCAAGGTCGAGGTTGTCCACAGCCTGAACTTTCCCCACCCTACCCCATAACTTGGGATGTTCACCCTTATACCAACAGTCCTTAGTAGGGATTATAGTACCCCCGAGTATAATCCTTATTAAGGACTGCTAGCCTTAAGGCGGAACATCCCAACCCATAACCCTCAACCCAATCTAAACCTTCTTTCCGAAAACTTGGCAAGGTGTGTTGGCAAGGTGTGTTGGGTGTGGGCCCTTCGCTAAAGACAGCATTGTGCACCGTGTCCTGGGGCCTAAATCGTAGCTCTGAATCTTGCAGTATTTGGACCAACACATGACCCCTTGCGTATGTAGACCCAGAGACAGAGGGGCTGAATACCCTAGCCCCCCAAAAAGGTTAACCATAACCATATATATCCGCCGACCCCAGCCGGAGCGGGGGCGGCGTCAGTGAAGACCCATCGTTGTCTGCTTCCTCGCCCAGTGCCTCGCTGCCCTTGCTGTCTGCTTCGTTGCGCAGTGCCTCGCTGCCCTTGCTGTCTGCTTCGTTGTGCAGTGCCTTGCTGCCCTTGCTGCCTTCGCCAGACCCATTGCCCCTACCACCTACTCCACCCCATCCAAAGCTCGACCGGCCCCCAGTGCATGCCCGCCCGCTTGCCCTACGCTTGCCCTACCCTTACCACCCACGCACCCCGCCGCTCCTCCCAGTGCATGCCCGCCGGCTTGCCCTACCCCCACCACCCACGCACCCCGCCCCCCGCCCATCCGCCCTTCCCGCTCCGCATACTCCTTCCCTTGCCCAAGCCCCCCACGCACCCCGTGCCTCGCTGCCCTTGCTGTCTGCTTCGTTGTGCAGTGCCTCGCTGCCCTTGCTGTCTGCTTCGTTGTGCAGTGCCTTATATGGCCCCTGCTCCACCCCAACCCCCAACCCCCACCCCCATACGGTACGCACCCTGCCACCCCCAACCCCCAACCCCCACCCCCACCCACCCACACTTCCAACCCCCACCCACACCCCCCACGCACCCCGCCCCCCACTGAACCCATGGCTCCTGACCCCATTGGCTCATGGTCCACGGATGTGGCTTCTCAACTTTAAAGGGCCCCAGTGCATGCCCGGGCCCTCCGCCCGCTCCGCCCGCTCCGCCCCCTCCGCCCTCCGCCCTTCTAGCTCCGCCTACTCCCCTCTGGCCCATGCTCCCACTTTCCATCCCCTTGACCTACCCCTCATGGACCCAGCTCCCTACCCCTTACCCCTCACGCACTCATGATCCATGGCTCCTGGCCCCATGGCTCCCCATTCATTAGCCCCCCACGCACCCCGTGCCTCGCTGCCCTTGCTGTCTGCTTCGTTGTGCAGTGCCTCGCTGCCCTTGCTGTCTGCTTCGTTGTGCAGTGCCTTATATGGCCCACCGTACGCACCCTGCCACCCCCAACCCCCAACCCCCACCCCACCCACCCACACTTCCAACCCCCACCCCCACCCCCCACGCACCCGGCCCCCCACTGAACCCATGGCTCCTGGCCCCATTGGCTTCTCCGCCCGCTCCGCCCGCTCCGCCCTCCGCCCTTCTAGCTCCGCCTACTCCCCTCTGGCCCATGCTCCCACTCTCCATCCCCTTGACCTACCCCTCATGGACCCAGCTCCCTACCCCTTACCCCTCACGCACCCATGCCCCTCATGACCCATGGCTCCTGGCCCCATGGGTCCACGGCCCAAGCAGGTGCTGCCTTCGCCAGACCCATTGCCCCTACCACCTACTCCACCCCATCCAAAGCTCGACCGGCCCCCAGTGCATGCCCGCCCGCTTGCCCTACGCTTGCCCTCCCCCCCAACCACGCACCCCGCCGCTCCTCCCAGTGCATGCCCGCCCGCTTGCCCTACCCACGCACCCCGCCCCCCGCCCATCCGCCCTTCCCGCTCCGCATACTCCTTCCCTTGCCCAAGCCCCCCACGCACCCCGTGCCTCGCTGCCCTTGCTGTCTGCTTCGTTGTGCAGTGCCTCGCTGCCCTTGCTGTCTGCTTCGTTGTGCAGTGCCTTATATGGCCCCTGCTCCACCCCAACCCCCAACCCCCACCCCCATACGGTACGCACCCTGCCACCCCCAACCCCCAACCCCCACCCCCACCCCGCCCCCCACTGAACCCATGGCTCCTGGCCCCATTGGCTCATGGTCCACGGATGTGGCTTCTCAGCTGACTTTAAAGGGCCCCAGTGCATGCCCGGGCCCTCCGCCCGCTCCGCCCGCTCCGCCCCCTCCGCCCTCCGCCCTTCTAGCTCCGCCTACTCCCCTCTGGCCCATGCTCCCACTTTCCATCCCCTTGACCTACCCCTCATGGACCCAGCTCCCTACCCCTTACCCCTCACGCACCCATGCCCCTCATGACCCATGGCTCCTGGCCCCATGGCTCCCCATTCACCCACGCACCCCGCCCCCCGCCCATCCGCCCTCGCAACTCCTTCCCTTGCCCAAGCCCCCCCACGCACCCCGCCATGCTTCTCATGGACCCATGGCTCCTGGTCCCATTCTTCATCCCAAGCTCGACCGGCAGTGCATGGCCGCCCGCTTGCCCTACCCCCACCACCCACGCACCCCGCCCCGTCCATCCGCCCTTCCCGCTCCGCATACTTCCGCCCTTGCCCAAAGCCCTCCACGCTTCGTTGCGCAGTGCCTCGCTGCCCTTGCTGTCTGCTTCGTTGTGCAGTGCCTTGCTGCCCTTGCTGCCTTCGCCAGACCCATTGCCCCTCCACCCCATCCAAAGCTCCCACGCACCCCGCCCCCCGCTCCTTCCCTTGCCCAAGCCCCCCACGCACCCCGCCATGCTTCTCATGGACCCATGGCTCCTCCCAGCGCATGCCCGCCCGCTTGCCCTACCCCCACCACCCACGCACCCCGCCCTCCGCCCATTTGTGCTTCCCGCTCCGCATATTCCTTCCCTTGCCCAAGCCCCCCACGCACCCCGCCATGCTTCTCATGGACCCATGGCTCCTGGTCCCATTCTTCATCCCAAGCTCGACCGGCCCCCAATGCATGCCCGCCCGCTTGCCCTACCCCCACCACCCCGCCCCCCGTCCCTCCGCCCTTCGCCCCCCACGCACCCATGGCTCCTGGTCCCATTCTTCATCCTCCTATTTATGGCCCCTGCTCCACCCCCACCCAACCCCCACCCCCACCCCGCACCCTGCCCCGCCGCCCATGCTTGTCATGGACCCATGGCTCCGGCCCCATGGCTCCACCCCCCACGCACCCCGCCATGCTTCTCATGGACCCATGGCTCCTGGTCCCATTCTTCATCCCAACTTGCCCTACCCCCACCACCCACACACCCCGCCCCCCGTCCATCCGCCCTTCCCGCTCCGCATACTCCCCCCCTTGCCCCCACGCACCCCGCCATGCTGGCTCCTGGCCCCATTCTCCATCCCTCCTGTTTATGGCCCTGCTCCACCCCCACCCCCCCCCCCCCCCCGCACGCACCCTGCCCCACCGCCCATGCTTGTCATGTGGCTCCTGGCCCCATGGCTCCCCTACGCTTGCCCTGCCCTTACCACCCACGCACCCCGCCCCCCGCTCCTTCCCTTGCCCAAGCCCCCCACGCACCCCGCCATGGCTCCTCCCAGTGCATGCCCGCCCTACCCCCACCACCCACGCACCCCGCGCCCCGCCCATCCGCCCTTCCCGCTCCGCATACTCCTTCCCTTGCCCAAGCCCCCCACACACCCCGTGCCTCGCTGCCCTTGCTGTCTGCTTCGTTGTGCAGTGCCTCGCTGCCCTTGCTGTCTGCTTCGTTGTGCAGTGCCTTGCTGCCCTACCCTTACCACCCACGCACCCCGCCCCCCGCTCCTTCCCTTGCCCAAGCCCCCCACGCACCCCGCCATGCTTCTCATGGACCCATGGCTCCTCCCAGTGCATGCCCGCCCGCTTGCCCTACCCCCACCACCCGCATACTCCTTCCCTTGCCCAAGCCCCCCACGCACCCCGCCATGCTTCTCATGGACCCATGGCTCCTGGTCCCATTCTTCATCCCAAGCTCGGCGTCAGTGAAGACCCATTGCCCCTACCACCTACACTCCACCCCATCCAAAGCTCGACCAGCCCATGCTTTTCATGGACCCATGGCTCCTGGTCCCATTCTTCATCCCTTGAGCTGCTCCACCCCCACCCGCAACCCCCACCCCCACCCCGCACGCACTGCCCCGCCGCCCGTGCTTGTCATGGGCCCCTTGCTCCTGGCGTCATGGCTCCACCCCCACCCCCAACCCCCACCCCCACACACCCCACCCTTCCACACTTCACCCCCACCCCGCACCCCGCCCCCCCACTGGACCCATTCTTCATCCCAATGCTGGTCCTATATATGGCCCCTGCTCCACCCCAACCCCCAACCCCCACCCCCATACCGGACGCCGTACGCACCCCCCCACCCACCCACACTTCCAACCCCCACCCCCACCCCACGCACCCCGCCCCCCACTGAACCCATGGCTCCTGGCCCCATTGGCTCATGGTCCACGGCCCATGGATGTCGCTTCTCAGCTGACTTTGGGCCCCAGTGCATGCCCGGGCCCTCCGCCCGCTCCGCCCGCTCCGCCCTCCGCCCTTCCAGCTCCTATATATGGCCCCTGCTCCACCCCAACCCCCAACCCCCACCCCCATACCGTACGCACCCTTCCCGCCCTTCCCGCCCTTCCCGCCCTTCCCCCCTTTTCGCCCGCTCCGCCCGCCATGCTTCCCCTGCCTCTCCCACTACCCTTCCCCTTCCCAACCATTCCACTGTTTCAGGGCCAATCCACGCCCGGCCTTCCCACCCGGCCCCCCCTCTCACCGTACCCCCAATCCACCCCGCCCCTAACCCTCCCACCACCAACCCCACCCTTCCCCTTCCCAACCATTCCACTCCATCCTCCTCCCCTACCCCTTCCCCACTCGATCAGATGACTGAGACTTTAAAGACTTTAAAGGGCTCCAGTGCATGCCCGCCCCCTCCGCCCCCCCACCCCCCTTCCCTCCCACCCCCCCCCACCCCCCCCCCGCCCCCCCCCCCCCCACTCCCTACCCCCCCCCCCCCCCACCCCCCACCCCACCCCCTGCCATCCTTGTTCTTGTCCGGTTTGCGCGGAGCATCAGGTTGAGGGGTCGGCGGCACTGGCGGTAGCCATTAAATCCGGCCCCCGCGCCGCCCGTGGTCCAGGGCGGAGCCCGCGTCGCACTAAAGCGCTAGCTTTAAGGGGCGAGCGCCCGAGCCGCCGACCCCGCCCAAAATTGCTTCAAATTCGCGCGGGGCCCTTCGGGAGGCCTCCAAAACGGCATCCAAGGGGACGCAACACGCGGTGGTGCGAAAAGCACGAAAACCTCGTAAAAACCATGGGTTTTTACGAAAAACCGAGGCCACAAAACACCCGCAGCACCCCATTAAACCCTCACGGGCGCGCATCATCGGCCCTAGCTTTTCACATGGGGCGCGCGCCAGGCCGAAACCACGTTTTTCAAGGTTTGGGGGGGGTACCGGAAGCCCAAAACCAGGCGAGCATCATGAGCATCAGCAGCCCTGGCCCGCGGGCCCAAGGCAATAAAAAACGCTGAAAAACGCTGAAATCACCGTAAATACCGTGTTTTTATGAGGTTTTTCACGCGTGCCTCCGACCCCCACCCCTGTTGCCCTTGACCCGCCCCCAAAGTGCGCATCATCGAAACCCACGTCCGGGGGGGGGTCTGCTGATGCTGCTGATGCGCGGGGTCCGGGCGCATCATCGAGCCATCGCTTCTCTTGGGCTTCGTGGGGGGGTCCGGGCCCACGGCCCAGAGACCCAGCTGATGCTCATGATGCTCGGTTTGGGGGGGTGTTCCAACAGCAGAAAACCTCGTAAATACCGAGTGTTTTGTGGGTCCACGTAAAAACGCCCCTAAAATCGCTCATTTTACGCGCTCGAACGGCTTCGTGCCTACAAAACACCCGAACAGCAGGACCCCGAATGCCCTTAAGGGCATTCGGGGTCTTGCTTTTGGGGGTTTCGTGGGCACGCAAGCGTTCAAGCACATACAATCGGCGTGTTTAAGGGGGTTTTGGATGGCCTGGGGGAGGCCGCTGATGCTCATGATGCTCCCTTTCCTGGGTCCCAAAAGGCTTCCCAAGCCCAAAAACACGTGTTTACAGCGTTTTCTGAAGATTTTTCGAAGGCAAAACGCATGCATAGAATGCTTTTAAGGCCCCCAAACCAACCCCACTGATGCTCCTGATGCGGGCGCCGCGCGCGTGCGCGCGCGCGCGCGCGCGGGGGGGGGGAGGGAGGGGGGGCGAAGGCAGGAGAAAGAGAGACAGAGAGAAGGAGAGGACAAAGACACGGGAAAGAGAAGACAGTGCCAAGGTTCAAGGTTTCGTGCTTTGGGGGGCGGGGGCCGGCCCGTGCCGCTAGGCCTGAAATATGTTTGGGTCCGATATAACCAAAAAGGTGAAAGGTTACCTACCCAGTGTACCTAAAAACAGGGGGATGCTCTTTGTCTGCTGCACTGCGCGTCTAGGGTTTAGGGTTGAGGGTTGAGGGTTGAGGGTTGAGGGTTTAGGGTTTAGGGTTTAGGGGTTCGAGCCAGCTTTGCATCCTCAAAGCCACCCGGAGCGGCCGTAAACCCCTAAACCCTACCCTAAACCCTACCCTAAACCCTAAACCCCAAACCCCAAACCCCAAACCCCAAACCCCAAACCCCAAACCCTAAACCCTAAACCCTAACCATAGTCCATGTAGGCCATGTGGCGGAGTCAGGGTCCAAACGTCGGCTTTGGCGCTGGGCGCGTAGTAGGAGCCCGTTTTAGGCACCTGGTCCAGGAGTGCTTGCGGTTTAGGGTTTAGGGTTTAGGGTTTAGGGTTTAGGGTTTAGGGTTTAGGGTCAAGAGTTACGGTCTTAAGATTTCAGGTTCTAAAAGTTTGGGCTCAGGCCCCTAAGCCCAAAACCCTAATTTGCTAAACCCCAAGCCGTAAACCCTCGACCCTAACTCTCAACAGAGAACCCGAAGCCCCAAACCCAGAACCCTGAGCCTCTATAACCCTAAACCCTAAACCCTAAACCCTAAACCCTAAACACTAAACCCTAAACCCTAAACCCTAAACCCTGAACCCACACCCCCCTTTTGCCTGTGTCGGCCAAGGTGGGTTCCTTGGCTTGCCATTGAGGGTTTAGGGTTTACGGCTTAGGGTGTAGGGCTTGGGGTCTTCCTAGGGCCGTAAGGATAAGGGGTTCCTTTGTAGCTTGCTGTGAAGGGCTTAGGGCTTGCGGGCTTCAGGTGTGAAGCCTTTGGGGGCTTTTCGGGCTAGGGTTTAGGTTTAGGGTTTCAGGGCGTTTGTTTTTTTTTGTTTTTTAAAGGGTGTCTTTAAGGGTTTAAGGATGTCCGGTTGTCAAGGGGTTTAAAGTAGCTTTGAGGGGAGCTGGAAGCCCTAAAGCCCCGAAGCCAAACCCAGAACTTCTAAGGTTGAGGGTCGAGGGTCGAGGGCCCAGTTTCCGTTGGCTTTGGGCTGTCCCTGGTGTGCGTTCGAGCCTACCCCTAAACCCTGAACCTCAATTCGCCTAAACCCTAAACCCTAAACCCTAAGCCCTAAGCCCTAAGCCCTAAGCCCTAAACCCTAAACCCTAAACCCTAAGCCCTAAGCCCTAAGCCCTAAGCCCTAAGCCCTAAGCCCTAAGCCCTAAGCCCGAAGCGCTAAGCGCTAAGCCCTAAACTGAACCGCAAACCTCAGCTCTAGCCAGAGCACACTACCGACGCTGGGCTTCGTGTTTGGGGTCTAGGCTGACAGGTTTGGGTTTAGGGTTTAGGGTTTAGGGTTTAGGGTTTAGGGTTTAGGGTTTAGGGTTTAGGGTTTAGGGTTTAGGGTTTAGGGTTTAGGGTTTAGGGTTCAGGGTTTAGGGTTCTAGGTGCTAGGTTTCATGTTTCAGGGGTTGGGGGCTTCGGACTGAAGTCTTAGACCTTGCAAGGTCCAGGGTCTCAGCACTTCAGGGCTGTCACCATCACTTGGGCCGACCAAGTCCCCTCATAAAAAGCACAATCCCGCACCCTAAACCCTAAACCCTAAACCCTAAACCCTAAACCCTAAACCCTAAACCCTAACCCTAAACCCTAAACCCTAAACCCTAAACCCTAAACCCTAAACCCTAAACCCTAAACCCTTCAAGTGCTTTTCTTTACCTCATGGGGTTATAGAAGGGCAAGGGGGCCTGAGAACCCAGCCTTAGGTGGGGCAGCGGGGGGTGAGGGGGGGGGGGGAGGGGGTTGGTTTCGAGTTTGGTGATTGGGGCTTCTTGTGTGAGGTGTTCGAGGATCGGAACTCGGGCAGCTCAGTCTCCGGCAGTTTAGGGTTTAGGGTTTAAGGTTTAGGGTTTAGGGTTTAGGGGCCTTTTTCAAGCTTCAGCAATCGAGGACTGGCACTTTGAGTTTATGGGTTGCGCGCTGCGTGGGATTTCTGCAGGAAAGTGCTACCTCCCGGGCTCACTTCAACACGGATTCGTCCATGATGTTGTAGCCTCGGATGTCTATCGTTGCAGACCACAGAGACTCATGCTTGTCGGGTACATAGCGTTGCCCTCTCAGAGGCAGCAGCATCAGCAGCCACGTCATGGTATGCCCGTGCGGTATGCCGTGGCCATGATGGCGACATGATATTGCATGATGCGCTTGACTGGCCGAGGAGCTGGGAGGCAGAGAGTTTGTGGAGACCTGGCCCAGGGCTATGCGGCATTCAAGGAGAAACCAGGAGAAGATGAGGACGGGCCATGAATTTACTTAAGAACCACCAAAAAACAAAAGACAATCACCCCTAAAATGCCCTTGAGGATCCTATTTTAAGCGTCTTTATTCTTTTCTAAGTTTTTGGGGAATTCTTAAGAAATTCGTAGATGAGCAGGAAGGCTTCTGGAGACTTGGTGGAGCATAGGGCGTTCGCGGTAGGACCCTAAACCCTAAACCCCTACCCTAAACCCTAAACCCTAAACCCTAAACCCTAAACCCTAAACCCTAAACCCTAAACCCTAAACTCTACACTCTCAACCCTCTGCATCGCCTGCACAGCCCTGCTGCCGGCAGCCTTCAACGTATACCACTCCTGCAGGGTCATGAAGGCACAGATGGGGGTTTCCGAAATTAGGGGTTAGGGTTTAGGGTTTAGGGGTTAGGGTTTAGGGTTTAGGGTGTAGGGTTTCGGGTTTAGGGGTACCTTGTTGGGGTCCTTATTGTAAGGATTCCTATTTGGGGGTCTATTTTAGAGGTCCCCCTATTTTCGTAAACCGCCAGATGTTCCTTCGGCCGGCTGAGAAACACCCGGACCGAACGCAAGATGTGGTGACCTAGTGCCGAGTCTGCAGCTTCTTCGAAACAACCCTAAACCCTAAACCCTAAACCCTAAACCCTAAACCCTAAACCCTAAACCCTAAACCCTAAACCCTAAACCCTAAACCCAAGTATCCGGTTGTCGGTTTTTAGGGTTCCCGAGTTGCACCTCAAGTGGCGCCCAGCCGGCATGAAACTCGGTTTCCATCGTCTCCTCCCACTCCTGGGTTTCCATGGAGTGGATATGGAAAACAAGGGGGTTTAGGGTTTAGGGTTTAGGGTTTAGGGTTTGGGGTGTAAATTTAGGGCTTTATCAAGGGTGCCCTAAACCTCTTGCGGCTGAGTCGCCCGCACCGTGCTGTTTGCGCGATAGTTGGATCCTGGTCCAAGGTCCTCGCATCTGCTGGGTCTCAATCAGATTTGTGGGGGGGGGATCCGGTTAAAGGCCGGGATCTTTCAAGGTGTAGGACATACTTCGTGGCTGATTGACAGACGGTAAGGATGATTTCGGATGGCAGAAGGTCAGAATGTTCAGGTTCCTTGTGGACATTTATGGCTTTTGGGTGCTCACGATGCTCTGAATTTCTGCAGAGGAGACGTGCCAGATTCTGCAAGAGGGTATCAGGTATCAGGCATCTTTGGCAGTCCTGGGTTTCCTTACCCTAAACACTAAATCCTTATAACTTGTCGAAGGCGAAGTTTGAGGCACCTCCGAGCGTCCTCTGCCCAGTTCCCTACATCCCTAACCCCTGAGCATGCAACCTACATATCTCAAAGGTTTAGGGTAGGGTTTAGGGTTTAGGGTTTAGGGTTGGCCCTCTTCGACAGAAGCCTTGCAGCTACCGGCAAGCTGTGTCCTCCGCATCATCAGCCAGCTCCAAATACCTCCATGATATCTCATGACTCTCTGAGTTCATGGGACTTGGGGGCTTAGAGCCAGCACTGGAATTTCTAGCTTTCAACTTCTAGGAATCCTCCTCCTTTCTGCCCCCCCGAAGCTTTACAGCTCAGGGGCATGAACAGTGAGCACTCGTCCTTTGGGTCGGACCAGATGGAGATCCTGAGAAGGCGTGTTTAAGGCTCTAGACTTACGAGGCGAGATCTGTGCGGGACATTTGGCCATGAGGCTGTCGGAGAGCTCTTAGAGAGGTGTCGGGCTGCGCAGGGCTGTCCCTACGCAGGATTAAGCTTGACAAGGCCTTCAAAGCGTCTGTGGCTTAAGGAACCCCATATGGCCAAGCATGACAACCTTGGGTCCAACCCAAAGTCCCCCCAAAACCCCCTGAGCCCTGGAAGCTCCTCAAACCCTAAACCCGAAACCCAAAACCCCAAACCCCAAACCCTAAACCCAAACCCTGAGCCCTGGAAGCTCCTCAAGCCTTGAAAGGCACAAAGCTCCGTAGTTCTGGCAGCCAGGCAGCGTCTCCACCCCTGAGCCTGCTAGCCCTTGCTCCACTTCCGGCCAAACGCCCTGGCACAGATGGGGTTTCCGAAATGAGGGGTACCTATTGGGGTCCTTCTTGGGGTTCTATTTTCGGGGTCCCTATATAAACCCTAAACTGCCTAAACTCCTGGAATTTCCGGTTCCGATCCTGGCAGTCTGCCCTAGGGCCCTAGGGTTGAGGGGTCTTGGGGCTTGGGGTTTCGCTTAGACTTTAAACTGTGTCAACCCTAGACCCTAAACCCGCCGCGGCAAAAAAACACCCACAACAAATATCACAAAAAACACGGTTTCCCCCTAAACCCTAAACCAAAAACCCTAAACCCTAAACCCTAGACCCTAAACCCTAAACCCTAAACGCTAAACCCGAAACCCTAAACCCAAAACCCTGAACCCTAAACCCTAAATCCTGCATCCCATGCTGTGCGGCCTGGTGGTGACGACGGTAGAGCTTGACGCGGTCTGGGCGCACCTGGCGAATCCCTGAAGCCGGTTCAAGGCATCTTGCCCTAAACCCTAAACTAAACCCTAAACCCCAAACCCTAAAACCCAAAACCCTAAACCCTAAACCCCATTCAGGCTTCAAGGCCTCCAACCCCAAGCCCTGAACCCCTCCCAAAAAATAGGCCTTGGCCATTTGCATGACCCTCTTTCGTCGCGTCTCCTTGGCTGAGCTGCGGCGGGAGGCCCACAGCCTGGTGCTGACTCTTCTTTGGGGTTTAGTGTTTCGGTTTGGCTTACTTCCCCAACAGCTCACATACTTCCTGAACAGCCAAGGTATTAAGATGTTAAACCTTTACCTTTGTCTTTTTGAATATCTACAAGTGGTATTCTTACTCTCTGACTAGTCTCAAACAAAGAAAGGTCCCAGGCAGCAACAAGTTCAAGTCACTCGGGTTTATAACTGGGTTTCGGGTTTCATGGGGTCACGGATCTCAACGGCCAAATCGTCAAGCCTAAGCCCCAAAATCTTCGATCCCCAAACCCTTAGCCCCAAACACTCAACCCTGCAATCCTAAATCCCCAAGTCCAATACCTAAATCCTAAGCCACAAGCTCTCTCTTCGAAAAAACCAAAAGCCCTGAAACCCTAAGCCCCCAACTTGGACCCCTAAACCCTAGACCCTAAACCCTAAACCGTGAACCCCCAAAAGTGCCTTCACTGTGTACAAACCTGTTGGGGAATCAACTTCGAGCCCTAAAGCAAACCCAACATCCCAAGCACCCTTCGACTTTGCCGGCAAGCTTTGAGGCTTCTCAGAGCAACCCCAAACCCTACACCCTGCCGCTTAGGCTTGGGATTCTGGTGCTTTGCTTATGGTCCGGGCTGTGAACAAACAGCCTCAAGACACCCACCGAAACCCCGAAGCTTGCTAGCCCTAAAGCCCAATGGCCCAGGCATAAACCCTGATAGCCACAAGTCCTACTAGCCCTAAACAGCCAAAACCCAGCAGCTACTCCCCAATAGTCCTAAACCCTAAGCCCTAAGCCCTAAGCCCTAAACCCTAAACCCTAGCAAACCCTACACCCTAAGCCATGGTCACTCAAGAGGCGCACCCAAGACCGCCCCAGCTGCCACGCCCAGTGCAAAGGAGGCCATGGCGGGTTTCGACATGGTGGGTTTCGGGTCTAGGGTTGTTCCCAGCCAAAAAGTAGATCCCCTTAAGGGTTCCTGAAGAAGGACGCAATAGTAGTAGAGGGTACTATTTAGGGGGTTCTACTTTTGGGATCCTCCCAGACATCTGGGGATTTTTGGCGCTCTCAACTTAAGGGGCTTAGGCTTGTAGACTCCGGATCGATCTCCCCCCCGAGTGGGTCTTAGAGGGTAGGGTTTGGGCTGTAGGGTGTCTTGCTGCTTCTGCGAGCTCTAAGAATGACGACAATCGGTAAGACCTCTCTATATTCTCAACATGTATTTTAAATTGTCGGCCTTGACAGCACGCAGATTTACGTTTCCAACTGGCTCATAAGCAGGATGCGTACTTAAAATGGGATCTCAAATCTCGAAAGGGGTGTAATCTAGAACAAACTCATACGTCCAGCAAGCGTACAAGAAGACAGTGAACAGGAGCTCTTCACGACGGATACGAGCTCAATGATGTATCCCTTGATCTTGCAGGGACGCACAGCCTGCGCGCAAAACTTCATAGTTGAGCTGCAATCCCCAGCGAAAGAAGCTCAAATCCAAGCAAACTCGCGTGACTCCTCTTAAACCCAAGAAGGGGTAGATATAAGTTACCCCATAAAATCCTTGAACCCTAAACCCGAAACCCTATAACCCACAGCCCTAAACCCTATAGTGCAGCTGGGATTCAGCCCACGGCACTGTGAATTCGCCTTGTTCCGATCACGGAACGCGCTGGAGTCCTGGGCCCAGTCTTTCTGGATTCGGCTGATAATCACATGTTGAGTACGGCCATATGTTCATAATATGATAGTATACATGGTATTCTATCAATATGAGATTATCTAGTGCTATCATACTAAAAATAATCATAATAATGATAACAACAAAAATAATGATAACAAAAAAATAAAAATAATAAGGGTATAATCGCACAATCATCAGATTCGCTGCAAGCGGCTGGGCTTCAACTGCAGCCGCCCCCGACGCACCGAAGTCAGAGAATCCCCCAAGGTCAGAGACATGACATGCTGGGACAAGCTGCACAGCCTCTGCATACCCCAAGGGCTGCTCGATGCGCTCTCCAGGTTGCAACGAGGAAGGTCGGATTAAGGGTCTAGGACCCCAAATGCATAGCCCGTACCCAAGGTCTCGGTATCCAAAACCCTAAATGTCTCGGCATCCTAAACCCTAAGCCCTAAGCCCTAAGCCCTAAACCCTAAACCCTAAATCCTGCAGCCTCCCCACAGCTTCTGAGCTCGGGACCACAGCGGTGTTGCGCCACTCCCCTGGGTGGTTGGCTTTAAGGTGCCGCACAAATCCCAAAGCCACAGATCATCTTGGTAGCCCAGTAGTTTAGGGTTTAATTAGGGAGTTAGGGTTTAGGGTTTAGGGTTTAATTAGGGAGTTAGGGTTTAGGGAGCTTAGGGTTTAGGGTCTTGATAGCCCAATAGCCATATTTTTTGTTTGGGTTGGTTACTTTAAAGGGAACCTTGAAGCAAAAAAGGGAAAAGGGTACCACTGGGCTGCCAAGTCATACTCTCAAGCCCCAAACCACTTAAGGTTTTAATGTTTGGCGGAAGCTTTAGCCGGGTTGAAGATTGAAACAGCCCTGCATTCCACTGCGGTCCGGGTGAGTCTCGGGATTTAGAATGGCAGACGGTTGGGATTCAGGGTTTAGGATTTGGGTTTCGGATTTAGGGCTTCGGCATTCAAGATTTAAAATGTTGGGCTGCGGTTGAGGATTATTTAGCGCTTGGGGTTCAGGTGGTTCGGTAGATGAGGTGTATGTATGTATGCGACACGTGGTCCGCCAATCTGGGTCGCATCTTCATTGTCAAGCGAAAAGAAGGCATCGGTGCAAGTACTTCAGCCTGTTCTTCACTCAGGCGGTTTATTCGATCTTCGGAAGCCCACAGATGTAGATGAACTATACGGAAACAAAGAGAGAAAGAGAGAGAGACAGAGAGAGAGAGAGAGAGAGAAGGCCAGCGTTCAGAAAACACAGCATAATAGTGAGAAGCAGTGCTGCTTAAGACCTAAAGAGTCGCTGCATTTCTTGGTCCTTTTGAGGGGAGCTCAGACCTCGAAGGAGATAGGAAGTCCAGAGTGAACATGCCTAAGCTTCCCGGCAGCCTAGGATCCAATGGGAACCCTGTTTCTTCGTTTTCCTGGGATCTTTAAGCCTCCAGCCTGAAACCCGAAAAACGAAACCCTAAACCCTGACAAAAGAGGAGCAAGTCGACCGTAGGGGTGCTTTGGACAACTCGGTTCTTCTTCTTGTTTAGGGTTTAGGGTTTCGGGTTTAGGGTGTTCATGAGTATCATCGTCATCATCTTCTTCTTACTGTAGGGGTGAAGGGTTTAGGGTTCTGATTCTTCTTCATGTTCCCTCCTCGAGCACAAGAAACAAGGGGGATGCAAGGGTTGAAGTAGGAAGTTTCAGTGTCCAGGAAGACAGGAAGATGAAGAGGGTTGGGGGGGTTCTTACATGCCGAGCCCAACCTGAAGTTAGAGTCGTTGTTTTGGGGTTAGGGTTTTGGGAACCCCGTTGTCATACGACGCTCTTGAAGACTGAACACACCCCCTGCTCAGGAACGCCCCAAACCAGACAAACTCGCATCTATGCTGATGCATCCATGCCACGTCTGTAGCTGTAGACAGTGGTTGTGCCGCCGCCGACAGAATCCTCGAACGGGCGCAGCAGCTTGATTTTGGAAATCAGGCTGCATGTCCCAGCAGCATCCACTTTTCGGCCGCTCAGAGGGTGCGGGAGAGGATGTGAGGTGAGTTCGATTCCTCTCGTGCAAGATTCTGAATCATCGCCGTTCTGGTGTTTCGAATGAAGGCACCCTCGACCATACCTGAGTTTTTCAAGTTGAGGTCCGCGAGCAACTTGAATGCGCAAGACCCACTGCCGTGGCTACGCAGCCTGGGACGGCGTCAGCTGTGGACTTACGGTGGTTCGCCACTTCTCCGCTTCTGGAAGCCCTGCTTGGAGGTTCATGGTACTTGTTAACCAGCTGTAGGTGTACTTAGAACGGTACTTATAACCATGTTAGGGCACACAAGGGGCTTATAAGTGGCTTATACGTACAGTTATAACTGGTTCAGAAGTACCATGAACCTCCAAGTACAATTCCACGCTTGACTGACATGCGGAAGCTTTTCTCAAGAAGAGACCCTCTTCAGCCCAAATCGAAGCAAGCGCTTTTCTACAAGGCTTGGCCCTGCTAAGTCCCCCTCTCCCCCCCCTCTCCCCCCCTTTGGTATCTCCCCCCCCCACCACTACCCCCCCCCCCCCCCCCTTGCCCCCCCCCCTGCGGCCAGGATGGAGATTCAAGAGCCCTATGTCGCTGGAAAAATGGCTCCGTAGCACCATGCTGAGAGCAACGCCCCTCAAGTTTTAAAAAACATCGTCTGCTTTGTCTCTGTTGACTATCTGCACAAGTCTTCCCCCCCAGTAAGAGGGGTTAGGGCTTCGGCTTGAAGTCACCAACACAGTTCCTCCAAAAACGCTTGAAGTCGGTAGCTGCCGGTAGCTTTCCCCTCGCAGCAAAGTGACAGTATCCCGGCAAAGGGCACGAACAACGAACCCATCGAAGCCCCATCTGGCAAAGGCTGCACTGTCCACTAAGGCCTTGGGGCTTCGGGTTTCGGAACACAGCCCTGGATACCAAGGACTCATAGTTTGAGGGTTTTTAGAGGGTGTTTAGTTTAGTGGGTTTAGAGGGCTTAGGGCCTCCACCCGCAGCCCCTCGATCTTAAGCCTGTGCTCATGAGTCTCTTCGGGCGCCCACGCTTTGAAGTCTAAATTTGGTTTCGCAGTTTCCTAAACCTGCAACCCCTAAATCGCAGTCCTTCTGTGATTCCGAAGTCTCCACGCACTGATCCATCTCCTTTGCCGGCATTTGCAACACTTCGGGGGTGGCGCCTCCATTTGCTATTTCCGCAACAAGGTGTAACCCTACTCTATCCCAAAGGACTTGACGCATCATTCAGAAACCCCCCGAAAAGGTTACCCTCCCATTTTCGGAACGCCCTGACAATGAAACATGTTTAGGTCTCGATCGTTGAACACCAAAGATTTGATTTGACATGGTTTTTCTGTATTTCTATTGCATGCATTCAGGATAAGAGCCCAACACATGCAAACATGCACCAGAATACCTGACCCCCCGAACCCCCGCCCCCCCTCCCCCCCTCCCCTCCACACCCCAAACCCCAAACCCCAAACCCTAAACCCTAAACCCTAAACCCTAAACCCTAAACCCTAAACCCTAAACCCTAAACCCTAAACCCTAAACCATCTGACTCAATAGGACCAAAAAAGCCCCGACGCCCACAGCGCAGGGCTTTGGATGAAAGAGGCTCACGAGAGCTTCAGGCAGGGAAGCACAAACCTTTCTCCCCAAAAGTTTGGGGTTTAGGGTTTAGGGTTTGGGGTTTAGGGTTTAGGGTTTGGGGTTTGAGGTTTGGGGTTTGGGGTTTAGGGTCTAGAAACCCCCAAACAAGGGTTCTGGGTTTGGGTTTTAGGGTTTGGGGCTTAGAAGCCCCGAAAACCCTCAAGCCCCTCAACGGGATACAGAGCCGGGGCATCTTCTGGACCACCACCCCAAAGAGCCGACGCTTTTCTGTCAGCCCTGTGAAGTCGACACCTCTTAGCTATATAACGAAAACCATAACAAACCTGCACACTAAACCCTACACCCGAACCCTGCAAGCCAAAAACCTTAAACCCTAAACCCAGGCCCTAAGCCGCTTTCAGAGGAGCAAGGGGGCACCAGGCCTTCCGGCGGACCCGTTCCATTTCTGGCTTCGCTTCTCCCATGCGGTTCTGCTATCGGAATGGTTACCAGCATCCCTAAACCCTAAACCCTAAACCCTAAACCCTGAACCCTGAACCCTAAACCCTAAACCCTAAACTCCTTCTGCAACGATGACGATGACGTTTGTCATGACTATGGCTAGCTGCTCTACGCCCCCCGAGCTGGAATTCTAAGCTTCGATGTCCAGCTGCAAGCAAACCCACAATTCGACACCCAAACCTTTCGTTTAGGGTTTAGGGTTTAGGGTTTAGGGTTTAGGGTTTAGGGTTTAGGGTTAGGGTTTAGGGTTTTAACCCCAACCTGTTTGGGGTTTTAGGGTTTAGGGTGGCCCTAAACCCTGAAACCCGACGGCTCGGATCCGGCTGCTACCAAGATGCCGACTCTATCCGGATGCCTGTTCCCACCTCGCAGGAGATAGGTGAGAGTTGGGTTTCGGTATTGTGGGAGGCCCCCTAAACCCTAAACAACCCTAAAACCACCCCAAAAAACTACGACCCCCCCCTCCCTTGCTGGGATTTGAGGCTTTGAGCCCTGAACCCTAAATGCAGCAGAGGCGCGTAAGTGGAGACGATGTTGCTGAAGGCCCCGGCAGTCAGGCCCTGATCTCAGGGTGTTTTTGTGAAAGGTCTCTGGGCCGTGGCTGGTGGGTTCGGGTCGAGCAACTCCAGGGCTTAGGGTTTAGGGTTTAGGGTTTAGGGCTACGGATTCCCAGCTTCCTGCACTCATCAGCGCAGTCCTCGGGAACACCTCGCGCTCGGAGCAGTTGCGCTGGAAGCTCTACAAAAGCCCTGTGCTCACCCTAAACCCTAAACCCTAAACCCTAAACCCAAAACCCAAAGCCCTAAGCCCTAAACCCTAAACCCTAAACCCCTGGCCCTGAACCCCAAACCCTAAACCCTAAATCCCCAAACCCCTGAGCCCCAAAGTGCCTGGTAGGATCCCGGCGTGATGCTGCTGGTGAGTAGCTGGCCTGGGGAGTGAAACAAGCCCTAAAGAAGAACTCCACGCCCAGGGAATTGAGGGTTTAGGGTGTAGGGTTTGGGGTTTAGGATTTAGGGTTTGGGGATGATACGTGATTCGTAAAGGGCACCGGGATTTGTGGAGATGCCTAAGCGCCACGTCCGACCGTACGTACAAAAAACACATATATCGAACTATACATATATATATATATCTTAATTACACGCATAAGCATGTATACACACACATAACGATCCTTGTGCATACTGTATGCATGCTAAAAATTGCAAAACAAGTCTTGCATACCATGTATCTGATGTAGTTTGCACAACGCGGCAGAATCGATTCTATCTGTACGATATGGAGTGCAACACACAAAAGGTCATTGGTCATATAGTAGACATACCAACTTTACATGCCACATGCTCCTCCACATCTTTGAACTATGTCCCTGGCAGACCCCGAACTGCTTCAAGCCGAAACCCCCCAAGCCCAAACCTGCAAGCCTTAAATTTTCCCGTCTACCAAGCCTTGGTAGCCCAATAACCATATGATAATAAGGGCACCTTATTTTTTTGTTTGGTTGCTTTATAAGGGAACCCAGAGACAAAACAAAGGGTAAAGGGTATTACTGGGCTACCTTGAAGCAACCACACCTGGTCAAGCCCTGTGCAGGCTAGTACTTGGCACCCTCAGGATTCTAAATTCTGGGTTTCCTGCTTCTTTCTGGGAAATGAGGAGGAGTTCTACAGGGGGGATTTATGGAACCTCTTTTTCTTATTCAGAACAGACTTGAAGATGCTGGCCCCTGTCAACACAACCTTGGCCGCTCCCAAAAGCCTGTAAGCCGCTTGAGGCCCTGCATCCTCTCAGCCCGAAGATCTCTTGCCTAAATCGTTAAGGGTTTAGGGTTTAGGGTTTAGGGTTTAGGGTTGACCATGACGCCGAGGGTCAGCTGAAGAAGACCAGGCTCCCTGGCCCAGCACAAGTTGCGCAAGCTAACGTCTCGGGCCCTGTGTCGCCGTTAGCTACTTTAGTTTGCTTGGCCTCCAAAACCCTTTTTCGCAACCCTTTAAGCCGACAGGAAGGGAACATCAACAAATCGAAGGTTGATCTAACTTGTGGTTCCTTTTCAAGGTCTATTACTATAGTAGATTCTCAGATGAAGCAAGGTCTTTAAAACTAGTCTCCCCCAAACGACACCCTCAGCAGCAACCCCCCCCCCCCCCCCCCACCCCCCCGGCATGCACAAGCCGAGCCCATGATGTAGATCAACCCCCAAAAACATCACTATCGGGATGGACCTCTTAGACCCAAGAGTAGTTTGGGAATAACAAGGGCGCTCTTTTTGGTTTAAAGGGGAATCTTAAGGGAAGTTCAACCCTCCCCCTATAAAAAGGGCATAAGTTCCTACTCTGGCTCCTAGCCAAGAAATAACTACCTAGGGATCAGGGTAACCCTAAACCCTAAACCCTGAAACCCTAAACCCTAAACCCGAATTTGAGGCTCATGCCCAAAACCTCGGCCATGAAATCCTACATCGCCAGCTTGTTGCGGCTAGGGCATACAACCACCTGGCCGGTGCTCATGCAGTTGCCACTCCCCAAACAACGGCTTGCTTTACTAGACGGAAGAGGGATAAAAAGGGTTTTGGAGTTTAGGGTTTAGGGCTAAACCTAGCCTGGGAACAAAGGGTACCCTTTTTGCTTTAAAGGGGCTTATAAGGGAAGCTGAACCCTTAAAAGGTAACAAGGGCCGACTCTGGGCCCTAGGAAACTTCGTTTCATCCACCCGCCATGGGCCGACTGGCAGGCCTGCTTCTGTGCTGGCGTCCGTGCAACCAACAGGCTTGTAGGCATCCTCGCCAGACCTTACACAGAACTGGTGAGATTTGCTGGGGTTTAGGGTTTAGGGTTTAGGTTTAGGGCTTAGGGTCTGTGACCGATCACCCTAAACCCCTAAACCCTCAGAGTCGACCGGACGGCGCAGATCCCAGTTGACAGGCGGTTCTCTGAGTTTCCTTGTTGGGACCCCTGTAATATACGGCACCCGTAAGATAGCGACCCACAAAGGGACCTTAAATTGAGAGAGCCATCCAGAAGCCATTGCCAACAAGAAAAGCAGAACGCACTCGAGTCATGGAGCCTGAGAAGCTCTCTCCACTGAAAGCGCCAGGCGCAAGCTTTCCAGGGCTAGGGTTTGGGGGAATGAGGGGATCTGGAAAATTTAGGGGATTTAGGGGATTTTGGGGGTTTAGGTGTTTAGGGAGGCCCTCCACCCAAAACACCCAATCCTGACCCAATCCCTATAATCCCTAAACCCTCAACCCTAAATCCTGAACCCTAACTGAAGCCGGAGGGGCAGTATGGCGGCTTGCTCACACACATCACGCTTCTCATTGTAGCCCAGGAGAATGGTTCCTCCGATCCTGGGGGCCGAGTAGGGTTTAGGGTTTAGGTTTTATGGTTAGGGTTTAGGGTTCAGGGTTTAGGGTTCAGGGTTTAGGGTTTAGGGTTTAGGTTTGAGGGTTGAGGGTTTAGGGTTCAGGGTTTAGGGTTCAGAAACTCAGCCTTGTTGGGGCAAGTTTCAGCTGACATGGAGCTCTCCGCCTCAACCCGGTGTTCGAAGTTTTCCGAGCTTGCATCACATGGGGGCTTACGATATTAGGGGTACCCTTTTCCGGTCCTATTATAAGGGAATCCTACTACTTTGAGGCTGTAATACGGGTCCTTATTGTCGTAAACCCCCACATGTGTTTGGAAAGTGAGCTTAGGGTTCAGTGTTGCGACTTCACGCTGAGTATTAAGGGCATGAGAGCTTGAAGGGATGTTAGCTTGCCCGGGTTGATTGACAAATTTTAGGCTCAGGATTTATCCTACACACGTGCCAGGTACCCGTTTTGAGTACCTATTACACTGCGCGCACTTGTATCATGGGTACACAGCACTGGCCCATGGCCCCACATTTCAGGCTTCTTCGCTCTGGGCCTGAGGCCTCTACACCAAGAGCCAAAAGTCATCATCCCTATAAACCCCCAGAAGCCCTGAAAAGCCCCAAAATTTATCCCTATAATAATCCCAACAAATCCCCAGAAGCCCTGAAAAGCCCCAAAATTTATCCCTATCAGGCTCTGTAAGCCCCTAGGACCAGGGACAGTGGGCCCGAAACCCTCTAATCTGCAGTCCAGGTTTCAGCCCTTCGATTGAAGTCTCTAATGAACGAAAGCCCTAGATCCCACAATCCCCTCAGAGACATGTGACTGGGGCTTCGGGTTTCGGGTTTAGGGTTTGGGATTTTAGGGTGTAGGGTGTATGTAGGGTTTAGGGTGCAGCGTTAGGACTCCACGTAAGTTTAGGAAGTTTAGGATGTTTTTGCCAGGACACAAGACTATTGGAAAGCCGCAGACGGCACAAAGGATACCTCAAGAACAGAGCTTCTGTTCGGCTGCTCAGCTTGCCAAGGCACTTTGTGGAAAGTGACTTGTAAAAATGATAGACAAAGGCTAGCTTTCTTTTCTTGGAAGGCCATTGACAAAGAAAGCTCATGGGCGCTCTCTTGCTTCGCTTCATTCCCGTGTTTAATCCATAAAGAAAAGAAATGCTAAGAATGGAAGAACACAGTCAACATGAGAATGATATGGGACATCCTGCCTTCTCACTCAAATTGTGAAGCCAAAGACACAAGTCATCTAGTACGCGAACTACAGAGAATAAGACACTAATGAATTTGCACATTGCTTGAGGAATGCCCAGCCCCAACCCTCTGCCCTAAATATCTTGAATCCTACAAAATCCTAAGCCCTAGAGCCATAAGTCCTGCGCAACCAAGCCCAGAGCCCTCCAACAGTGTTGCCCAGGCGCTGCTCAGCAACCGCTGTAGTCCGCTGGTGTGCTCGGTGTCCTCGCAAGGCCCCTCGAAAACCCTTTAGGGTTTAGGGTTTAGGGTTTTTCGGAGTCGAATGTCGCTTTCGGCATCAGGGAAATCCCCCGCCCGCCGGCCAAACTCACAAAGCCTAGTAGGCCCTAACCCCCTCCCAACCCTTAGCCGCCTAAACCCTAAACCCTGAACCCTGAAACCCTAAACCCTAAACCCTAAACCCTAAACCCTGAACTCTGAAACCCTAAACCCTAAGCTTTTTAGGGTTAAGAGCCCACAACCTACATCCCCAAACCTCGGCCCTAAGCCCTAAACCCAAGGCAGTTAGGTCCTCGCCGCCACCGAATCCGAACATGGCGGCCTCAGTGGGTTTAGGGCTTAGGGCTGAGTTTAGGGTTTAGGGTTTAGGGTTTAGGGTTTAGGGTTTCGGAACCATGGAGCCCAGAAACGCTAAGCCTGAACACCTTCTATGTCATTTCCAAGCCTATGAGGACAGGCCTGGTGGGTTCAGGGTTCAGGGTTCAGGGTTTAGGGTTCAGGGTTTAGGGTTTAGGGTTTAGGGTTTAGGGTTCAGGGTTTAGGGTGCTTTTTTGCCTTTTTCTTGTGTCGAGCCCTTGACGAGCCTTGTGATTTTGATTTCTTGGGGATGTTGAGCGGGCTGTGGGATTCTCAATGGGTCTTTTCCTTGCGCGCCTTTGTGAGGGTGACGGTCGGATTTTGTATAAACCCTAAACAGTAAACCCCAAACCCCACCTAAACCCCCTAAACCCTAAACCCTAAACCCCAAACCCCTTTTTTTCGTGGGGGGGTGGGGGGGGGTCTGGGACCAGGCCCCACTACCGTACTTGCCCTGTTGCAACTTTTTTGACTTCGGGTCCCAAAGCTCGACTAACGCTCTTGTAAAGCCCAAAGCCATCTGGGTATTTCCCAAAGTAGGGTACCCCTTATAAACCCCCAAACAGTACGGATAGTTCTTATCTTCCACCCCCCCCCAAAAAAAAAAGAAAGACATATGCGCAAAGAAAAGAAACACAGGGACTAAATGAACGTTAGAAGCCCCCCGCCCCCCCGTGGAGCTCGAAAAGCCCTGTAGCCTTTGCAGCCTGAAGTTGTGCCGAAGGGCGGAAGTTCAAGAACCGGCCCAGGCCACGAACTCACATAAAAACTGTCGCGGGGCGCGGGCAAGCAGAAGTGGAGAGAAGCAACGTGGGGAAGGCCCGAGAGTCCTACAACCTGAAGGAAGATGAGGCCACGAGCTCCCCCGGCAAGCTCCGAAGCCCTGAGATTATAAATCAGAGCCTCGGTTTAGGGTTTAGGGTTTAGGGTTTAGGATATAGGGTTGACTGAAGTTTTTGAAACGAACCCGCCTAGGATGCGTAGGGTGTGTGGGGTCCCCATGGGCTTTGCTGCAGGGCAAAGGACGCCAAGGGATTGCGGCAGGATCTCTGTACGCAATGAGCTAAGTGTATATAGGCAGCTCTCTAGACTGTGGCCCCTTCTTGGGTAGCTCTGACAATGAGGCACCGTATTGTAATGGATGCACGTAAGAAAGCGACCCGAATCTAGGGATAGGGAACCGCCCCCCCCCCCCTCATCACATAGGATTCAAGGGTTTCAGCTTCGAGTGTCAGACTTTGGGCTGTGGGGAAGGGGTGTTCAGGGCAGCAAGGGCTCACTCTTTTTACCATCACTGCACGCGGCCACTCATTGATACACTGATAGACCATGGAAGACGTCAGAACTCAAAGCCTCTCCCTCTAGCCAAGCTGTTGACGAATGCCTGCGTAGGACCAAGCACTGACCCGATACTGCCACATCGTAGAGCTGGCAATCTCAAACTCGTAAGCAAAGCCCTAGGGCCCTAGGGTGTCCTAAAGCCAAGCAACCTTGAATCGAAGAGTGTAAGAAGGCACCAGGTATACCCGAGGTTTCAAATACCTGTCGGATCGGCCTACGCAGCTGCGGAAGAGGCGTCGTTTTTGCTTCCAATGGTATTGGACACTGCTGCCGAGTAAGTGGGGTGAGCCTTGCATGAGGAGGGATACAACGAAGTACACAGCCCGCCCAGGCAGGACACGTAAAGTTGCGAGCTCTATACTTCTTTCCAAAACACGGCGGCTAAGTTTAGAAGTGCCTAGCCACCTTGCAGACCTCACTTGCTCGTCTTACTGCCTCGTGGCGTGAGATTATTCCTGTACAGCAGGACTCAAAGTCATACGGAGTGGCTCGGGCGGGGCCGTCGTCCCAATATGCCCTGCTGATAGATGCCAAGCCATGAACCCCCTAGACCGTAAAGTAAACGTCACAAACCCAAAGAAGAACGCAAACTAAACCCAAAACCCTAAACCCAAAACCCTAAACCCTAAAGACGTTTAAGCCTTAACCCAAGCCCTTGAAGTTTTTAAGGTTTAAGGTTTAGGGTTTTATCCTGGGATGTTCCCCCTTATACTAACATAATCCCTATTAAGTATAAGGGCGAACATCCCAATCTTTCTAGGGGGCTGTAGGATGTTTTGGGGTGCATGAGCTATGGTGCAGGGTTTATAGGGTTTTGAGGCTTTCGGGTCTTCCAGAGCTTTTCAGCTTGAGCAAAAGGGCTTAAACCCAAACCCTAAACCTAAACCCTGTTTAGGGTCTAAGACTTTTGGGGCTTAGTAATGGCCTCGTGCACGATAGCCCGGCGAAAATGCTGACGGCCCCCTCGCCAAGTTTCTCCGCAGGCTAGGCCAGACGCAAGCCCAACTGACAACCGGTGAGACTTGTGTCCAAGTCTTAGGGTAGTTACATGGTCCTCTAGTATGGGCCCTTGACAGGGTGCCCCTTATATACCCCCAAACCCTAAGCCCTAAGCCCTAAGCCCTAAGCCCTAAGCCCTAAGCCCTAAGCCCTAAGCCCTAAGCCCTAAGCCCTAAGCCCTAAACCCTAAACCCTAAACCCTAAACCCAAACCCTAAACCCTAAACCCTAAACCCTAAACCCTAAACCCTAAACCCTAAACCCTAAACCCTAAACCCTAAACCCTAAACCCTAAACCCTGACCCCGAAACCCCAAACCCTAAACCCTATGCAAACTAAGGGCCTAGTAGAATTGTTTAGAATGTTGCGAAGACCACTGCGCTGGGATCATGAAGGGCAGGACCTTGGCGGCTCCTTAGACCCGAATCCCTGTTGCATGCCGCCCTGAAGACCTGAATCTCTGTCCCAGGACTCAGGGGTTTAGGGTTTAGGGTTTAGGGTTTAGGGTTTAGGGCTTGCAGTTCATGACTTTTCTACTACTTCTTCTTTGTTGGAGGGGTGGAGGGGTTGGGGGTAGGTCTAAGCCCTTGCTTGAGGATTCAGGACCCTAAGCCTTAAACTTGAATCCAAATCCTTAAGCCAAAAACCGACTCTAACCGAAGCCCGAAGCCCGAAGCCCGAAGCCCGAAGCCCGAAGCCCGAAGCCCGAAGCCCTAAGCCCTAAGCCCTAAGCCCTAAGCCCTAAGCCCTAAGCCCTAAGCCCTAAGCCCTAAGCCCTAAGCCCTAAGCCCTAAGCCCTAAACCCCAAGCAAGCAGTTCAAAGGCAGTTGGACTCCGCTAGCCAGGACATAGCTCGGCCAAACCACGGCGGCTGTCTAACGCACCCCCCTCCCCTTCTACCGGAAAACGACATCTGCACGTAGGATCTTAGGGTTTAGGGCTCACTGATTCATCATACGATTCTATCGCTAGCAGGGGGCGCGCTTCTTCCGGTGCGGTGCTTGCGAGACCTCGATTGCAGGTGCCTTGCTCTTCCCTTCTCGGAGCTCTAAAGACGAATGCTCCCGCAGCACCGCAAGTAGTCGCTAGTAATCCTCTCCCCCCGAACCCCAAATAGCTCATAGTAGTCCTGAATCTATGAAACCTGTGAGGTCCTCATGTTTTTGATGTGGGGAGGGTTCATATTGGGGGGAGCGGCGCGTTGTGATTTAAGCATGGCAGTTGCTACATCTGAGATGTGCCAGGGTGGACGTGGGCGAATCTCCGTCGTACTCTACCGCCCAAATTAAGGACCCTCAGCCCTCCTGCCTGGATGTGGGGTTGAGGATGTTTGCTTGGCTAATCAGGCTTCCTAAGCCCTAACCCTAAACCCTAAGCCCTAAACCCTAACCCTAAACCCTAAACCCTCAACCCTAAACCCTAGAAGGCGCACCCACTCAGGAAGTCGGGCTTCTGTACTAGATGTTGGCTTTTGCATTCTCAGGCATCTCAACTGCAACTCTGAAGCTCTCAGCCGATAGGGTTTAGGGTTTAGGGTTTAGGGTTTAGGGTTTAGGGTTTAGGGTTTAGGGTTTAGGGTTTAGGGTTAGGTTTAGGGTTTAGGGTGGCAGTTTTGTAGAGATGGTGACCCGAAGCAGGGATAGGTTTGTGATCCTAGAGCCGTACGACGAAGCCCTTAAACCCCAATCTTCGTAGAGGCGCGCGCATACAAGATCGAAACTTCAGTCCCCCTAAACCCCAAACCCTAAACCCTAACACCCTAAACCCTAAACCCTAAACCCTAAGACCCTGAAACCCAAAGCCCTGAAGACTCAAGACAGGCTCAGTACATTCCACCCATGCCCCCCTGCATGCCACTCATGCCCTGCGGCATCCCGTACTGCATGTCGGCTCCTCCTCCTGGGATGGATGCTTCTAAGGGTGGGTTTAGGGTTTAGGGTTTAGGGTTTAGGGTTTGGGGTTAGGGTTTAGGGTTTAGGGTTTAGGGTTTAGGGTTTGGGGTTTGGGGTTTGGGTTTGGGGTTTAGGGTTTGGGGTTTAGGGGTTCAGGGTTCACGCTGCGTGATCATGGCGGCGTTTCCGATGCTCAGAGTTCAGGGTTTCAGGGGCTTGAGGTTTTCTTCGGGTTTCATGGTTCAAAGTTTAGGTTCTGGTCTGTGAGAGCGCGCAGGTCGCCAGTAGAACTCCGACCTAGAAAGCCATAAGCCCTAAGCCCTAGACAAACTCGAAAAACAAATGCCCAAAGCCCTAAGCCCTGAACTTTAAGTGACGCCCAGAGCTTTAAAGTCGCCAAAAAAGTGTCTGACTTTAACCCCTGCGGTTTCATGGTTCCCCTACTATCCCCCTTTATACTTGGGTTTAGGGTTTAGGGTTTAGGGTTTAGGGTTTAGGGTTTAGGGTTTAGGGCCCTCCCTAGGGTAGGGTTACCCCTTAAAGAGCCTTAAGTAGTTCTTGCGCTTCCCGGGTTGGGCTGCGGTTAGGGTTTCAGGTCCAGGGTATCTTGCAACCACGAAGGGTTCAGATCCGAGGGGACAGCTTCGAGATAAGCTTAGTAGCTCGGGATGTTCACCCTTATACGAACAGTCCTTAATCGGGCTTTTTGTACCCCGCGGTTCTAAGCACTATTGAGGACTGTTAGAAAAAGGGGGGACATCCCGATTTAGAACCTTAGAAGAATATCAAATTACAGGGGCTTGAGGGTTTGGGGAGCTGGAGGCTACTGTTAGGTTTAAGAAATCGCCTCTGCCCCCGCCCCCCCCAACAACCCCTCAAACTTAAAGCAGCATTTTGGGGTGTTGGGTTTTGGCTGCTTCTTTCCCTTCCCATGACCAAAACTCAAGCTGGATGGGGTGAAGGAGTTTCGATTCGGATCTTGCTATGGATCATATCGAACTACCTGCTATCCAAACTAAGGCCCGCAAATATACAGCCTCATCAAGGAGTATTTGGGCAATAGTTTGGGTAAGGGGTTGGCGGGAAATCTAGATTCTCATTCTTTCCGGACCCCAAACCCTAAACCCTAAACCCTAAGCCCCCTCAAACTACGCAACGAACAAAATGCAACCTTTCGTCCCGAACCGAACGGCACCCAAAGATCTCACAGCTTCTTGTGGCCTTGCGGCCCGGAAGCAGCCGAAAGCCCTAGAAACGGATGTCCAAAACCCTAAGCAGGCATAAACCCCAGGCCCCAAACCCTAAACCAGCCTAAGCCCAGCACCCCAAGACCCCCCCCCCCCCCTCCCCCAAAACCCACAACCCTGAACCCTAAACCCTATAAACCCTAAACCTTGAATGTCAAGGTGCCCATGCCTTGCATTCCCATCATTCCCATCCCCGGCATCATGCCCATACCCATGCCGGGCACTCCTCGACTGAAAAAAAGGGTTTCGGTTTTCAGGGATTAGGGGCTGGGGTTTTAGGGTTTTAGGGTTTTTAGGTTTGTTTTTGGTTTTTAGGGTTTTAGGGGTTTTAGGGTTTTTAGGGTTTTTAGGGTTTTTAGGGTTTGTAGGGTTTTAGGGTTTTAGGGTTTTAGGGTTTTAGGGTTTTAGGGTTTTAGGGTTTTAGGGCTTTAGGGTTTTAGGGTTTTAGGGCTTTCGGGTTTAAGGTTCTGTTTGTTTTTGGGATTGGGATTTTAGGGTTTAGGGAGGGCACGAGGATGGCTTTCATGCCTGGAAGAATGTTGACTTATGTCATGGGCTGTGGGGCTCGCGTGAATGATTTTAGGGGACAGGCGCAGTGCCCCTAAAGATCGGAAGTTGTGCGAAGGCTCCAAATGACGAGTTTTGTCACCATCAACACAGCACCAACAGCATGATGTATAAAAATAACAATAATAATAATCATCATCATCCTCCTCATCCTCGTCCTCGTCCTCCTCGTCCTCGTCCTCCTCCTCCTCCTCCTCCTCCTTCGTTTTTATCATCATTGTCCTCATCCTCATCGTCAGCATCGGCGGCAGGACTGCGTGAGCTACCTGTACGCACTCAAGAGCTCGCGAACATTGCATGTCTAGTCTGGAATCTAGCATCGGTGGTTTAGATGGTTCTCATGGCATCCCATACATCTTCTACATTCCTCTGGTTCGCGCCGCTTGAAATTGAACCTATCTGAAATCACCAAACCTGCAAGCCTGTAAAAGCCTAAGCCCTAAGCCCTAAGCCCTAAGCCCGAAGCCCTAAGCCCTAAACCCTAAACCCTAACAAAACAGCAAGCTCCAAACACAAGCATCCCCAAACAGGCACACAAATCACATGCCTCAGAAAGCCCACAAGGTGCTTGCCCACGCTTTATAGGGTCTTGGCTTGTAGGGTTTAGGGTTTAGGGTGTAGGGTTTAGGGTTTAGGGTTTAGGGTTCAGGGTTTAGGGTTTAGGGTCTAGGGTCTAGGATCTTAGTGCCGCCCCTGCACCCGAAGGTGGGTTCAGAGCATCCTCCTTGCAGTCCCCAAACCTTGTTTTCGAAGCAGCCACCGGTTAACTCTCGCCCCGAAGCCCACGCCCATCGTCGGAATATCAGGGGTATATAGGGGAAGAAGATTTGTCGTCTCTTCTGGGCCTTCTACCCCTAAACCCTAAACCCTAAACCCTAGGCCCTATGCCCTAAGCCCTAAGCCCTAAAGCCCTAAGCCCTAAAGCCCCTAAGCCCTAAGCCCTAGGCCCTAAACCCTGACTCTAAGCCCTAAGCCCTAAACCCTAAGCCCTAAGCCCTAAACCCTAAACCCTGGACCCTTAAAACGGGCCCGAGGTGCCCTGGCCCATGCCATACATGTTCATGGCAGCCATCTGGCCTTGATTGCTGGTGCCCTATTTGGTTTCAAGGGGCTTGGCAGGGAACCTAAACCCCACCCTAAACCCTAAACCCAAAAACCCTAAACCCTAAACCCAAAAACCCTAAACCCTAAACCAAAAAACCCTAAACCCTAAACCCTAAACCCAAAAAACAAGGGCATAAGGGCCTACTCTTGGTCCTAGATTCTCTTCAGGTTGCGGGGGGTCGGTCGGGTGTTTCTTCAAACTTAGGCTTTCCGTTGCAGGGTTCTGTTTGGAACGCGCATTCCCCCGCCCCCGGTTTTTGAACTCCCGCGAAGTTCTTGGCGTTGGAATTAAACCGGCTCCCTGTGTGGAACTCCAGGACCTGTCAACACTTCAGGGTTTCGGGTACCTCTAACAGTCAAGAACCTTAGGTCTGGAAGTCTATTGGTTTTCTGGGTCTTGTTTCTGGTTAAAGCTGAACAGGGGTTGAGGGTTTAGGGCATTTTTACAGGGACAATATTGGTGCTGATTCAAGTTTTTGTTTGACTGAACCCGAAATGCAGCCTGATTGACTTCATGCCCCCTAACTTTCCCTGAAGCCATTGTGCCGTGCCACCCATGCCGTACGGGTTATAGCCGCCCTGGCCCTTTCCGCCGCCTCCACCGAACTTGCCTCGGCGTTGCGGCTGAAGGATTTAGGCTTTCAGGGGCTTTATGGTTTTGAGGGGGGGCCCTATCCTGGCCGGTAACAGCCTTCCAGTGGTGAAACGGCTCACACAGCCGTAGCCGTTCGTGACCCTGTCCTAGATCTGTGATCTCACCTTGGCACTGTTCAGTATGTTGGCCAGCACTCAACTTGCTACGGCTTACGGGTTTAGGGCAAAAGTGCCCTTAAAGAAGGCCTAAACACTGAACGTCGCCGGGCTAAGGGGTTTAATTGGGCCCAGGGGACCATGCGAAGAACTGACCTGGGGTTAGGGTCTTTGGGCTTAATGAAAGCGGGTTCCGGTATCCCTAGCTCATGGCTTCCCGAACATTACTCCTGCCATGGGGCCAAAGCCACCTTTGCCGGCACCTTTTTGGCCGCTTCCGCCAGACCTTCGACAGGATGTGGGGTTTAGAGTTTAAACCCTAAACCCTGCACCCTATAAACCCTACACCTGCAGGGTTTCATAGCATGTGCTGCTACAATTTCGGCTTCCTGCCGCAATGCAGCAAACACAAACGCAGCAACTACTCAGCAGCGCGCTTGAATCATCCTAAACCGCCCGCAAACCCCAATGCCGATCATGCAGAACGTGCCATCTCAGTGGCACATTGGAGGCTTGCATCTGGCCGGGCTTCAGCCGATTCTCCTGTTTGGGACTTAGGGTTTAGCTTGCAGCAGCGGCCCCGGGGTTGACAATCTTAGGAAGTAGGTGCAGTATGTCGCAGGTAGCCAAGTACAAGCTGTGGCCGAGATTGTCACGCATGGGGAGCAGGAAAGCTTGGCGGCTGAAGGGGCGATTGGGGTTGAAGGGCTTAGGGTTGAGGGTTTAGGGTTCGGGTTCAGGGTTGAAGGCTTAAGGTCTAGGCTTTGGGGTTTAGGGTGGAGGATAAGGGGGTTTGGCGCAATCATTTCTTGAGCTGCCTAGCTTGCCACTATGCGTGACATCCTGATTGTTGAAAGCCAGGCCACTAATCACTGCTTCCAGCTGAAGTTCTGCAGCCATCTCAACTTTGGGTCCAACGACCTGGAGCCCTGCATTCCAAGCCCTCAACACACCGACTGCCGACCCAGAAAACAGCGACTTAGCTGAAATGGAAGATGGCCGTCTATCGACCAGGAAGGTGCAAAGAAGAAGGAGCCACCCTGGCTAAACGCCCACAGCCGAATCCGAAGCAGCAGCCTACTGAAACCCGACGCTTCTCTCCAACCTTTAAAAACCGTCGCTGCCTCCACATCGAACCGGACGACATCCCCTTGTTGAGGGATGCTTCCATCCACCACGGACTGCGCAGCGTGGGCTCCGGGGCTCTTGGAGGGTTAGAATTGAGGGAAACTCACAACTCTAAACGCTGCTACGCCGCTATGCCGCTACGCCTTAGGGTTTGGGGCCCAAAGCCTGGCCCTCTCATCTGCGAAAGCATCCTATCTCCGGAGCGCCTATGACCCTTCAACCTAGAGGGATTAGGGTGTAGGGTTTTAGGGTTTAGGGTCTCGAATCTCATGTTTCAGGATGGGGGGCTAAGGATCCCGTAGAGGTTAGGGTGCGAAAAGGTCGCGAAATCCCTAGCCCCAAGCCCTGAACCCGAGAGTACTCCTCAGGGTTTAGGGTTTAGGGTTTAGGGTTTAGGGTTTAGGGTTTAGTCGCACAAGTACTGTAGTCTTGGTAGCCCAGCAACCATATTGCAACAAGGGCTCCCTTTTTGTGGGTTGCTTGCCTTAGAAGGGAACCTTGAACCAAAAAAAGGGGAAAAGGGTACCACTGGACTACCAAGTACCCAGACCCCTGGGAGGATCCAGAAACCCTAAACCCTAAACCCTAAACCCTAAACCCTAGAACCCCCAAATAGTTTTTGTTGTTTTCTACTTTTGGGTCACTCTTAGGGAACCTGAACAAAATCCTACTTTTCGGATCCTCCCAGGGGACGGCGTAATATACTTAGGGTTTAGGGTTTAGACCCTAAACCCTAAACCCTAAACCCTAAACCCGAAAAAGGCTTGGAGCTGGGCGCCTTGATGTGCATGAAGAGATCCGAGCCGTCGGGCAGCGTGATGAATCCAAAGCCCTGACGCAGCGGACTCTCCCCCTGCCCTTCCCTTCCAGCAAACCCAAGATCCCGAAACCCTAAACCCCAAACCCCAAACCCTAAACCCCACACCCTAAACCCTAAACCCTGAACCCTAACCCTAAACCCTAAACCCTAACCCTAAACCCTAAACCCTAACCCCGGGCCTTGTCTTCTCGGAAGTTCTTGACCGTGCCCTGGTTGGCACCAAGCTTTCCTCAGACAGGGCTTCTCGCTCTACCACCAGGCTCTGGGCTTTACTCTCAAGCGATGAAGACTCGCACCCTTAAGGTTTTGGGTTTACGGTTTAGGGTTTAGGGTCCTAACGTGGCCCTTATACATTCCCGTAGAGGATCTTAACAGGGTCCCCAAACCCAAGGGCACAACCTTAGAGGGCTGCAAGGTAGAACTCCATGATACCCCAAGCACTAAACTTTAAGCCCCCGACTCCTGCTTGTTTTTAATCCTCAGCCCTGTAAACTTTGGGATTTAAGGTTCAGGTCTTGTGGTGCACATCTAAATATCTTACATCTTTCTCCCTTTAGGGTTTCGGGTTGAGGTTCGGGTTTAGGGTTTATGGCCGTCAGAAGGCACTACTCCATGCAAGGTCTATCTGCCGTTAGATCACAGAGACCCTGAATGCAAAACCCTAAAGCCCTCAAGTCCTTAATGCCCTAACGAGCTTCCATCGATTGGTCTTGCAAGCAAAGTGAACACGCACTCATCACTAGCAGTGTTCTTTGCTTTACACCCATTTCGTCACACGGAACGATCAACCTTGCATTACGTTTGTAGATTCGCCAGGCGGTGTCTTCGAATCGGCGGCGTCCTTTCGATTTCCGGACGAGCCTTGTCCGCTACACCCTGCAAAACCCCCCCCCCCCCCCAAAAAAAAAAACTAATTCCAAAACTGCTATCCGGTAAGCCCCCAGAAACATCGAGCCTTATCCCTTACACCCTACCCCAGATCCAAAACTGCTATACCCTAAAGCCAGAAGCATCGCAGATACCGCAAGGTCCTGGCACTAAAACCTGAACACTAAATCCCTAAACCCTAAACCCTAAACCCTAAACCCTAAAGCCTGCCGAGCCACCGCTTCCTTTGCCACCACCTGCTGGCTTTAGGGCTGAGGGCTCTTGGAGTTAGGGCTTAGGAGTTAGGGGTTTAGGGTTTAGGGTTTTAGGGTCTCGGGCTGGGGGGTTTAGTGTCTTGGGAGACAGAGTTGCGAGGTAGGTTAAGCACCCCAAGAAACATCCGGTTTCAGGGTTTTGAAGTCCCACTAAGGGGGGCGGGAGTTCCCCCTCCCAAGCACAAGACCGAAACACCTGAACCCTAAAGCCACATCTGTAAACTCTGCGTAAACCCCCTCACCCCCAAACCCTTAAACCCTGCACCCACAACTGCCAACTCTGGAACCCTAAACCCTAAACCCGAAACCCTCATGTGGTTTTTCGCCGGTTTGGGCCACACCTTTGCCTGGCTGGCCGGTGCCGCCGCTGACATTGATGGCCTGCATCTGTCCTGCTGTCTTTTAAGGGTTTAGGGTTTAGGGTTTAGGGGTCTTTTTGGGCTTGGGGGGTTTGAGGAGTTTTTGAATAGGCTTTCAGCAGAAGAATCCGCTCCTGCGGAGTCTCTCCATGGGCCTGCATCTAGAATCAGAAGCATCTTGGGGTTTGGGGCTTGGGGTTTCCGGGTTAAAGAAGGATCCATGAGGAATCCCCTAAACCCTAAACCCTAAACCCTAAACCCTAAACCCTAGAGCCTAAACCCTAAACCCTAAACCCTAAACCCAAAGCCCTAAACCCTAAACCCTAAACCCTTGCCCCGGCATCCTGGCTTCACCTTGCTCTCTTCCATGTCAAACTGCACGATGTCATCCTGCAGGTTCCCCATAAGGCCCCGCCCCTCCCCCCCCAGCCCAAACCCAAACCTTATAGGGTTTAGGGATAGGGTTTAGGGTTTAGGGTTTAGGGTTTAGGGTTTAGGGTTTAGGGTTTAGGGTTTAGGGTTTAGGGTTTAGGGTTTAGGGTTTAGGGTTTAGGGTTTAGGGTTTAGGGTTTACTTTAAAACCCTCAACCCTACTTCCCCAAACCATCCTAACCCACAGCTAAACACCTAAATCCGAAACTCTGTGCTCTAAACCCTAAGCACTACACCCTAAACCCCAAACCCTAAACCCCAAACCCTAAACCTCGGTGTGCCTTCACCAGAATGCTCCCATCGATGATGGCCTGCGCGCGCGGCTCTATGCAGGGTCTGCGTTTTGTTGGGCGCGTGAAGAAAGAGCACGGCCCGTGTGCAAATGAAAGCCTCACGTGGTTTGGTCCTCCCCGAACCCCAAAAACCTGAACCCTAAACCCTAAACCCTAAACCCTAAACCCTAAACCCTAAACCCTAAAACCCTAAACCCTAAACCCTTAAGGCCCACGAAGCCGTGGGGATGACTTTGCGGCGTGGAGCTTCGTAAGGTGGAGCACGGCCAAACGCCCCAAAACCCCAAAGCCCTGTGGGGGGGAAGGCTACGCAGACTGCTCTTTCAAAGGTACCGTGTTTTCAGCAGTTTCGGTCAGTAGTCGAATTTTCCTCACACAAAGGGAACCTTGGGGGTTTACATAGGACGGTAGATCAGGGCCCCTTCTAGGGGACACCCCCTGGCAAAAACAGGAGTCTGGAATGAAGCCCAGAACTCTCAACACTCAAGCCCCAAACAGGCCTAAGCCCCTCAAGTCCCTCCAGTCCCTCAAGTCCCTCAAGCCCCTCAAGCCCCTCAAACCCCTCGAACCCCTAAGCCCTAAACCCCTCAAACCCTTAAACCCTAAATCCCTCAAACCCCTAAACCCTACACCCCTCAAACTCCTAAACGCTTTACATCGACACGCGAAGCAGGCGCCCGGGTGCCTTGACATGTACAAAAATTTCACTGGAGTCCGGTCTTATGATGAAGCCGAAGCCCTTGTCCTTGCAGGGGGTTTAGGGTTTGGGGTTTAGGGTTTAGGGTTTGGGGTTTAGGGTTTAGGGTTCCAAGGTTTAGGGTTTAGGGACTCAGGGCTCTCAAGGACTTTCGGTCTCTGTACACCAGGACTCGCATCGTCCGAGCTCAGTGGTGTGTGCTGCTTGGGAGTTCTGCAGTTGGCGTTGGGGCTTCTGCAGAGCTTAGGGTTTAGGGTTTAGGGTTTAGGTTTAGGGTTTAGGGTTTAGGGCTTCAATCTCGCCACCTAAAAAGCTTCGAAGTGGTCCCATGTCACGAGCACTTGCCACAAACCCAGGTCCTCTCGGAAAGACTTCACCTTGACAAGGGGGTTTAGGGTTTAGGGTTGAGTCGGTTGTTTGTACTATGAGTTCTCTAAGGATTCTTGAAGACTACCATTCGGGAAGTCTTTAGGCTCCTGTATTACTTAGACCCGAAATTGAAATAGCTACAGTAGTTAGAGGAATCCTTCGGGTTTGTGATTTGGGGTTGATGCTGTGTTTCTGGGCCTCCTGAAACTTTAAGGGAGCAAGATGAGGTGCGAAGGGTCGGCAGTCCCTAAAGACTGCCCGAGAGCCTCACAAACCCTCAGCCCCCAAAGCCCTGAACACAGGTTTGAAAGCCTTTCTTTTTTTTCTCTCACCGGGCTTCTCAGGGTTTCTGCAGAAGCTTACAAGGGCTTGTGGGGCTTCTATAGCTTTCTTTTACTGGTTTGACGAGATTTTCCGAGGGCTTGTAAGGATTTGCATGGTTTGCAGGGGCATGACAGATTCGGTTGCTGGGGTTCTAAAGCTCCCCCTTGCGGCACCTTGTTGAACCTATGACGACTTCCCGCGACCCTAAACCCCAACCCTAAACCCCAAACCGGCAGTGTACCGAAACCCATCTGGGCGGTTGTCAAAATTATGACCCCTTTTGGGGTACCCTAAATATTCGGTGCCGTAGTAGAATAGGGCTCCAAAAAGGGACCATAATTTTGACAACCACCCATCTAGACCTTCCCCCTCGCGGGCAAGAAGCGGTGCCCTGGTAGGCCATGGCGATCAGGACGAAATTCACGGTATGCGGAAGCTTTTCGAGGGCCGAAATTCTGCAGCAGAGACTTTAGGGTTTCAGGGTTTCCGGGTTTTAGGGGCTTACGGTTTTGGGGTTTTAGGGGTTAGGAAAAGTGCTTTCCTTGGCCGCTGGGTTTGGCCACTGTTTTTTTTGGCTTCCTATTGTTTACAAGCGGTGGCCCCCTTACCCAAACCCAACATCCAAGACGCTGGTTCCGTGGCTCAAGAAACGAATACAAACAAATTGATGAAGCTGTGCGATAGTAAGCTAAACGACAAAATGCAAAGGAATGTTGTGCCATTATATAACTCTATTGTATACCTATACGTTTTCTAGTACTTCAATGTTATACAAGATTCCATCATCTTTGGGGGGGGGAGTGCGCGAGCATGCGCTGTCTGGGATTTCAGATTGTGCTATCAACTGCTCCTGTACTCATCCCACGCTATGGAGCCCCTCACCCCCAAAAAAAAACAAATAAGAGAACAAAAAAACAAAAAAAACAACGGGACTACAACTTGGAGAACTGCCCGATGTAGACCCAGGTCCGGCACGAAGATTCGGCTGGGTCCCCCCAGTTTTTGCCCGAGCGCGCTCGGCTTGCAATCTCCGGAGAGCCCTACTCTGCGCTGGACATAGAGCCGAAGCACCCGATAGATAGGAATCTAGGTTTTTCTACCTTGGACCCTTAAGGTTGTACCCTTAGGTCTTGGGGACCCTTTTCAAAGATCCTTAAGGTGGTATAAGGGCCATATTCGGTGTATAGTAAGGGGAACCTGTAGGCGTACAACTTTCAACGCCTTTCCCTAAGCCCGAAACGCTAAGCCATTGGTTCCTAAGCCTACTTCTGAAAAAAGCGACAGAGAAGGAGTTTTCCAATCATTGGGCCTTTTCTGCACCCCCAAATAACGGACTCCCCTTAAAAGACCCCTGCTGCACAAAAAGAAACTCTCATTGACCTTCAGCCCTAAAACCTTCCTCTGCCCCTGAAAAACCCTCAATCCGTAGACCGTAAACCCTATAAAGCCCTAAGCCCAATAAGCCCCTGTAAGCCCTATAAGTCCTATAAGCCCAGAACCCTGCAAACCCGACTATAAACCCTGAACCCCAAAAGCTCCTGAAACCCTCAATTCGTCAATCCCGTCAATCCTTAGACCCTACTATGAACCTTACTGTGAACCCTAAACCCCTAGTAAGCCCTAACCCCTCAACCCTAAACCCCTAGAGCCCAAAGCCTCTAGACCCCCAAGAGCCCTAAACCCTAAACCCTAAACCCTAAACCCTAAACCCTAAACCCTAAACCCTAAACCCTAAACCCTAAACCCGAAACCCCTAGAGCCGCTCCCCTGTCCACGTCGGCGCAGGTAATCTCTCAGCACACTGCGGCAGAGACGACCACTCCGACCAGGCTAAAACCTCTTCTTCTGGGCGGCTTTAGGGGGTTTAGGGTTGAGGGTTGAGGGTTGAGGGTTTAGGATGAAGGCTCGTTCTGGAGCGTTTTTGGGGTTCTTTTTAGGGGGCTTTGTGGGAGCTTTTTTGGGTGTCTGGCGGGTTTTTCCGGGTCTAAGGTTTTAGGGTTTGAGGTTGCGCAGCGAAGTTTACCCGTGTTTCGAAGATTCAGGGTTCGGGGCTAAGGGCTCAGGGTCAGAGGTTCAGGGAGGGAAGTTCCTAGAAGTGGGGGCTCCGAAAGCATGGTACATGACATTGTGCAAGTTCCACAAGTCTTTGGGAGTAAGGTTGGTGTGCTCGAAAGCCAAGCAATGAGTTGCGTGTGAGTGTGTGGGTTTCGGGTCTAGGGATTAGGGTTTAGAAGAGCCGCCTTGCAACAGACCTTCCTGCTCTCTCTCCCTTGTCTTCCCCTGCACCATCCTTGCCGCAAAGGGTTCTCGAAACCCTGAACCCTGAACCCGAAACGCTTCCGTGGAGGAGGTTCAGGTTTAAGTTTAAGGGTTCAGGGTTTGCCGCGCCTCAGCCCTCCCTGCACACCCCGACCACCCCTCCCCCTCCCACCCAATCCCACTTTCATGTCAAGAGGCAGAAGTGGGCCATGAGGCAGAAGATGAAGAACCTCATAGCCACTCTGCAAAATTCTCTACACGCAGTTCTCACTCCTGGGCACGAAGCCCTTAAAGCCTCAAGCCTTGAGGCCTACATCCTGAGCCCTTAAGACCTGAAGAAGACCTGAAAATTAGAAACTGAACCACTTAAACCCTTAATTCCGACCCTCAGTGCCTTGAACCCTTAAAGCCTCAAACCATCTCCCTAAACCCTAAACCCTAAACCCTAAACCCTAAACCCTAAGCCCTAAGCCCTAAACCCTAAACCCTAAACCGCAAACCCTTAATTCCTCAAGCCCCGGTCCGACAGACTCCCGAGCCCCAGGATGAACCAGAGGCTTCAAAGTTTAGGGTTTAGGGTTTAGGGTTTAGGGTTTAGAAACGCAGGCTGGTGGCTGGTAACCGTTCATGCGCAGCTTTGCGAGCTCATCCACCTTGGGCTTTAAGTCAAGAGCTTTAAGGGGTTTAGGGTTTAGGGTTTAGGGTTTCAAGAAGGGCCCCCGTGGGCTCCAACTATAAGGGCTTCAGGGCTTCTCAAGGGCTTTAAGAGCTTTAAGGGCTTTTGCGGCCTCCGGCCCCCCCAAGAGTAAAACCCTCGGGCCCTACAACGCGCAGGGCTTAGCCCTTACTTAGAGCTTAGGGCTTAAACTTCCCCAACCCCTAAACCCCCATTCCCCATGAGGTGTGGGGGGGTGGGCGGGGGGGGGGGGGGGTGGAGGGCTTGGACCCCATCACTATAAACCCCCGAAGCGCCCTGCCAGAATCAAAAAGCTCTAAGATCCTTTTGGCTTTTTAGGGTTTCAGAGTTTCACGTTTCGGGAGTCGTGGGATACTTCCTCCTTGATCTCAAAGCCCAAGGCCTTAGTGTGGCAGCCTTCCCACTTTAGCCGCAAAGGCAGGTGCTCTGCAACATGTGTCAATTGCTTTTGGGAGGGTTTCGGATTCCAGCGCGCTTGGCAAAGGAATTTTCCAGGGATCCAGAATTTAAAGCAAACCTTCGCCTGGCCGCAGGGGGCTACAGGAATCAGATGCCTCGAAGCCCCGAGAGCCTTTCAGCCATGCTGCAGGATCCTTCACCCACTCGAAGAAGAGGGGATGGGAGGACCTTTCAAGAGTCGTTCTGTGCATTTTCGATTGGGGGGTTTCTTTTTCCATAGGTTTGCTTTGCAGGGGTTTGGGCATGGCTTCTACGGAGAGGCGACAAAGCTCTACGACGTGAAAGGCGCCTTGCCTGATACAGGCGCGGGCAGAAGAAAGCTGCACGGGTCAATGGGTTCAGTGTCAAGTTCTACTCTTGGCAAATCAGGGGGCCATATATGCCAGCTACTACGTTAGCCAGTGATGCATCCCAGTTGTGGAAGTCTCTTTGATATGCCTGAGCTCTGCCCAACATGCGAAAGCCCCACAGTTGCTGAGGACATGTGGGTGGCTGAGCTTGTGCAGCCTTGGGACGATGCGGCCACTTCTCTAAATGATTTCACCCTAAATTATGAAGGGGACGTAAAATAACAGGGGCCCGGCCCATCGTTCGGGCTTCTTGGGCTTTTGGGGGGTAGATGCCGCTCCTCAGGCTCGGAGACAGTCTGAGTATGAAGTGAAGGTTACCGCGCCCAGAACCCCATACGTGCAATGCCGAAGAGAAGCATGGCCTGATTCCGTAGGCCGCCTCTGCTGCCTGCAGTGGTCCGCAGCTTCAAAAGTGGTGGCTGTGCTGGTCTAGGGCTTGGGGTTGGGGGGTTCAGGGTTCCGGGTTAAGGTTGAGAGTTTGGGGTTCCGGGTCCTACACAAGACCCACTTCCCTGATCCCTCAATATGGGCGCTTAAAGGGGACCCCTTAGATACCCTATAAAACCCAGGGCTCATGCTTCAGAACCCTGCAAAGAAGGTAAGGGGGCGCTTAAAGGGGACCCATTAGGTACCCGATAAAACCTAGGGCTCGTGCTTCAGAACCCTTTAAAGAAGGTAAGGGACCAGATTCAGGCACCGTGTGACTACCCTTAGAGGAAACAGGCTGCCCGATCCTAAGCTACTGCCTTGCATTCGCCCAAAAGCAAACGCGTTTAGGGTTTAGGGGTTTAGGGTTTAGGGTTTAGGGTTTGGGGATCGGAATAGTTACGAATAGTGTTCCCTTATGGCCCCTATATATTTATAGTACCATATCCCCCACAACCCTATTCCAATTACTAAGGCCCCTAGGTACCCCAATGGTGCTGCTGACGATCGTTTCCCCGGCTTTGAGAGGCCAATCAGATCTGCTAGGGGGCCCGTGAGAAGACTGTTACTGAACAGTTGCATGAGAGTAAGTCCTGAACTGAAAGCCCCCCCTAGCCCCCCAAAATCACCGAACACCTAGCATCTTGAAGGCCGAAACCCTAAACCCGAAACCCTAAACCCTAAACCCCTAAACCCTAAACCCTAAACATCTTGAAGGAACCTCCCCACCCCCGTCCCCCCTCTTCAAGGTCAGCCTCCACTGCCAGCTTGAAGTGTGGGCGCTCTGCCGCACCTCGGAAGGTAGTGGTTTCGGGTTAGGGCTTAGGGTTAGCAGAAGTTGATCCCAGCTATTGGGCGCCAAGGGCTTGGGGTTTAGGGTTAGGGTATTAGGGTTTAGGGCTTGGGGTTAAAGCAGGGTTGCAGGGTTTAGGGCCTACCCTAAGCCCTAAACCTTGGGCCGTAAAGCCCAAAACTCCAGACGCTAAACCTTCTGAGCCCTTCTGACGGGTTTAGGGGGTTTAGTATTTTTTTTTGCGGGGGTTTCTTGGGGCTGCCCAAGCCTCTTCGGGTGCTTAGGTGTCCTGCTTGGCGATAGCTTAAGGTTTAGGGTTCAGGCCAGAAGGGCCTACGGGGTGGAGAGGTTTAGGGTTGAGGGCTTTTGATATTTGCTAAGCCCAAACCCTAAACCCTAAGCCCTAACTTAAATCCCAAACCCGAAACCCTACCTGCAAGTGCATCTGTTTTGTGTTGCGGCCCCCAATGCTCCTCGGGCGCACGCCCATGACAGGCAGACCTCCTTGCTCTGACGTCGGCTAGGTAATATGGGGGCCGAATAATTTAAAAGGCTTTTTTTGGGGGTCTTTTTGTATAATTATCTTAATTATCTAGGGGTCAAAGAAGAATATTATTCGCAATTGTTCCGACCCCTACATGATTCGCTCTAGGTTTAGGGTTTAGGTTTGGGGTTCCGGTTGTGGGTGTAGGTGGTAGCTTTTCAACCATCCCCAAGATGAGTCATCATCAGGGTTTAGGGTTTAGGGTTTAGGGTTTAGGGTTTAGGGTTTAGGAAAACAAGTATATACTTTTTAGGTAGAAGTAGCTATAGTTAGAAACCCAGCACCAAAACAGTATTAAAGTATAGTAGTCCAAAACCCAGTGTAATTACGCAACTGCTTTAAATTGGCACCCTACAGTGTTGCTGTGATGTCGGGGCTGCAGAAATGCAGGAAACCCTGCTTCGCGCCTCCGAGACGTGAAGATTTCGGGATGAATCTTGCGGTTTCTCGATGTGTGTGAGTGTGTAACGTTTAGGGTGTGGGCAGGGCTTCAAGAGAGGACCGCAACCACCTCCGCCTCTGTGTTCAGCGTCAGCTAAATCCGACCCCTTAACTTTGCCAACCAAGCCCTTGGCCCCGAGCCCCACGGCCCTAAACCGCGCGGGGAGGGGGGGGACTATCTGACCCTAAACCCTAAACCCTAAACCCTAAACCCTAAACCCTAAACCCTAAACCCTAAACCCTAAACCCTAAACCCTAAACCCACCTCGAGTCTCCTTAACCTTATCAACCCCTAGAGGGCCCTCAAGCCACCCCACGGGGCTTAGCGCACTCGGAGGTGTCCGCGCTTAGACGTCAGCAGCCGGGCGGGTCTCGAGTCTCTGCTTGCTGTAAGCGGGGGCTTTCTCGGTCTGAGTAACTCTTCGCCACTATGTTCCACAACAGGAACCGTTTTCATCAACGTACAAGGCCCTTGGGGGGAGTCCCAGGCAACACCAGAAGCAGAGCGTAAGATTAAGCTTCTGGGTGTCTGTCCGAACCCTGGGCAAAAGGGAACTCAAAACACATCAAGAACCTTCCCAGACGTCAGGGTTAGAGTAGTCAGGGTTCTACTTTTTGGATCGCCCTTAAACCCTAAAACCCTAAACCCTAACCCTAAACCCTAAACCCTACTAAACCCTAAAACCTCAAACCCTAAACCCTAAACAGGAAGCCCCCCACCCCTTGTCGCACACATTGCGTAAAGGTCGCAAAAATTGATTCCAAAAAGTATCCCCTTACATCCCTTATGCAATTCAAGAAAATTACTACTACCGAAAAACCATTGAAAGGATAAGCCTTAAAAACCCTAGAACCCTACTCTTGCGGGGCCGAACGTGTCGGAGAAAGCCCCCCCACGTATAGGAAGAATCCGCATTCCTCCGAAGCGACGCGCGGCGGCTTCCTGACACCCTCCTAGACGGGCTGAAGCCCTCAACCTCTCCATACCTTTCAGAGTGGAGTTCAGGGTTTAGGGTTTAGGGTTTAGGGTTTAGGGTTTAGGGTTTAGGGTTTAGGGTTTATGCAAACAGTCACTCGGACGGTCTCGTTTAGGGTTTAGGGTTTAGGGACCCTAGACCCTAAACCCTCGATCGTCGTATGTCTTAGGAGGCCTCTCCGGGGTTCCCTTGTGGCAACGATGCCACAAATGTAATTCCGGTCAAGGTCCCGGGCTTGAGGTGGAACGAGTGACCCAAGTAAAGTGGGTGTAGGGTTTAGGGTTTAGGGTTTAGGGTTTGGGGTTTGGGGTTTAGGGTTTAGGGTTTAGGTGAACCCTACATCGAGATCCCCTCAGAGGTCGGTTCTTCTTTCCTTCGTGGATGGACACCGTGGAACCCTTCCTAGGCTGCCCCTCCTTTCTTGTCAAGGGCTTATAAGGGATAAGCCCCAAAAAAAGAGCATAAGGTATCCTTAAGCCCTAAACCCTAAAGCCTAAACAACCCTAACCCTAACCCTAACCCCTAAACCCTAAACCCTAAACCCCAAACCCTAAACCCTAGTCCCTACCTGAGTATCCTAGCTTGCAATCTGGTTTGCTTCGGCTTCGGCTCGTGCAGTGCAATGTGGCTGTACAAGGCAGTCGCATCTCAGGGAGAGGGAGTTGTCTCGAAGTTCCCATTTCGAAGAAGAGCCTGCCTTTCTGCTCCTTGACCCCTCAACCCTCAACCCTAAACCCTAAACCCTAAACCCTACACCCTACACCCTCAACCCACACTTGTAGGGGTTTTAGGGCCCCAGGGGTTCAGGATTTCAGGAATCCTGGGCTTCACGATTCTTCGCCAGTTTTCCTGGGTTTTGGACGGGCCGGCTCTTAATCCGTCACAGGCTGGGCCTGCCAACATCTTCGCAACCCCCCCCCCCCTCTCCCCCACCTGTATGACCTAAAGTTAGGGTTTAGGGTTTAGGGTTTAGGGTTTAGGGTTTAGGGTTTAGGGTTTAGGGTTTAGGGTTTAGGGTTTAGGGTTTAGGGTTTAGGGGTGCTTTTTTGATGGTTGGGGGGGCCGGGGGGAGGAGGTTCGTCCAGGCCCCCCATGACTCGGACCCGGATCTTCGCCACAGTGGTGTTGCTGCATCAGGTGCGGCCACCCGTGGTGAAGGTGTGGAGGTCTCCCTGGTGGCAATAGCCTCAAGTGAATGGGTCTGAAGATTCCCTCTAGACCGTCTAGACCTTCCCAAGTGACGAGGCCAAACCAACAACATTCTAGACCCGAAGCCCTAAGCCTGGTGAACCCTCAACGCTAAACCCTATAAGCCCCAAGCCCCGAACCTCATCAGCCTCATAAGACTTAAACCTTCTCGACCCTAAACTCTGTACACTTGCCCCGAGGACTGAAGAGCCTGGAACATTTAAGTGGCTGCCAGCATGTAGGGTTTAGGTTTTATGGTTTAGGGTTTGGGCTAGGAAGTGGCTTAGGGGTCAGGGCTTAGGATTTAGGCGGTCGTGTTCGGTCTGGGGAGTTTTCAAGGTTGAGACCCTTAGCCTTCGCGTTGATGAGGATGCACCGCTGCACCGTTTCCTCAAACCTTAAACCTGCAAACCCTGAACCCTAAGCCCTGACTCCCCTCCCCTAAGAATCAAAACCCCAAACCCCAAGAACGTTAAGCTTCCCAAACATCCCGGAGACTCAAACACAAAACGCACGAAAACGTACCTCATGGACCCTCAATACCCGGCACCTCGCTAGAGGCTTTTCATGTCAAATCAACTCTATAGGCTGCGTGATTCCCTAAGGTATTCAGGTCTTTCGCATGGAGAGTGCAGGTTTTCTTGGGGGGTTCCAAACCCCAAACCCAACCCTAAAGCCTTTCTTTTGGGTCTTTACCTTTTGGAGTGAACGTGCAAAGTTCGATTCTCAAGGTTTCCTCATTCGTAGACCCCTACTATCCCTTGAGGCTCTCCGTAACCTTACAGTTCTGGGGCAGTATATTCCTCCTGGTCGCTAAACAACCCATAGTACCTTCAGTCTGAACCACCAGGGTTTGGGGGGTTTAGGGTTTAGGGTTTAGGGTTCATAGTACTACTACAGGTGACCCAGTGCGGAGTCCTGCGAATATCTGCCCAGGCACCGTCCACCTCCCAAGGCAGAACATCAGCACTGGAGAGCACCTGCAGAGGAGGGGCTCAGGGGGGTTTAGGGTTCAGGGTTCAGGGTTTCGGGTTTAGGGTTTCTGGACCCTTCAACCCCCCGAAATTCCTCCGAATTCTCTGCAGGTTTCCCTGGATATTGGGGAAGCTGCCCGGGCCATAGCCGATGACAAGATCTTTATGGACTGTTGCTTCTGTTGAGGGACCCTGAAGCCCGTTCAGAGAACCAGCCTGAGTGTCGGTCGAGTGGTTGGGCTATGGAGCTTATGTAGTTCGGGTTTGCCAGGCTTGAGGATTTTTGAGACGCCTAGGGCTTACAGGGATCTTTCGACAGCCGTGGCACGCGATGCTTCATCGAGTACTGGTGGAGAGTCTCTGGGCCAAGCGCGCCCAATTCCACGATTGCATTGCCTCGGCGGAAAACCCGTGCCCCGCGTCCCCCCTTCCCCACCGCCCAACAAAGAGGGGTTCTGGGGACGACGATCCTTTGGGGTCGAAAAAATTCGGACAGCCCGGCAACATACTGCAATACTTGGCTATCTCGATGCAACACCGATAAACAGGGTGGGCAGTTAATTGCACCTGGAAAATCAATCTGGCACAATCAGCACTCATCATGACTTCCCCCCCCCCCCCCCCCTCCCCCCCACCGCCTCAGCCCATCCTTGACGAACCTGTGCCATCCTGTAGACTACATGCTCAACGCAACCCACTTTAACCCCGACAGGGTTTGGGTCCGCGTTCAGAGGAGCCCTCAGCCCTCAAATCCGGGCTGCCAGTAAAGCGGACGGACTCGAGATCGATCAGGCGGTTGCCGCCTCGCTTGGCCCCCATGACCTCTGGGGCGCAGTCAAGGGCTTGGGGTTTTAGGGCTTAGGGCTTAGGGTTTAGGGTGCAGGGTTTTGGGATTACTCAGGTTGTTTAGGGGTTCAGGTATTGGAAGTTACGGTTTGGGTCTTGGGAGCGTCTGGTAACAAGCCTGGGTGGTGCAAAGGTTTTGGCGCGTAGCTGACGGCCAAGTAGATGCTTGAGCCCCGAACTTAAGTCCCAGATTCCCATCTTGCTGGGCGTTTGGGAGGCTTACGTAATGTTTAGGGCTGATAGGGTTAAGGGGCCTTTTTAGGGCACTGTAGGGCTTTTTAGGGCCAGGCTTAGGGCTTCGTTAGGGCCAGGTTTAGGGCTCTTCAGGGGACACTTTCGGGCCAGTTTGAGGGCTCTTGAAGGCGCCCTAAAGAGTCTTTGCAACTCTTTAGGACTCTTGAGGTAAGGGTTTAGGGTTTAGGGTTTAGGGTTTAGGGTTTAGGGTTTAGGGTTTAGGGTTTAGGGTTTAGGGTTTAGGGTTTAGAGTTTAGGGTTTAGGGGCTTTAGGGTTTAGGGGCTTCAGGCTTTTAGGGCCAGTTTGGGTCTCTAGCTGGGAGGCCCAGAAGGAGCGGCCAAGGCACACTTCGCTCAGATCTGACACTGCCTGCAGCAAAGGAAGGAAACCCCCCCCGAGTCCCCAAAAGGGGGGTTTAGGGTTTAGGTTTAGGGTTTAGGGTTTAGGGTTTAGGGTTTAGGGTTTAGGGTTTAGGGTTTAGGGTTTAGGGTTTAGACCCGAAAACTTGCACTCTTAAACTCCTACCCTCAAGCCCCCGCGCCTCCCCATTTGACACGTAAACCCTTGAGCCCCTCTAAACCCCCAAGCCTTACACCCTTTGAGTCAGCTTCTAGAATCCTTCAACAACTCAGCTGCTTGTGGCTTCAAGACCCGCCCGCCACGGCAAGTCTTGAATGGTATTTCGAGGCAGGGTTTAGGAATTAGCGGTTTAGAGGCTTAAGGGTTTGGGCATTCGGGGTCGAGGGGGTTTAGGGGTTTAGTCGGTTTAGCGAGCGCACAGTCCTGAGACGAACTTCCGCCTTGCAGAGTGTACAAACATTGGGGGATGTAAGGTGGCTCAATAGAGAACGGATCTTCTTGTGGGCTTGGGATAAGATCGTCTTTTTGAAAAAAGCCCGAAGTGCCCTGTTCTAAGATCCCACAGAGCCTGGCCAAAGAGTCAGGACGTGAACGCCATAGTCACCTGCAAGTGGCAAGCTCAGCGGTAAGAGGAGTTCAGGGTTCCGGGTGCCCTACGCCCCTGAGCCCTAAAAATCCTAAGTTTGTTTGGGGTTTAGGGTTTAGGATTTAGGGTTTAGGGTTTGGGGTTTGGGGTTTAGGGTTTAGGGTCCCTAAATCCTGAGCCCTAAGGTATTTGGAGCTTGTTCAATGTCGGGGGTTTGTCGATGTCTTGACCACGTCAACATCGCGCGCTTGAAAACCTACTCTGAAACACCAAACACATCCCTAGAAGACCCTAAATCCCCAAACAACCGTTGCCCCAAAAGCCAAACCACTCCCTTCAAAGGCCGGATCTTCAGCCCCATTGAAATGTTTTAGGGTTTAGGGTTTAGGGTTTAGGGTTTAGGGTTTAGGGTTTAGGGTTTAGGGTTTAGGGTTTAGGGTTTGGCCCTAAGGAGTCACTCTTTGAGAGGTCCTTTCAGGGGCTTCCTGGCCCTGAAAACCCTGAAAGGGGATCGCGGCTGCAGGAGCCCAGAACCATCGTACCCAGAAGTGCAGATTCTTGCGCCGCTTGCGCGAAATCAAGTTCGGGACACGAGGCAAAAGGGCATTGGGGTTTGTTTGGGGTTTAGGGTTTAGGGTTTAGGGTTTAGGGTTGAGGGTTGAGGGTTTAGGGTTTAGGGTTTAGGGTTTAGGGTTTAGGGTTTATGGTTTAGGGTCTAGGGTCTAGGGGGTTTAGGGTTTAGGGTTTAGGGTTGCTTGGGAGTTTCCGGCCTAGGCTAGGAGGAACCTACGTCTCCTGCGGCGAAGGGACGGACGCGCTCGGAGAGGGCCATCATGGACCGATCGAAGGTTGCCTTGTTACCTGGGTGCAAACCCTAAACCCTAAACCCTAAACCCTAAACCCTAGACTTCCGAAAGATCCCTGCACCCCCAACACACTTCTGCTTCGTGAGCCGTAATTCAGCCTTCCAGTCGCCAGAGTCGCTCCCCCCCAGGCCACTAACCTCTCCCCCCCCAAAAAACATACGTAATATAGGGGCCTTAAAAGGGTTTAGGGTTTAGGGTTTAGGACTTGGGTTTAGGGCTACTATATAGGGGCCTTAATGGTTAGAATAGGGTTTTTGGGGGGGTATTATAGTAGAATCATAAAGGGACCGTAAGCGAGTATTAGCAATCATTCCGACCCTTTTATTAAAACACAAATCCTTAAGGCTTAGAGGGTATCGGGGGTTTGAGGGCTTGTGGTGCTAGAGGATTCGGGCTAACAAATGAGGAACAGCTCTTCAGTCGGTAGGACTGGCTACTTGCTTTACAGTACTACATGAACCCTGGCTTCAACTTCTTGCTAAAACATGTCTGCCTGGAGCCTGGAATGAAGGATAAGACTGGCTACTTACCCTACATGAACCGGAACTACAATCCTTCTTGTTTAACGTCTGTCTGATAGGAACCTTGAATGACAAATCGCATGTGGAATCCCACAGCCGCTCCTTCTTTGCTCCAAGCCACAGTAGTAGGAGAGAGGGAAGGATCCAATGTTCATCCTCACAGAGCGAGCTGGAAGAACAAACCAATGCCGTCAGCATGTCGCGCATGAGTAGGTCTTCAGGGAGCTGTGAGGTGTGTGTGTGTGTGTGTGTGTGTGTGTGTGTGTGTGTGTGTGTGTGTGTGTGTGTGTGTGTGTGTGTGTGTGTGTGTGTGTGTGTGTGTGTGTGTTAAGTACAGCCGCAGAAACTCACTCGAAAGACCTTTCAATGCAAAGGCGCTGCCGCATCCTGTTTAACGAGCTACAGGGTTGACCGCCAGATTCTGTATCCCGGCGCCGGACCAATCCCTTCACTTTGTGGCCAAGTCTCTGAGAGCCCCAGGAGGAAACGTTGATCACCACGCCCTTCCCACGGCGCAGGCATGGAAGCAACCCCACGGTGAAACCTGCGCAGGGCTTCGGGTTTTAGGTTTCGGCTCGGCTTGGGGGATTTTGTTTTGCCCAGATGACCCGGAACCCTCAAGCCCCCAACAGCTATTCAGGGTTCACGGGCTTGGGACAATAAAAGGACTTCGGGTTTCGGAACTCTATCTTCCAAGCCCCTATCATCCCCTAAGCCCCCTGAAGCTCTAAGACTCTAAGCTCGACCCCCCCCCAAAAAAAAGAAAACTCCCCTAAGACGCTTGAAGGACGCCCTTTCAGACACATAACCACATCCTCAAGAGCGGCGCGGAAAGCACGGGGCCTATGTGATTGAGCCCACCCACCGAGGTCTGCTCATTCCTCAGCAGGATCAGGGAAGCTCAAGATGCTTTTAGGGTTTAGGGTTTAGGGTTTGGGGTTTAGGGTTTAGGGTTTAGGGTTAACTCTCGAAACCCTCAGCCCTAGACTCTCTACCTGCTGAAGCAGGCAGCTGCAAACGGACAAAACGCCTCCAGACGGACTCGAAAGTCCTGAAGCCTAGTCGCCCTGGTTCTTAGTAGGGAATGAGGGAATGAGGTACCCTATATAGTCCCTTAAAGGGATTATATAGGGTACCTCATTCCCTCATCCCCTACCAAGAACCAGGGAGTAGTTGTCCAGTAACCTGGGGGGAATTGAATGTTAACCTTTGGGGTTATAAGGGGACTGTACTATCCCAAAAGGTTAAGGATACCTACTCTACTACTAGGGAAGTCCTAAACTCTGGTCCGAGTATAGGGCCCCAGTCGCGGAGAAGGTGGCTTCTGGGCTAAGGGGAGGGGAGCGGGTTTCGACTTCATTTGCTTGCCGCTTGAAATGCCACAAAAGGGCCGTGTCCCCAATGTGCTTCCTTGCAAGACTTGCAACAAACACAAGTGGACAGAATTGAGGGTTCGGCTTTGGGGGCGTTTTCTTTTGGGTCACCTTTTGTTCGGGGGGAAGAGGGTTTAGGGTTTAGGGTTTGGGGTTTAGGGTTTGGGGTTTCGGGCTAGGGGGCTAATTGAGGCGGAGTACAGGAATCGCATGGGCTGGTTCCAGACGGGCGTGGTGAAAAAGATCATGTCCGGCTTTGGGATGTAGAAGGCCTGGTCCAGGACTGAGCAACTTGTTAAGGGTCAGGGTTTAGGGTTTAGGGTTTAGGGTTTAGGGTTTAGGGTTTAGGGTTTAGGGTTTAGGGTTTTGGTTTAGGGTTTTGTGTTTAGGGTTTCGGGCTTAGGGGGGGTTTATGCGAGCAGTCGTTGCGACCCGTCCAGATGCGTTGTTGGTAATTTTGGGGAGAATCCGTCAGAAAGACAACCTGGGATGGAGTCTAGGGTTTGGGTTTTGGGTTTTGGATTATTTAGGTTTTCATTGCAAAAAAAACCACCTTCTTCTTTTCAAACTAACAACGGCGTTTAGGGGAACTACACGATGAACCCCGATGTTACGGCAGATGTACGCAGCTTTTCTGGAGCAGGAAGTCCGAAAGCTACCTACCACCCGCTGCCGAAACCCCAAACCCCAAACCCTAAACCCTAAACCCTAAACCCTAAACCCTAAACCCTACACCCTGAAGCTGGTAGAGCTCAGGTGAATTCGGGTCGGCTGGCCCCTGGGTGCTCCGGACCGATCTCACCATGTACTAACCCTAGACCCTCAAGGTTTAGGGTTTAGGGTTTAGGGTGTAGGGTTTAGGGTTTAGGGTAGAACTTGGGATGTTCCCCCTTATGCTAACAGTCCTAGTCCGGAGTAGGGATTGTATTAGGGCCACTATCATCCCTCAGGACTGCTAGGATAAGGGGGAACATCCCAATGGCGAGCTCTCAACCTTAGGGTCCCTTTTGGGGTTGGTATTCACATTATCAGGCGGCCCCGGATAACTTGGGTACCCAAAAAGGGACCATAGTCTGGAGAACTGACCATATGGACTTTCAGATCTTGAAGTCTCCCAACCGGCTTGGGGTTTGGGAAGGTCTGGGTAACCTGCATTGGGGCTTCTTCCGCCAGTAATATCAAAGGTGGGCTCAGCATGGGCTACGCGTTTATGAAGGATCTTCTGAACTTAGGGCTTAGGGTTTAGGGTTTAGACGCGCAAGAGAGGTGCTTCAGCGCTGAGCCGTCGGCGCTGTTCACGCAAAGGTCGCACCGCCCATGTGTCTCTGAAATCATCTTGACCTCACGTTTTGAGTCTGAGTGTCGAACGTTCGGGAGGTCCTTAAACCCTAAACCCTAAATGGTTCGTCATTTCATTCGTACTGTCATTGTTAATCACGGTTCTCGTTCGCATTCTGCTTCTTCCTTTTCACCCACACCGCAAAAAACATGGCCCGCTTGTGTGGCCACGGAACAAGTGCCGCGTTCTGCACATCCTGCGCGTGGTCCACGTGCACTGCCACCTTCCAGCAATGGGTCTCAACAGCCCGAGGCCCTGTACTGCGAAGGAAGCCATACACTCAACCAAAGCCCTAAGCCCTCCTTAAACCCCAAGCCCTAAGCCCTAAGCCCTAAAAACCCTAAAAGCCCTAAAAGCCCTAAACCCTAAACTACTCAGATCCCAAATGGCCTGAGACCGACAGGAGCTAGACCTCAGGTGGAAATCTCATATTACGCCCTACATCCCAGAGCCCTGCCAGCCCAGCCGTAGTACCGTAGTTCTACAAGCGCTACGAGGTTCTAGGCAAAAAATTGGGAATAAACGCCCCCTTACCCCCAAATCATTCCAGTATAGTGGTATGGGTAATGTTTGATATAAGGGGGGCTTGGGGGAATGAAATTCAAATTTGCAGGAAGGGAATTTGGGGACCACTATGACCACAATGACTATCACAAGGAACCAAACCAACAAAGAATGGACCACATTCTCCGGAACAATCTAACGTGCGCGAAGCCCAAAACCCTAAACTCCTGCAACCCTCAGCTCTAGGCCCTAAGCCCTAAACCTGAAACCCTAAACCCTAAACCCTAAACCCTGGTTCCCTTGGCATCTGCAGCTATTCCGCCCGCCGACCCAGCCCCTTCAGAACTCCGAACCCAAACCTTCTCACTGGCCTTCTTCGAGGTGGCCTTCAGACTCTAGACCCCTTGCTTAAACTCCTAAATCCTAGCCGAAGCACCTAAACCTCTCAACTCACAAGGGTTAGGGTTTAGGGTTTAGGGTTTAGGGTTTAGGGTTTAGGGTTTAGGGTTTAGGGTTTAGGGTTTAGGGTTTAGGGTTTAGGGTTTAGGGTTTAGGGTTTAGGGTTTAGGGTTTAGGGTTTAGGGTTTAGGGTTTGGGGTTTAGGGTTTAGGGTTTAGGGTTTAGGGTTTAGGGTTTAGCCCTAAACCCCCCAAAAGCCCCCCCCGAACCCTGAGCCAAGCGTCGCCCGTGCCACCCAGCTTGTGGAAGGTCGATGCGGTCTCATCAACCGTGCCCATGAGAATGATATCCGTCTCCTCTGGGGTTTAGGGTTTAGGGTTTAGGGAGGTTAGGGTTTAGGGTTTAGGGTTTAGGGTTTAGGGTTTAGGGTTTAGGGAGGTTAGGGTTTAGGGTTTAGGGTTTAGGGTTTAGGGTTCAGGGTTCAGGGTTTAGGGCTTAGGGGTGAGGGTTCCTAGGATTCAGGGTTCTTAGGGTTTTTTAGTGTCTCCTCTGGAGTCCAACATCCAACCTGGTGGTCCCAAGAATGCATTTCGATACAACCCCAAACCCTAAACTCTGAACCCTAAACCCTAAAACCCTAAACCCTAAACCCTAAACCCTAAACCCTAAACCCTAAACCCTAAACCCAACTGGCCTATAAGTAAGCTATCAGTTCCCACTAGCAGCTGTAATCAAAGTCGGCATACATCGAGAGTGGGTTTCCAAACATTCACGTGCCCCTTCTACTATACACATCCACAGCAAATTGCGACGGTATTTTGGGGTACAACACTGGCGCCCTTAATGCCCCCGAAGATGGCTAACGCCGCCTTGCTCCCAACAAGGGATGAGAGGGTAAACCCAAACCTATAGGGTTTAGGGTTTAGGGTTTAGGGTTTAGGGTTTAGGGAACAGAAGACCTACAACACAGGCTTTCTCCTTTCCGGGTGCCGACCTTCCGGTCACGTAGACGATGGCCCCGGCCTCCAAGGATATGGTTCAGGGTTTAGGGTTTAGGGTTTAGGGTTTAGGGTTTAGGGTTTAGGGTTTAGGGTTTAGGGTTTAGGGTTTAGGGTGTAGGGTGTTCCAGGATTTCGAGGTTCAAGGTTGATAAGATTTCATGTTTAGGGGTTTGGGGGTTTAGGGTTTAGGGTTTCGGGTTTAGGGCAGTGATGGTACAAATCAAACCCCCCCTGCTCCCAAGCCCCAGATCCCCAAAGAGCCCTAAACCCTGAACCCTAAACCCTAAACCCTAAACCCCTAAACCCTAAACCCTAAACCCCGAACCCTAAACCCTAAACCCTAAACCCTAAACCCTAAACCCTAAACCCTAAACCCTAAACCCTGAACCAGTCCAGTGCGGTTTGACCAGCCTTGCCAAGGGGTAAAGGGAAACAGGCTCAGCGTTACAGCGTCTTGTGGCTTAACCGGCTTGGTGCTTAGGGTTTCTAGGGTTTAGGGTTTCTAGGGTCTAGGGTCTAGGGTCTAGGGTTTAGGGTTTAGGGTCTAGGGTCTAGGGTCTAGGGTTTAGGGTTTAGGGTTTAGGGCTCACAAAAAGCACGACTGTCAGTCCCATGCCCTCCGAAGGACGGCCATGACCTCCTAGAAGACAGTATGCCTCCCCAGACCCCCAAGGCAAAGAAGATACTTGGAGGTTCATGATACTTGTTCACCAACAAATAACTGTTTAGGGTTTAGGGTTTAGGGTTTAGGGTTTAGGGTTTAGGGTTTAATAGTCATCCAATCATAACTGTACTTATGGCCCACTTATAAGCCCCTCAAGTGCCCTAATATGGTTATAAGTACCGATACAAGTACAGTCATAATTGGTAAATAAGTACCATGAACCTCCAAGTACCCGAAGCAACCCTCCTTGCAAAACCAGTGTTGGTTTATGTAAGGGGTGCCCCTGCTTTGGGAAACGCCCCTACACCCCCCAAACCCTAAACCCCCCTAAACCCTACAGTTCTTCCTGCTGGCTCCCCCACCTCGGCCAAGCTCTGCGCAATACCTGCAGAGTTTAGGGTTTAGGGTTAAGGGTAGGGATTAAGGGATTTAGGGGGTTTGGGGGTTTAGGGTTTGGGGGTCAAGGAGGGTTTCATGGGGGCCTGGGGTGTTTAGGGGGTTCAGGGGGTTTAGGGGGCTTACGGACGCAGGATTCAGGGTGCAGGTTGATAGAGACCCACATAACTAACCCATCAGTTAGATCAGGCCCTCTTCTGGGCCTGTTAGGGTTTAGGGTTTAGGGTTTAGGGTTTAGGGTTTCGGGTTTCGGGTTTAGGGTTTCGGGTTCGAATGCTGCAACTGTGCACATCGGGTGGTGCTAGGTTTGCGCTTGTCCTGCGGCTGCAACCTATTTTGGATGACGGAGTTTACAGCAAACAGCTTGCAACTTCCCGCCGGCGCGTCTGTCCACCCTAGATCTGGCCTTGCTGGGATAGTCCAGGGTTTGGAGTTTCGGGTTAGGGTTTAGGGTTTAGGGTTTAGGGTTTAGGGTTTAGGGTTTAGGGTTTAGGGTTTAGGGTTTAGGGTTTAGGGTTTAGGGTTTAGGGTTTAGGCAGGATTCAGATTTTTAGGGTTTAGGGTTTAGGGTTTAGGGTTTAGGGTTTCGAGAAGCTTGAAACGCATCAGCCGCAATGTAAGAAACCCGGAAAAATCTTGGCTAAACCCCTGAGGCGGCAAGAAACTAAAAACCTTAGCCCCAACCCTAAACCCTAAACCCTCAACCCTAAACCCCAAACCTGACACCCTAAACCCTAAACCCGAAACCCGAAACCCTAAACCCTAGTGGGGTCCATGTCAAAGCTCTAGAACTAGGAATGACAGGGATATCCGTTCGTGTTGGATAGGGCTCAGAAGGTATCTAGCTGCACAAAATCCCCAAACCCTAAACCTCCTAAACCTCCTAAACCTCCTAAACCTCTTAAACCTCCTAAACCGACACTACACCTATCTAACACCCTAAACCCTAAACCCTGAATCCTCAACCCTCACCCCGAAAGTCCCGGCCTTTTCCGATACCTCGCGAGGCACCTGTCACCACAGCCACCTGCCCGGAAAGGCGCTTCGACTCCTGGCCAGGAGTCTAGGGTTTAGGGTTTAGGGTTTAGGGTTTAGGGTTCAGGGTTTAGGGTTTAGGGTTTAGGGTTTGGGGTTTAGGGTTTGGGGTTTGGGCTAACTGCGTGCCTGCGTGCCGACCAGCCGCTGTGCGCCGGTGAAGGGCCTAAGGGTTTAGGGTTTAGGGTTCAGGGCTGGGAACGATCCGGGGGAGTTCTCTCCGGGTGCCACCCCTTGAAACTTGAAACCCTAAACCCCCAAACCCCCCAACCCTAAACCCTAAACCCTAAAAATCTGAATCCTGCCTAAACCCTAAACCCTAAACCCTAAACCCTAAACCCTAAACCCTAAACCCTAAACCCTAAACCCTAAACCCTAAACCCTAAACCCTAAACCCTAAACCTTATTTCAGGCAATGGCCTCTTTGACTGTCAGATACATATCTGGGGGCCTGGGAGGCAAAAGGGCCTTGGTCACGAAAACGACTAACTACTTGAGGAAATGTGTCGCCCGGTTTTGGCCACAGAAACGACTAACTAGTTTGGTCACTAAAACGACTAACTACTGTAGGAAATGTGTCGCCCGGCTTTGGTCACTAAAACGACACTAACTACTTTAGGAAACGTGTCGCCCGGCCTCAATGTCCAAAACACATATTCGAGCAAAAGGGGCCAAAGCTGAAAGAGGCCACCCGCCACAACTGGGCTTTCGCCCAAAGTCATGTAGCTAAAGAGGCCACCCCCCCCCCCCCCCCCCCCCCCCCTTGAATGTCCAAAACATGTATTTGAACAAAAGGGGCCCGGGGCCAAAACTGAAAGAGGCCACCCGCCACAACTGGGTTTTGCCCCAAGCCCTGTAACTAAAGAGGCAAGCCCTCTTCAATGTCCACACTCAAAAACAGCATATTTACGGAATCTCTTCCCAAATCTCTTCCCAAATCTGTTAGTCTATGGAATCTCTTCCCAAATCTCTTCCCAAATCTGCTACTGTCACGGGCCATTTTGACGGTCACCCCTTCATAAAGAGGCCATTGCCTGAAATAACCTAAGACCTAAACCCTAAACCCCGAAACCCCAAAACCCTCCATCAGCTTCTCAGGGGACCTTCGTCACAAGAACAGTGATCACTTTGTCGGGCGTTTTCGGGATAGAGGTTCAAGAAAAGCCCAACAAGACTAGACCCTTAACGTCTAGAGTTCAGGGATTTTAGGGTTTAGTGAAAGTTTAGTGTGCCTCTAACCCAAGAAATGTTACCACCGGGTTTGGGTTTGCCTTGGTCCACGGGATCAAGAACCATCTTCAAAGTCAAGCTTGGGGTCTTGTAGTGTGTATAAGGTTCATGTCGGGGAATTCTTAGAGTTTAGGGCTTAGGGCACAGGGATTGCCTAGGTCATGTAGGATTTGCGGGGTTGATAGTTGCTATAGAGTTTCTAGAGTTTGAGGGCTTAGGGTTTAGGGTTGCCTGGGGGTAATGTAGGCTGCATAGAGTTCTTTGGACTTGGTAGGGTTTCGCTGCATCCACGCTGCTCTGCGGGGCAAGTGCCCGGACCGGAAATCCCGGGCACGCAGTGATCCAACGCCTGCAAGATGGGTCTAGGGTTAGGATTAAACCCTAAACCCTAAACCCTCAACCCTCAACCCTACTTCCGGCTGCATTTCAGGTGCTCGGAGCGCAGACCCCTGAACCACCCTAAACCCTAAGCCCTAAGCCCTAAGCCCTAAACCCTAAACCCTAAACCCTAAACCTCCTCCCTTGCACCGGTGCAGCCTTGGTCAAACCGAAGGGCGGCGGCTTCACCTCCAAGAGGCGCGGGGGCGGCCGGCGAGTTTACTGATTGTTCATGCGGAATAACCCTAAACCCTAAACCCTGAACCCTGAACCCTAAACCCTAAACCCTAAACCCTAAACCCTAACCCTAAACCCTAAACCCCAGATTGTCCCAAAAAAACATGCCGGAATCGCTTCAAGGCGATGGCAGGCCGTGACCGGCCTTCACCCCTCAACTTTAAATAGAGGTCCTAGCAGCACCACATCCTTCATGATTTCACAGGGATGTTCCCCCTGAAACTAAGAGTCCTTAATGGGGATTCTAATGGGAGGGGGTACTATAATCCGTATGAAGGACTGTTAGTACAAGGGGGAACATCCCCACTCATACCTTCTGGATTTCAGTTGGCTTGCCCTGAGAAGCACCAAAAACAGGGCAGCCCACCTGCTCCCCCAACCTCCTGAACCCCTTAACCTCTGAACCCTAAAGCCTTAAACCCCTAAACCCCAATCTTTTTTGGATTCAGCCCTACCCCCCCCGACCTTACAGCCCCCAAGCCACACCCAGTGGTTGTGACCATGTAGTTCTTCGCAGGAACTCGATGATTGGGTTCTCACCCCAGATCCTAAACCGATCACGTGAACTTGCAGCTGGAGGTCTCTGGTTCTTTGCCTTTTGGGAGGCTGTTGAGCCTAAACCCTAAACCCTAAACCCTAAACCCCAAACCCTAAACCCTAAACCCTAGACCGTAAACCCTGAGGGTAAGATTCAAGGGTTGCGGACCACAAGCGCGTCCTACTTGTTACACGTGTGGGTCTTCCTGCACATCGGGCGCAGAACCCCCTCCCCTTCCCCCCCTAGATAGTCATCCCCAAAATGCCCAAAAACATCCCTACGGAATCTCCATGCAATTCCGATAAAGTCCCATATCACCTTTGTGAAGCCCTCCCCGTAAAGCCTCATGCAAGCTGCAGGCTGCAGTTTTTCAGCGCCGCGGGGTGGTTCTGAGTCTGAGACTCTCTCATATCTATTTTGTGGCAATTCGCCACACCAGTTGAAACAGTCAAAAGCTTTGAAGGAGTCGCCGTGTTGCATTCTGGATACGCTCGATCGTTGTCATGGAGCCAGAGCCCGAAGCATTGTGCGCGTATGTGCCGCTCGATATGACTGAGCAGGGTCCTAGGAGTCCGGCTGCACCCGCAGGGTGCTGCAATGGCTGCCAGTCTTGCAAAAACTGGAAGATGTGAAGCAAAGAATTTCGGTCAAGTCCACACGTCTCCCGCAAGTAGATGAGGGCAATCAACTGGCCCAGGCCTTCCTCGCGGCGATCGACTCGTTTTCGCTGGCTGAGCAGCAAGTGCTTCAAGGCCCCTCGGCCCTCACGATGGATTAAATCAGCATGGAAAGCAAATGCACGCAATGAGTCGCCTAGAAGCATGCGTGAGTTGCCACTTTCTTCCAGCAACTTCTGTATCTCTAAAGGCAGCCGCTTCTTTGGTGCACATTGACATATCTCATCTTCCCGCAGCCCGGTGTCAAAGCGGCTTAATAACAGACGGAAGACAACACCCTCCGTCACGCTGCAACAGACTGCGAAGGCTATCGCGGAATTGGTCAAATCTACGGCGCCACCACAACTGCAGGCGACGGCCACGATAAAGTGCATGCCGAACGTTGCTGATACAGTGTTTGCATCATCCATGAGTGGCAAGTATACGGAAAAGTAGCCGAGGACTGACAAAGGCAAAGTTTCTGCAATTGCCTGTGCTGACCCCATGCACAACACCGGAATCAAATACAAGGCCACGACTCCGTAAGCCTGCAGCTTCATGAGGTTGTTGCTGGCAGCCGGACTTTCTAACAAATAAACCACATATTCTGAGATCTTGTCACGGTACACAACCGCGAGGATGAGCGCCAGTGGCTGCACAAACAGGAGCCAGACCCACAGTATCTGAGCATGATTGACCATTGTCATCTCTTCCAGCCAATACACGATCACATACAGCTTGGCAGCTAACGAAACTGGCGAGTAGGCAAAGTAGCGGAGTCTTGCTCTGTGCTTGGTGCCGCGAGAAGCTTGGTGCTCAAGAGGAGCTTCCAACAGCCAACCGAACTTGGATGGCAGCTCCGCTAGCTTTTGGAAGCTCACGGCCTCCATCCATGGCATTGTGCAACCCTAAACCCTAAACCCTAAACCCCAAACCCCAAACCCTAAACCCTAAACCCTAAACCCTAAACCCTAAACCCCAAACCCTACCAGACGGCAACCACTTCGCTCCTAAACCTGGCATCCTGAGATCCTCCCCAAACGACTTTCCCGAGAACTACAAGAGGGCTCGGAAAAATGGACCGTTTGAAGTTTGTAATTATACTACAAAAACCCCAAAACCCTTTTCATGCTATATGGCCCCTACACTAACATTGTAATTATACTACAATAATCCCAAAACCCTTTTCATACTATACGGCCCCTATACTAACACTCTAACCCTCATCCGAAGAGCGACTGAATCGGGTCCCAGGTTGGTTTAGGGTTTATGGTTTATGGTAGAATCTGTCGTGCGATCTGATTTCTGCTCAATGGTTTTCGCCATGAAAAAGGTATGAGTAACGTTTCCCGAACCTCCAAGTAGTTGCGGAGAAGGCCTTGAGACACATGCGCTGCAGAGCACCTTCCGTCCCGAAACTGAAAGCCCTGATATCTGATATCTCTTTACCAGTGCCCCTCCAAACTATGCGACAATGCCTTCAGCAGCGCCCACGGCAAAATCCTTGACCCACACCTTAACCCCCATGCTCTCATCTCATCCGCTTGAAAACTAAAAGCGACAGCCTAAACCGCAAACCCGAAACCGACAACCGATGAGAGGAGCTGTTGTAAGAGCCGCCACCACAAGACGACAAAACCCTTAACCCCAAACCCTAAGCCCACCCTAAAACCTGAACCCCAAACCATACCTAAACCCTAAACCCTAAACCCTAAACCCTAAACCCTAAACCCTAAACCCTAAACCCTAAACCCCAGACCCCAAACCCCAAACCCCAAACCCTAAACCCTAAACCCTAAACCTCCCTTAAGCCAGTCTGTAGCGCCTCCGGCGGCGCCTTGGACGCCCGGAGCTCGGCGCACAGGCGCCGGGCGGCGGCCTTCGCGGGACATCCGAGATTCTGAGAGCATCCCTAAGCCCGCTACAAGGGCTTGGGTTTAGGGTTTAGGGTTTAGGGTTAGGGTTTAGGGTTTAGGGTTTAGGGTTTAGGGTTTAGGGTTTAGGGCTTAGGGCTTAGGGCTTAGGGTTTAGGGTTTTAGGGTTTAGGGTTCAGGGTTCAGGGTTCAGGGTTTAGGGTTTAGGGTTTAGGGTTCAGGGTTTATCTAGGCAGAAGAGCAGGCCTGAATCCGCAAACAGCCCATTCACACTGGCGGCAGACGCCTTACCAGAACTGGTTGCAACAACAAGTACTATTTGCAAGACGGCACATGAAAGTGCAGAGGGGGGGGGCCTCGAAACCCTAAACCCTAAACCCTAAACCCTAAACCCTAAATCGCTAAACCCTAAACCGGGCCTCTGTCACCTTGGCCTGAGCATCGTAGGCCAGCGGAAGGGCCGCCCTGATAGGATGCGCAGCAGAGGCTCTGGAGTTAAGGCTCAGGGATTTTAGGGTTTAGGGTTTAGCGGTTAGGGTTTAGGGTTTAGGATTTAGAGGGTTTAGGGTTAAGGGCTCAGGGTTAGGATGCTCCCCCTTGTACGAACAGTGCTGAATAGGGATTATAGTACCCCCCCATTATAATCCCTATTAAGGGCAGTTCGTTTAAGGGGGACATCCCAAGTACCCTCCATTCTAATCCCCATTAAGGACTGTTCGTATAAGGGAACATCCCGAGGTTCAGGGATTTAGGGTTTAGGGTTTAGGGTTTGGGGGGGCGGCCTTCTGGGGGTTGGGTTCCTGAGAGCGTTGGGCCTATGCCAGAAACAACCTGGGAACAAAGAGGATACCGGCCGTTGTCTAAGGGGGTGTATATGGGAACCTGTCCTTTTCGGCTCGAAACCCTAAACCCTAAACCCTAAACCCTAAACCCAAACCCTAAACGCTAAACCCTAAACCCTAAACCCAAAAAACCCGATAAAAAGAGGGAATTGTTTTACTTCGAACATCCCCACCCTCTATTGGTAGAGATACTCTAGGGTTTGGCAACACTCGGGGGCTGGGCACTCTAGGGAGACTCTGGGGTTGGGCACTCCAGGGAGACTCTGGGGTTGGGCACTCCAGGGACACCCTAGAGCTGGGCACTCTAGGGACACCTTGCGGTTGGGCACTCCAGGGATGAGCGAGGAGCAGACCGGGCGACGAGAAGAGTTCCGGGCAGAGCAGAGTTGAGTTTAAAATCTAACAACCCCACACCGAGGGTGGGGAACAAGGGCCCACCCTAATTCCCGCTCTCTCGCGCGCCTCGCCGCTTGCAAGCCAGCAGACTTGTCACCCAGTCCTGTCGTGCTCGCTGAAATAACCTTTCTTCTGTATGATACATACAGTACTCGTTTATGCAAAAAGATATACCTCATGATACAAATATATATATATATATATATATATATATATACATATATATATATATAGTATGCTAGATAATAAGCCCTACAGCTGAAACCGTAGCAGCAGCGAATGGCCTGCCGATTCTACTGGGTGATGTTTGTGTCAGTATAGACTAAACCCTAAGCCCTAAGCCCTAAGCCCTAAGCCCTAAGCCCTAAACCCTAAACCCTAAACCCTAAACCCTAAACCACCCTTCACATGAACTCGGCTCTTCTCTCCAGGGTACCCCAAACCCTAAACCCAAAACCCTGAACCCGAACCCTAAACCCTCAGCCCAAGATCCTTCAGTCGGCTAATCTTGACCTGAACCCTGAAATCCCCCCCCCCCCCCCCCTCCCCCACTTCTCAAACCCAACGCCCGCCGAAACGCCCCTGAACCCTCGAACATCTCGAAATCCGAAACCCTCGAAACCCTAAACCCTAAACCCTACTCCCATATGGGCCTCGCTGTGCCTTAGCGACGACCACCAGAGCTGCCGCCTGACCTTGTGGCGGGTCTGCAGGGCTTTGCTGAGCTTTAGGGTTTGGGGTTTTGGGGTTTGGGTTTAGGGTTTAGGGTTTAGGGTTTAGGGTTTAGGGTTTAGGGTTTAGGGTTTAGGGTTTAGGGTTTAGGGTTTCGAGTTTAGGGTTTAGGGTTTAGGGCTTAGGGTTTGGGTTTTGGGGTTTGGGGTTTGGGGTTTGGGGTTTGGGGTTTGGGGTTTCGGGTTTGGGGTTTAGGGTTTGGGGCTTGCCGCCTGACCTTGCGGTGGGTCTTCAGGGTTTTGCTTGCTACAAGGCTTGGGGTTCAGGGCTTGGTGGCCCAGGAGCCATGTTTTGACAAGGGCACCCTTTTTGGGGTTGGGCACCTTGAACCAAAAAACGGGTACCACTGGGCTATTAAGAGGGATGCGGCGTGGAAGGTTCATGGGTTCAGGGTTTAGGGTTTGGGGCTTTGCAGTTTCGGGGCTTCCGGGGCATCTGCCGCCTATTTCTGAGCGTGCAGGAATTAAGGCAGTGGGCATTGGCAAGCTTGCATCTTCGTCTGTACAATTGGAGGCACAAGACCAGCATTCTGTCTTAGAATGCTGTGCCGTGTCAGGCTCTGCCGACATGAGTGGTCGTAAACTCCGTAAACTCCGCGCCGCAATCCAAGACCTCTTCGCCAGGAACCTAAACCTCACTTCCGCCCATCATTGGGCGACATCAGAGGGCACCACGGTAGAAAATGTGAGACATACCCAAAGCACCACCTCTCGGGCATGATACGCCTAAGTTCAAACGACCTACACCAACCCCCCTTCCCCTCCCTCGACTGAAGCTGAACAACCACGAGAAAACTAACCTATCCAAATCTCGAAGCCCTGCTTCGTATAATGAGACTTTCGAACACCCCTAAGCCCTAACCCGAAGCTCAGGACCCTCAGGCATCTTAACAACACCCGGAAGAAAGTGCAAAAAACTACGACGACGAGCAATGATCACGCGATCCTGGCGCTCTTCAGCTTCTTGCGCGGGGTCTCAGCATCCCAGCCCCGCGTTAGCAGCCGCTTGACTCTGCCTGACGCAGAAGCTTGCCCTAAACCCTAAACCCTAAACCCTAAACCCTAAACCCTAAACCCTAAACCCTAAACCCTAAACCCTAAACCAACCCCAAACCCCAAACCCTAAACCCCTTGGGTTAGGCAGGAGCCGGCACCTTATGTCTTTTTTGAAGGAACCCCTGGCCCCGAAAAGCAGGGACAACAACAAAACACCCAAGGTCCCAACAAGCACGCCCCAAGCCACGGGACGAAGGTTGGGGCCTCAGGGTCAGAGAGTTTCGGCCTCGGGCCTACAATGCGCACAACGCCACCCTCAACAGAACTCTTGGGCGTTGGATTCCTTACTTGTCGGGGCTCTTCGAGGTCTTTTGCTTCGGGGGCAAGTGGAAAGCCCTGGAGGGTCCCTAAACCCTCCCGTCAGCCCTAAACAACAAGGCCGAAAGCACCCCGAAACCCTACAGACTAAACCCTACACTCTAAACCCTATACCCTAAACCCTATACCCTAAACCCCTAGCCCTTCAGAGACTTCGTCCCTCAATCTCAGTTGGAAAGCCTGCCGATGAAAATACACCCCACAATCCTCTAACCCTGAAGCTCAACCCTCCCAACCATTTTAGCAGTTTCGGCTGCTTAGGGTGTAGAGTTTAGGGTATACGGTCGAGGGTAATCGGGGTTAAAGGCTAAGAAGCCCTAAACTCAAAACCCTCCTAAACCCTAGGCCTTAAGTCTCCAACCCTACACCCTGAACCGACCAAGGTGCGGTGCTTCTTCTCCGCTGCGGCCTGCGCTGGCGACTTGCCATGGGCGTTGGCGCGGTCTTTGTCTGCCCCTGCCTGGAAAGCGAACGGTTTGGGGGCTAGGGTTTAGGGTTTAGGGTTTAGGGTTTAGGGCTTAGGGCTTAGGGTTTAGGGACTCAGGGCTCAGGATTTTTGGGGTTGGGGGTTTGTCTTTTCTGGGGCTTCTTCGGGTTAGAACGCCTAAGCCTAAGCTCTACTGTAAACCGTCCTAAACCCTAAACCCTAAACCCTAAACCCTAAACCCTAAACCCTAAACCCTAAACCCTAAACCCTAAACCCTAAAGGCACTACCTTGAGGGTTCTTAAGTTCGGGTTGCGGGTTTAGGGTGTCGGGTTTGCTGGAAACTTGAGGGTTTGGCAGCATCAGCTGACTGCTTTGGTGGGCCCTGACATGGTGTGTGGCTAGGGTTTAGGGTTTAGGGTTTAGGGTTTAGGGTTTAGGGTTTAGGGTTTAGGGTTTAGGGTTTAGGGTTTAGGGTTTAGGGTTTAGGGTTTAGGGTGTAGGGTGTAGGGTGTAGGGTGGCTCATTTTAGGGGTACAAAAAGCCACAGAAGCAAAAGGATCCTACTATTCAGGTATAAGGGCCCCTGCAAGGGGGGGGGATTCTGGAAGGCCACGTTTGTACCCTAAACCCTAAATCCTTATGCTTACGTGGTATTTATGGGCCCCTACGTTTCCGCGCTTTCGACCTGTGCCGCAGAGGCTGGATTCAGCACTGTGGGCTGTGGGAGCCTGAATAAGACGAATAGGGTTTTGGGGGCTATTCTTGTATAAAAAGCAAAGGAACCATAAGGGAATGTTATTAGGGTTTTGGGGGCTATTCTTCTATAAATATCAAGGGACCATAAGGGAACATGATTAGTAACTATCCCGACCCTGTAGTACTTGTTTTTTGGGAGTGCTTGTCATGCGCGGCATGCATGCTCGGACGCTGAGTGGAGGACACAGCAGGCAGGGGTTCGCACCACGCCAGGACGTTTTCAAAAGAAATCTCTCCGTTCTGTTGTTCGACGGTTGTTTCGTAGATCTCGCTTACAAGAGCCGCATATTGGAAGACTATGATTCCTAACAGCCTTAGCCCATGTCTTTATCGAACTAGAAAGAAACGACCTGGCGATCTGTAATGTGGGTGTTCGTGCCTGTTGTTTACTCTAAACCCTACAATAGACCCCTCAATCCTAAACCCTACGCCCTGGATGCAAGCCTCTAGCAAGGCCTGCACGACGTCACAGTGTCCATTCCTTGGTGTCGGGGGATTTTTGGGGCGTGCAATCCAAGACCCGAGCAGCACATGAGCCGAACATCCCTAACACACCCGAAACGCCTGAAGCCGCCTGAAGAAGTTTCAATACTCTTACAAGGGCACCTTTTTTAGTGTAAAGGGGCCCATGAAGGGGACCCCTTATTTACCCCTTACGTGCGCCCGCGTTCCGCGTCATCGACCGCCCCCCGCAATGGTATCCCTATGGTAGACCCCCCAAAGCCTGCCCGTAAACCCTAAAAACACCACGGACCACATCCTAAACCCCAAACCCTGAACCCTAAGCCCTAAAACATAAACCCACCAATGAACCACAGAGGGGAGAAGGGTAATTAAACCCGAAGCCTTCACCGCTTTAACCCTGAACCGTAAACCCAGCACGAACCACAGGGGGAGAGAGAAACCGTAAACCTACCATTACCCCAAACCTTGAACCCTAAACTCTAAACCCACCGTGAACCAATGGACCAACGGGGTCAGAGTGAAAATCCTGAACTCTACAGCCTAACCCTAAACCCTAAACCCTAAACCCTAAACCCTAAACCCTAAACCCTAAACCCATGAACCACAAACCATGGGGGGAGGGGGGGGGGGGGAAACCCAAAACCCACCATGAACCACAAGGGGGGCGGGGGGGTGAACATGGGGCGCGGGGGGTGCGTGAATGCTGGCTCATTCCAATACAGCCCAGGGGCCCATACATTCCATACATCAGAACCCTTTACAGAGGGTAAGGGACCATATTACGGGACCATGAAACTACGCTCAGATTGCCTGAAATCTTTGCACCCTAAACCCTAAACCCTGAAGCTGAACCCTAAACCCAAAACCTAAACCCTGAACCCTAACCCCTAAACCCTCTTCCATGCCCCTCGACTCTCCGGAACGAACCTCCCCGAATGTCGCTGCCAGAGGCTCCACGATGCGATCCACAACGGGGACTCGCCGGTGAGAGTAACCTTCTCTACCGCCACTACACCCCTAAACCCTAAACCCTAAACCCTCAACCCTCAACCACCTGAGAAAAGTCCGGATGTGGCCGACCTACACTTTCTCCTAAAACCCTAGACCCTAGATTAAACCCCAACCACGCCCTCCCGACCGCCGCCTTGTCTGGGTGGCAGCCGTTGTCCAGGAGGAGCTCCACTACTGCCAGGCGTCCGCGCGCCGAGGCGATCCACAAAGGGGAGGCGCCCCCTGGACGATACACGCCCAAAACTAGGGGATAGGATTAGGGGGACCCTTGGGGATATAGACCCTCTGAATAAGGTCCCTGTTTAAGAGAGCCAGAAGAGGGTTAAGAAGGGGTTCCTTGTTAAGGGTCCCCCTTATCCTACCTAGGAAAAACCCTCATAGCTCTACAGGGTTTAGGGTTGGTGGTTTCAGATTTTAGGAAGGGCCTCAAATCATCATAGGGAGTCCCCAAGTCTCCCCCCCAACTACTACTCTAGGTCCCTTAGATTCTTGGAGGTTTAGGGATGAAGCCTTTGGGTGGGCCTAAACCCTAAACCCTAAACCCTAAACCCTAAACCCGAAACCCTACACCCTAAACCCTAAACCCTAAGCATCCTAAGCATCCTCAACTCTAAGCCCCTAGCGCCCCCTAGGGCCCCCTCAGCCTCGAAGCTGAACCCCAGAACGCACGCCGCCGCCAAGACTGGGAAAATCACATTCCGGCTGCCCGAAACCCTAAACCCTGAACCCTAAACCCTAAACCCTGAACCCTAAACCCTGAACCCCAAACAAACCCTGAACGCGAACCCCTAAACCCTAAAACGAAACCTACAACCCTGAACCCTGAACCTGCCACGCACTCTCAGAACTCGTTGAACTCCCCCCCCCCCCCCGGCCGTTGTCCACCGCTTCTTTGTCGGCGCCAGAGCTCAGCAGCAACCGCACCGCTCCAAGGTGACCTCTGGCTAAACTGGGTTTAGGGTTTAGGGTTTAGGGTTTGGGGTTTAGGGGTTGAGGGTGCACACACCAAGGTTGCATGTGCGCCAGCGGGTGTTGCTGGAGGGGGACAGTAACCACCTCTACCCCCTGAACACCAGCATTCTACCTTGCGGGAGCCCAGGATTGATGGGTTTAGGGTTAGGGTTTCGGGCTTCTACAGTCAGCAGCGTAGCCTTCCAGCCCCTCCACCATGCCGGGCTAAGGCGGTCACATGCACCGTTTACAACTACTCAACAGCCAAGGTCCAAGGCCTTGCGTGCCCGGATTATAGCAGCACTGCACTACGCCAGAAAGTTACTAATCTCCAATTTTCCGTCATTCTCTACGGATGACCAGGAAGTCAACCAACAGTTGGATAAAGGGTTCGGCCATGTGCTCAAAGTGAGTCCATGTAAATGGCCACCTTGAAATCAAAACCACCCTCCAGTAACCCGAACACACGGCGGCAGCAGCACGAACAAATATACACAACTAAAGCATGTGGCCCCTGCGCCCCAAACCCCAAAGCCCCCTCAGCCTCAAATCAGTTTCTACCCCATCCCCCCCCCCCCCCCAGCGAAACCATAAACCCTAAACCCCAACCTCCTAAATCCTAAACCTTAAACCGCAAACTCCTAAACCCTAAGCCGCCCTAGTCATCGCCACGAGACCGTCTGCTGCCGCTGCCCAGAGTGGAGTCGTGCCGTGCTTGTCCGCCACGTCCTCTTTCCAGCTTGAGGGCGCTTGGGGATGTAGGCCCAATGTAGGCTTTGGGAGTCGCGGTCTAGCGCTTGGGAGGTACTTCAGGATGTCGGGCTATTTGAGCTGAAGTTTCAAGGGCAAAAGTAGTATAGTAATATGTACACACACGCACACATATAAATAAATATATATATATATATATCTCTCTCTCTGTACATATATATACATATGTATAATCTGTTGAATAATATAGTACTAGTATATGTTGCATTATTTTGAAAATTGTACTATATTATATGGAACTAAATTATAAAGCACGACATTCAATTAAGTTAAATTAAACTGAATTAAATCAACATAAGTTAAATAAAAATTAAATTAACCTAAACCCTAAAGCCTAAACCCTAAACCCCGAACCCTAAACCCTTGTCCCTAGACCTCCTCGAATAGCACCTCGTGGTTCCTACTGGGAACCTTCTGTTTAGGCTTAGGGTTGAGGGTTGAGGGGTTAAGGATTGAGTTTTGGGCGTTTTGGGCTTTTTGGGTTTTGGATTTGGGGGAAGATGCTTGGGTTGGAGCTTGGCATGCGTCCCAAACCCTAGGCCCAAACCAAACAAACCCTAAACCCGAAGCCCCGAAACCCCCAGACCCAAGCGCTATACTACCAAACCCCCTAAACACTAAACCCCTCAGCCCTAAACCAAAAACCCCTAAACCCTTAAACCAAAATCCCCTAAAATCCCCAAAATCCCAAGACCCTCAAAACGCCTAAAACCCCTCTCAACCCACGGAAGGCTCCTTCATTGCCCCTGCTCGGAGCAGCCACCGCACCAGCACCAGATGGTTCTGGGCGGCGGCCACCCATAGCCTTTTGGGGGTTTAGGGGTTTAGGTAGGGTTTGGGTAGGGTTTAGGTAGGGTTTAGGTAGGGTTTAGGTAGGGTTTAGGTAGGGTTTAGGTAGGGTCTAGGGGTTTGGGGGTTGAGGAGTTTAGGTAGGGTTTAGTTTAGGTCGGGTTTAGGGGTTTAGGGGTTGAGGAGTTTAGGGGTTTAGGGGTAAGGGTTTAGGGGTAATTTTAGGGTTCAGGGTTTGGGGGTTCAGGGTTTAGGGGCAATTTAAGGGATTGGGGGGGTTTAGGATCTAGAGGTTTAGGGCCTTCGGGCGTAGTGTTTGGGGGGTTTAGGCAAGCGCTGGTCAGATATAACACAGTCAAGAGCTCACCCTAGACCTCAGAGCCTACAACCCCTAAGTCCACCCAAACCCCTCTATCCACCCCCTAACCCCCTAAACCCCCCCCAAACCCCCAAACCCCCCCAAATCACCCCAAACCCTCCTAAATCCTCCCAAACTCCCCCCCCCCCCCCCCAAAAAAAAAAAAAAAACCCTCTAAGAATCGCCAGACGACGGGGAGACCCCGCGAGAGTTTGTCACGTCCTTGTCGGCGCTTGCCGCCAGCAGAAGGCGCACGACGCCCCAGTGGAAGCCGCTAGCCTGGCTGGAGACAAGCAATGCAGCTCCCCAAGCCCTAAACCCTAAACCCTAAACCCTAAAACTCTAAACCCTAAACCCTCAAGACAAAATAAATAGAAACTGTATGTGATATCACTCGGAATTTCCCAAACTGCTGACGTGCCGAGTTTAAGTAAATTAACCCAAAACACCTCCCCCGAAGACTAAATTACGAAGCCGGGCCTCCCCCGAATACTAAATCACGCCATCCTCCATCCACCCCCCCCCCCCCCCCCGCACGCCGACCCCTAAAACCTAATATGTAAAAAAAACTTTCGCTCAAAACTTGTTAGGACCCAATATACAATGTCTATAAACCCTAAACGCTGAACCCTAAACCCCAAACCTTTGAAGAAAACATGCACGCGCCCCTGAAAGCCCAAGCCCAGTGGCAGCCACCCAGAGGGGTGAGGCGCCGTCGGCCGCCCGCTTGTCTTTGTCGGCCCCCTTCTCCAGCAGAAGCCGTGCCTGGGCTTGGGCTTTTGGGGGTTTAGGGTTTAGGGTTTAGGGTTTAAGGTTTAGGGTTTAGGGTTTAGGGCTTGGGCTTATGGGAGCCTTTGTCAGGTTTCTTCAGGGAGGGCCTTCACCTCACCGAGTTTACAGGGGAGTTTTCGGGGCAGTTTAAGGGAGGAGTTTAGGGAGCAGGGAGTTTAGGGGTGTCTATCACAATCCAGGGGCGATGGTCGTGTGGGACTTGCTGGCGGCGACCCACAGAGGCGAGGCGCCCTCAAGATTGGCGTGGTCTTTGTCCGCCCCGTGCTCCAGGAGAAGCCGTGCCACTTCCAGGTGGCCACTCTCGGCAGCAAGCCACCTGGGTAGCCCAACCTCAACCCTAAACCCTAAACCCTAAACCCTCAACCCTAAACCCTAAACCCTAAACCCTAAACCCTAAACCCTAAACCCTAACCCTAAACCCTGAACCCTAAACCCTAAACCCCAAACCCCTAAACCCCAAACCTGACAATAAGGGCACCCTTTTTTGGGTCGGCTCGTTTATAAAAGCACCCCTTGAACCCCACAAAAAGGGAACAAAAAGGGACGCACCGGCCACGCCAAGCCACAGGGGCGTGGCCCCTTCTTTGTTGGCCTTGTCCTTGTCAGCTTTTGCTTCAAGAAGCAGCCGGGCCACCTCAGCGTGGCCTTTCTTGCAGGCCAGGTGCAGGGGCATCTTGCTACCCGCCAGGATGCTGTTGGGATCCATGGGCCACTGGAGAAGGGCCTCCATCTCCTCTTCCTTCCCACGCTCCGCCGCCAGGACTAAGCGCTTGAGGTCCTGCTTCTCGGTGGAGCAGAAGCCCACGAAGACCACCTGCAGTGACAGCGAAGCTCCGGGTGGTAGGGCCTCCGCGTCGCAGAGGATCTTATCGCTCCAGGTGAGCCGAAGCTGGTATCTGGGAACACCAAGCTGCTGTTGCAGGTAGAGCTTGAGGCCGCGAATCGAGTGGCCATAGAGCTCCTTGGGGCGATCTGGAACAGATTTTGAGTGAGTAGGGTTTAGGGTTTAGGGTTTAGGGCTTAGGGTTTAGGGTTTAGGGTTTAGGGTTTTGGGGTTTAGGGTTTAGGAATCCGGAAAATTTTGAAACGGTCCCAGCTGCTCGGATGCCCTGTAGGCTCTCTGTGTCCAGTACCGCCACTTGGTCCCCAGAAACACGGTGGATGGAGAGGTTGTCCATGGCTTTGCGAGTATGGGGTATAGGGCTGAGGGTTTAGGGTTTAGGGTTTAGGGTTTCGGGTTCAAACAATTGTATCCCACGGCCGGCTCAGCTCCTAAGGTAATCGCGGAACGGATCATTGGCGAAGTACCAAGCACTGTAACAATACTGCCCGGCGTCGTCACCCCGTATCACTCCTAGCTGAATAGCCTTCCTCTTCTCAAAGCTCGTGGACTCAAGAACCCCAAAACCAGCCTGAAACCATACTTCTTAATCATCCGGAGCCCTTACTGGGACAAATAGCTCAAGGATGCCCTGGGCATTTCAGGGCTTCAAGCCTAGGGGGTCTTCAGTTCCGGCCCAGACCTAGGGTTTGGTTCATCTCTGCCACCTAAGCAACAAAACTCATCACATTCTCTCTTCGAGCTTGTGCTCTTTCTGTGAATTCGCATGTGAATTCTTACCATAGATGACGAGCTTCCTAACATACTGTTAATGATATAGTATGAGTTCTGATTATTCTCACGAGTATTGGTCGCTCTCCCGTGCCGTTTCTGCCCACTGCCAAGCCACTCGGATGGCTGAGGACAGGAATGACTTCGGAACCCCTGTTGAACCCTGGAAGCCCCAAGCCTCAAAACCGTGCAGCATTGAAGGCTAGCAGGGTTTAGGGTTTAGGGTTTAGGGTTTAGGGTTTAGGGTTTAGGGTTTAGGGTTTAGGGTTTAGGGCTCTATAGCCATCAGTGCGAGAGTAGATGGCATTAGCGCGTGGGTGCGGCGTAGCTTCGGCTCTGTCTTCGGGGCTTCAGATCTTCGTTTTGGGGTTCCATGGGGTACTGGCTTTCTTCAAAACAAGGTTTAGGGTTTAGGGTTTAGGGTGTAGGGTTTAGGGTTACAGGCCATGAGGAGGTACCACTCATTCATAGTCTGGAGGCCCCAGAAGTCGAAAGCTTTTTATAAGTCAGCTGGGAAACTCCCAGAAGCCCCCCCCAAAAGCCGCACGCCCGAAGCCCGAAACACTCAACCCTTAGCCCATCCCCGGGAGGTTTAGGGTTTAGGGTTTAGGGTTTAGGGTTTAGGGTTTGGGGTTTGGGGTTTAGGGTTTAGGGTTAAGGGCTTAGGGTTCATTGAAGTTTCTAAGGGTTTAGGGGTCAGGGCTTTTGGGGTCGTTGGTATGATTACGGCTTTGGGTCCAGGAAAGTTTGGAGGTGAGTTTTGAGGAAAGCTTCCCGGAAAGTTTCCAAGAAAGGTTTCGAGGAAAACTCATCTTCAACTTTGAATAACTTCAAGTTACAGGTTTAGGGTTTAGGGCTTTAAGCTTTAGGGTTTAGGGTTTAGGGTTTAGGGTTTAGGATTTAGGGTTTAGGGTTTTAGGGTTTTAGGGTTTAGGATTGAGGGCTAGGGAACCTTCTCGAAACCCCGCCTGCTTTGTCGCTGGCGGCTTTGAAGCTGTCGACTGCCTTTGTTGCCGCCTTGACAGGAGTTCGTGAGCCTAGGGTGCAGGGTTGGTTGTAGCCCTAAACCCTAAACCCTAAATCTAAACCCTAAACCCCAAGCCCTAAGCCCTAAACCCTAAACCCTCTCCGAGAGTGCAGGCTGCTTCAGCCGTCCCATGCAGACCTTCTTGCCCGCGCCACGTGGACCACCGGCAGGGTGGAGGAAAGCAGGATCCGCACGCGCAGTGGGTTAAAGCGATGGCTGAAGCTCGGAGAGGGGTTTAGGGTTGAGGGTTTAGGGTTTAGGGTTTAGGGCGTCCCACAGAAGTCGCAGGAGTCTCCCTCCATCCATCCACCACTCCATCCCTCGGTACAGCCGCGGCGCCAGCATCAATGGCCATCTCCAGGGCGACGAGACGGGGTAGAGCTGCAACCAGGTCGTTCAGAGTTTAGGGTTTAGGGTTCAGGGTTTAGGGCTTGGTGTGGCTGTGTGGAGGTGACACAGGTGGAAGTCCCAAGTCACCCTGACCACACGCAAGGTTTTAGGGTTTAGGTCGTTAGGGTTCAGGGTTCAGGGTTCAGGGTTCAGGGTTTAGGGTTTAGGGTTTCGGGTTTAGGGTTTCGGGTTTAGGGTCCGGGTTTAGGGCTTAGTGTCTAATCCCTTCCCCCTAATACTAAAACCCTCCCCCCCCCCGCCCCCCCCCTCCCTAATTCTGAAATTCGCCTGGGCCCGAAAAATATTTAAAATTAGGGGGGGGGGGGGGGGTCTAAATCCTAAAACCTGAATTCCGAAACCCCTAATGGCTCAACTCAAGGGCGAAGGCCCTGAACCCCTCCCCCCCTAAATCCCAACAGGTTTAGTATTGGGCTGGGTGCCGGCAGGGCCCGGGAAAAAATAATATCTAAAGTTAGGGGGGGGGGGTTTTAGTAATAGGGGGAAGCGATTGGGGCTTAAGTCGCAACTCCCCAAGTCCCCTCGTCTCCTAGGCCCGAAACCCGCAAACCCTAAACCTAAACGCCCCATACACCGCCTAAAAGCCTATGACACTAAACCCTATAAACCATTGAGCCCAAAATAACATTATGTAAACCAAGCAACCCCGACAAACCCTATAAAAGCCCTGCATAAACCCCATAAACCCCTTCTATAAACCCCCTATAAACCCAATAACACCCCTGTATAAACCCTATAAACCCTATAAGCCCTATAAAAAGCCTTGCATAAACCCTATAAACCCTATAGAGACCCTACTATAAACCCTATAAAACCCGATAAACCCTGCTATAAACCCGACTATAAACCCTGTAAAATGTAAAAAAAAAAACTGTTGAAACCCTATAAGCCCTACTATAAACCCTATACTGTAAAGTCCTCCGACGGCGGGCCTCGAGTGCTTTGGAGTAGTGGCCGTGCTGGCAGTGCGCCTCTGCGGTTCAATCTTGGAAAGGAGTTTAGGGTTTAGGGTTTAGGGTTTAGGGCCCCTGAGAGCTGCGCCGGGAAAAACCTGAATTGAACATCCAGGGGCCGGGGGGGGGGGGGGGGGGGGGGGGGGTGCTGCAGCGTGTACCCCAAACCCAAAAGACTCCTAGCCGACCACCAAACCATAAACACTTAAGCCCCTAGCTCTAACCCCTAGCTCAACAGTCCTTTCAGCTTGGGACATCAGTAGCCGCAATCCCACATCCGGACACGAAGCCTGGATGGATTGAACATCGCAGCTTCATCTCAACGTGTGAGGGCTTAGGGTTTAGGGTTTAAAGGCCCTTAGGGTACCTATTTTAGGGTCCTTAAACAGAGATTCTACTCTGTTGCAGTATATGCTTACTTAGAGGGTACCCCGATTGGCGGTGATGCCCACATGTTCCCAAGCTCAGGGTCAAAGGGCGTAACCTTTGGGTTCATACTGAGCCTAGGTTTGCAGGCTTAGCTCGAAGGTTTGATGAGCCCTAAACCCTAACTCCCAAACTCGAAGGTTTGATTAACCCTAAACCCTAAACCCTAAATCCTAAACCCTAAACCCCAAATCGAAAAGGCCATCCGCTGTCTCGAAACCGAAGCCCCTCAGATGAAGAACCCTTTGGGCCCGCAAGGGCTCGAGCTTCTGTTGAAGTTTCAGGGTTCAGGGTCTAGGGCTTTAGGGATTAGGATGTAAAGGATGTAGGGTTTAAGCGCTTTCGTCATAGGAGAAAAGAAAGAATCAGGGAGGCAAGAAAACAACCCTCAGGGACTCTCTGCACACTCCGCGATTGCTTCGAAACCCCCGAGCTTGCAAACACTGTAAACCCCGAATATCCTAAACTCTGAACCCACAAGAACCCCTTCAACGCCCCCAGTAAAAACCCCAAATGCCCAAGACACACGCAACAACGGCTGAGACCTTTAAAGCCCGATTTGTGGGGATGAAGATTCCCGACAGCCCCGGTCCTACCAAGCCCTTAAGGCGTGTGCGCGTTTCGCGCCTCGGCTGCCTTCACCAGGTCCGTGTCGCCCTCATATGGCCCAGCCTGCCACAGGTTCTGGGACTCGAAGCTTCGAAAGCAGAGTGCAGAGCTCGAAGCTCGAACCCTAAACCCTAAACCCTAAACCCTAAACCCCTAAACCCTAAGCCCTATGCCCTCAACCCTAAGATCGCCCCCAGGGCCTGCATGGCCTCGATCATAGCTTGGATTTCCTCCTCTGGGACGCCAATCTCCCGGAAGAGGAGCCTCGTGAGATGAAAGGTGTAGGGCTTGAGGGTTGGGTTTAGTGTTTGGGGTTTAGGGCTTAGGGCTTAGGGTTTAGGGTTTAGGGCTTAGGGCTGAGGGCTTAGGGTTTAGGGTTTGAAGGGTTTATTTGGGATTCCGGGTTTAAGGACGAAACTTGAAGGCTTTGTCCGGGTCGCTCGGCCAAGCCAGCCTGTAAGCCTTGAGCCCTCATAAAAACCCTAGTGTGTACGCATATGCGAAGACCTCGAGGCGAATCATGCTTGCATACTGAATTACTCCATATGTCTCTAAAACCTAAACCCTAAACCCCAAACCCTAAACCCTAAACCCCATCTATCACATGTAGATGCCGGCAAGCGGCATCTTTTCCCGCACAGGGCGGAGGTTGCGTTCGCGGTCGCGCGCCTCCTGCGGGACGTGCAGGCATGAGGCTTGAAAACTAGGATGCTGGACAGGGTTCCGAGACCACAGTGCAGAAGAAAACGCAGTGTTTAGGGTTTAGGGGTTTAGGGTTTAGGGTTGAGTAATTCCAGCAGCACCTGGACGTCATATGGACAAGAAGCTTCAAATTTTTTGCAGCTAGTGGACGAACTCAAATAGCTGAGCTCGTGCCCGACTGGACTGCATCAAGACCAGTCCAACTCTTAAGACCTGAGACCCGGAAGAGAACCGCGACACCCCGACCACCCAAAAGGTCCCAACAGCCTCGGGTCGGTGAAGCGAACAAACATGGGGGGTTGACGATATTGGGGGGGGGGACCTTATTGGGGTCCTTACTAGAAGGGGATCCTACTCTTTGGGTCTATATTAGGGGTCCCATTTTTGGTAAACCTCCACCGGGGGGGGGGGGGGGAGTTGTTAGGGTTTTGGGACGATGCGCTTTTGAATTTTGGGATTGACGTAGGATTCGAGCTTCTCTCTGTGGAGGATGCTCACCCCTGTCGGGGCTGCCTAGGGTTTAGGGTTTAGGGTTTAGGGTTTAGGGTTGAGGGTTAAGGGTTTAGGATTAGGGTTTAGGGTTTAGGGCTTCGGGTTTTTTACATGGTTGAGGCTTGGGGGCTCGTGGGTTGAGGGTGTAGGGACCCTGTGAGAATAGGGGACTGCCCTCAGCCCCACAAGGGCCCCCCTCAACCCTGTCCACCATACACCTTCAACCTTCAATCCTAAACCCTAAGCCCCTAGAACCCGAGAACCCTAAACCTGCTATCCTGAACCCTGAACCCTCAACCCTCAACCCTCAACCAAAAGCCTCAAAGCCTCAGAACCCATAACCTCCCTCCAGCATGGGAACCTGCGGCGTCAGCATCTTGGGCTTTGCCGCTTGGCCTGCTACAGGGTTGAGTCAGAGTTTAGGGTTTAGGGTTTAGGGTTTAGGGTTTAGGGTTTAGGGTTTAGGGTTTAGGGTTTAGGGTTTAGGGTTTAGGGTTTAGGGTTTCGAATAAGGGGTCTTGGGTCAAGGGTTTAGTCAGAGTCTAGGGTTAGGGTTCCAGGGTTTAGTCAGAGTTGAGGATTTAGGCTTCAAGGGTTTAGGATTGAGTTCGGGGCTTTAGGATTTAGGGTTTTTGATGTTCAAAGGAAGGACCCGTGTGGCCGGTCCTGCATGGAAGGTTTGAGATTCCCTATATACCCTTTTTTCCTGAAGGGTTTGGGGTCTAGTGTACCTGGTAGGATCTAAAACCCTCAACCTCAAACCCCAAACCGCAAGCCCCCCAAACCCCAAACCCCAAACCCAAAACCCAAAACCCTAGCACCCGGAAACCCAGCAGAACAGGGGTTGAGAGAATCCTAAACCCTAAACCCTGAACCCTAACCCTAAACCCTAAACCTTAAAGCCTAAACCCTAAAGCCTAAACCGGTGTAAATGTCTAGGTAGGGTCTAGTGCCTTTGAAGTCCCCAGGCTGGATGAGGGCTCCAACACCTTGGGCGCCAAAGCGGCATAGGGTTGCAGGGCTTTAGGGTTTAGGGTTCAGGGCTAGGGCGTTTAGGGTTTAGGGCTAGGGAGTTTAGGGTTTAGGCTCAAGGATCAGCGTTTCATCGTACAACGTCTTGGCCGCAGCGTGTAAAGTTGCTTGGGCTTCTGGCGCTCAGAGTGCATGAGGGCTTTAAGGGTTCTGGGTTTAGAGTTTAGGGTTGAGGGTAAACCCTAAACCCTAAAGCCTGAATCCTAAACCCCAAACCCTAAAGGTTCGGTTAGGGGTTAGGGGTTAGCGTGAGCCCAACCCTGATCTGACATAACCCCCATGACTTCGTAAAGTCGACGCATTGAATCATGCGGTTGCTTCTTGGAGCTGTTTGGGGCACCCTGATTTGGGTTTGGTTACTTTTTCTAGGGAACCTTGAACGCCTAAAAAAGGGGAAGGGTGCCACTGGGCTACCAAGTTAGTCAGGTGGTTTGGGGGGCTGGGGTCTTAGGGTTGCTTTTTGTGCAATTTGGAGGCCTGGGGTTTAGGGTTTAGGGTTTAGGGTTTAGGGTGTTTCGGGTTTCGGGGTTTAGGGTTCAGGGGCCAGATCAGATTTCAGACTGCAAACAGAGTAGCCTCTTGGCCTGCTGAGGGCTCCCGAATGCAGCTCGTGCGTGACCACATGCAATGAAGATGATCCCCAAACCCTACCTAAACCCTAAACCCCAGACCCTAAACCCTGTTATTACATGTGAAGCCGCCTCGTACCCCTGAAACCCCTAAACCAAACCCCCGCGATGAATCCCTGAACTGGCGAATCCCTCAGCCCTGAACCCTAAACTCAAAACGCCCTAGACGCCCAACCCCCCCCCCCCCCCCAACCCCCCCCTCCCCCCCCCAAAAAAAAATAAATAAAATAAATCAAAACCGAAACCGTAAACCCTAACCCCTAGCCCTAAACCCTAAACCCTCTCTCTCTCTCATATACATATATATATATATATATATATTTATTTATTTATTTATTTATTTAAACCTTCGGACTTTTCGGCCAATCTGCCCCCCAATGTTCGTGACTTTTCGGCCATATCTGACCCCAATCTTCGTGACTTTTCGGCCAATCTGACCCCAATGTTCGTGACTTTTCGGCCAATCTGACCCCAAGGCTCGTGACTTTTCGGCCAATCTGACCCCAATGTTCGTGACTTTTCCGCCAATCTGACCCCAATGTTCGTGACTTTTCGGCCAATCTGATCCCAATGTTCGTGACTTTTCCGCCAATCTGACCCCAATGTTCGTGACTTTTCGGCCAATCTGACCCCAATCTTCGTGACTTTTCGGCCAATCTGACTCCAATGTTCGTGACTTTTCGGTCAATCTGACCCCAATGTTCGTGACTTTTCGGTCAATCTGGACCAGTGCCTTGTTTTTGCTTAATCTTATGGGACTCTTTGGGCGGGTGGGTTTTTTCTAAGCCTGGAACCCCCTAATGATTACGAATGCTAGAACAGTGACCCTCTAGACCCTAAACCCTAAACCCTAAAACCCTAAAGCCTAAACCCTAAACCCTCAAACCCAAAATGCAAACGCCGCGGCCCAGATCCCGCAATAGTCCTGGGCTTTCGGGCTTAGAGGATGGGAGGCTTGGGGGGGGGTTTAGGGTTTAGGGTTTAGGGCTAGGGGGGTTCAGGGTTCAGGGCTAGCGGGGGTTTGGGTTCAGGGCTAGGGGGGTTCAGGATTCAGGGCTCGGGGGTTTAGGGTTTAGGGCTTATGGGGTTTAGGGTTTATGGCTGGGGGGCTTAGGGTTTAGGGCTTACGGGGTTTAGGGATTTGGGCTTAGGGGTCTAGGGATAGGTTTAGGGCTTAGGGTTCAGGGTTTAGGGTTTTCGGGTTCAGGGGTTCAAATGGTTTTAGGCTTTCGGGTTTAAGGATTTGGGGGTTTTGGCGCTTTAGGGTCTTTTTTGAAAGTCAGGGGGAGGGGGGGTTGAGTGTTTAGGGTTTTGGGGCCTTGGGGGTGAGCTCAGGCTTGAAGGCTTCGAGCTCTTTGGGCTTCACGAGTCTCATTTCAGGATGCTTTGATGGTGCAGCTTATTCTCGGAGCTTGGCAGAGATAAACAGAAGGTGCCCCCTTTTGCTGGGTTTCATCAGGGTGATAAGGGAACCAGACCCCTCACAAAGGGCATCCCAGATTTTGGGGAAAGCCTTGGAGCGGAGTTGGGGCCGGGCACGTTTTGCTCGTGGCCCTGGAAGCTTGGTGACTTGTGTGAGGGACGTGTGTGAGGTCCAAGCCTATATGTACGGAAACCTCACGCGCGAGTCTCAACGTACCCAAGCCTCAATCCCAATGCCCGAAGTAAACCCTAAATCTTGGGATGTTCGCTCTGATACTAACAGACCATAATAGGCATTACAATAGGGGGGTACTATAAATCCCTACAAAGGACTGTGAGCATAAGGGGAACATCCCAACCAAAATTCCCAAACCTAAACTCTCTGCACAGAGTGGCTGAGGGCTTCTTTCGCCACTTCTGTTGCCTCGTCGTACTGCCCCTCCTGGTCGTGGGCGCCGCTTGTCAGCGACCGTAAGCCCTAACAGCCCAAGCCTGGAAAAAATCGCCTCCCTAGCCACAGAAACTGCAAGCAAACCCCTCCAAGCTCCCACCGACCCGACCCCCCCCCACCCCCCAACCCTATCCTTCCCTCCCCCAGACCCATTGCACTCACCGCCACTCCCGCAACAAAAACCGCAGAAACCCACAACCTGACCTTTTCGGCCCACGAACCTTGAGCTCGGCGCGAGCCAGCGCGATCATGGTTGCCGCTTGCTCCTGGGGCTTAAGAGTCTAATGGTTTAGGGTTTAGGGTTTAGGGTTTAGGGTTTAGGGTTTAGGGGTTAGGGTTTCGAGTGACCCCCTGAGTCTCACCTATTTTCAAAAGGGCGCTCTTTTTGGTTCAAAGGGGCTTTTCAGGGAACCTGAACTCTACAAAAAGGGAATACGGGCCTACTCTGGGTCCTGGAGAACCCCAAAAAAAGCTGCCATCGCCCAGCGCATTCTGGGCAACCTAAGAAAATTGAAGGGCGCCCTTCGCTCTGTCATGGGGTACCTCCAAACATCCGAACTTCTGGATGCACACAGCTGCAGCAGTGCGTCCATGCATCATTCCCAACCCCTACATCACAAACCATACGCTCTAAACCCCCTGTGCCCTTGATGCCGGTGGTGTCCCTAAACCCTAAACCCTAAACCCTCAACCCTAAACCCCAGAGCCTAAAGCCCTCATCAACTCATCCCATCGGACCTGCAGCTCGAAGTTCCCAACCCTCATGGACGGCCCTAAAGCCTACACCCTAAACCCTAAACCCTAAACCCTAAACCCTAAACCCTAAACCCTAAACCCTAAACCCTAAACCCTAAACCTCAAAGCCTAAACCCTCACTCTCTAAACCCTCCGGCGGCCTGCGTGGGCCCAGACGACCTCATTGCTTTGACTTTGTTGCTGAGCTCGCCCACGCCGGCGTTGCCCTGAGGCTTGGAGCTCAAGAGCTGAAGGGTTTAGGGTTTAGGGTTTAGGGTTTAGGGTTTAGGGTTTAGGGTTTAGGGTCCAGTGCTTTGGGTGTAAAGTTATTCCAGCTCCTGTACGACCCGAAAGCTTCTGAAGATGCACACCATGATCACCATAGTCACATCCGCAGGTTCTTGCCTGTCGATATCGGGAAGCCCAAAGCCGCACATTCTTCGTGGTTGTGGCCATGTTTGTTTTTCAGGTTTGCTTTACATTGGATATGATTTCTAGTCTTGCTGTTTCAGGTTTAGTGTTGTTCAACGGTTGCGGGGCTTTAAGGTTTAGTTCTTTCTGAAGCCTAGAAACCAAACTTACGGCGGTGGGGGTGCTTAAGGCTTAAGGTTTGGGCCTTCAGATTCAGGCGTGGGGAGTCGCCCAAACCCGAAGAAAGAAAGCCGCAGGCCCGAAAACGCTTGACCTCGCCCTGGAGCCCCTGCCCAGGTTTCCATCCATCAAGCGCTTGCGCAGGCCTTGCCCATGGCATCCTTCGCCAAATTATTCCTGGGTGCAGGAGACTCTCGACTCGAGATGACATCAGAGCTACGCCGGGCCTTTGCTCGAAACCCTCAACCTGCACTGCTGTTGTCATTAAGGTGGAGAAGCCCCAGTGCCTGGGCCTAAATCACCTATACCCCTGCATCCTGAACTCCTGAAAGTCCTGAAGCCCTAAAGCCCAAACCGAAATCGCCCCATGCAAGGAATCGAACCACCCTGAACCCTGAACCCTGAACCCTAAACCCCAAACCCTGAACCCTAAACCCTAAACCCTGAACCTCTGAACCCTAAACCCCAAACGCTGAACCCTAAACCGCTGCCGCGGCTCGCTTGCGTCAGCAAGTCCGCGCCTGCCTTGCCCCAAATCTCCGTGTCGAAGGAAGCCTCGAGGGCTTCGGAAACTGACTTTACGGTTTAGGGTTTACAGGGTTTAGAGAGTTTATAGGGTTTATAGGGTTTAGGGTTGATAGGGTTTAGGGTTTATAGGGTTTAGAGGGTTTATAGGGTTTGTAGGGTTTGGGGTTTCAGGATTGGGCTTTTTGAGCAGTTCCTGTGCACAAGAAGGACCGACCTGAGTGCCTTACACCCTAACCCTAAACCCTAAACCCTAAACCCTACACCCTACACCCTACACCCTACACCCTAAACCCTAAACCCGAAGCAACGTGCCAAGTGCAACGCCGAGGCGCCATTCTCGAAACCAGGCCGCGGCGACGCGGCGCTTGAAAGGAGGAAAGGAAGCAAAGCCGAAACCTCTGTAGGCTAGCAGACCCTTCTGCCTGATCCTCGAAGCAGCTCCCTAGAACTCCCTAGAACCCCCGAACTGTATGCAAGATTTCTGACTTTTCAGGCATCTAAGTCCAACCTAGGACAGAGCTTGAGCCCGTACCCGGCGGAGAGGTCTCTCGCACGACCACGCTCATCCACAGTTTACATTCGTGCCAAGGTGACAAGGTTCAGGAACTGAAGCTCCACGTTAATTTTGAGACGATGTTCGTGCCTGGACGGCAAACCCACACTGTAGGTTGTAGATAAACCGGACACTCCATCGTTGGAGACGCCACCCCACCCAAAATTTGGCAAATGTTTAGCCTGACCTCAACCTTGACTTGTAACAACCCTCTGCAACCCTACACCCTGAGAGCGACCGACCCTTTAAGTCGGGCTGCTAGAAATGGTTCTGGTTTTTTGCTTGAAAAGCCTACCAGAGACGGCAGATGTAAGAATCCACAGCTCCAAGACCCAACCTCCCCCCCCCTCCCCCCCAAACCTCTAGAATTTCTAGCCTTAAACTGAAACAAACCCTAGATCCCTCAAGAATTTTCTAGCCCTAGACCCCTCTAGAATCTCTAGCCCTAAACCCCAAACCCCTCTAGAATCTCTAGAATTTCTGGCCCTAGACCCTCTTAACCCTCTAAACCCTGAAGCCCTGCACGAAGGAGGCCCCCGGCCGACCAGTCGCAAGCCTGCTCGAGCCTCCGGGTTGTCGTACCTTTGGTGCTGTACTTTGGGGTGTTCCCCCTTTTCCTAACAGTCCTTAATAAAGGGGTTGTCATACCCCCTGTCATCATTCCTATTCAGGACTGTTAACATAAGGGGAACATCCCAAGCTGTACTGATTGTTGTCTTTGTTTGCTTTTTGCAGGGGGGGGGTTAGGGTTTGGGGTTTGGGATTTAGTTTTTGGTTTTTTTCTGCTTCGGGAGCTGGAAGGTTTTCGTCTAGGTTGAAGTAGGGATGCTCTGAAACGCCACCATGGCTGACCGACTGGTTCCGTGTTTATGCCCATCGCCTGACTAGGCCAGGCAGCACAACAAGGGGCGGTTCCCAAAATAGGGTTAAACTTGTTTTTTGGGAAGGGGGAGCGGGGGTTGCCCCCCCCTCTTGTTGGAAATGCCCAAGATGCCCGTCCATCCAGAAACCCACACGAACGCAACTCTCAACTGGGAAGGAAGGAATCAAAATGTTTTGCACTAAGTAGTCCTCGAACTGTACGCTCCCCAAACCTCCAAGTATGGGCCCTTACTTTGCATCTCTTGTCATATAACCCCATATGCACTATATAACAAGGATGCACTATATAAGAAGGGTCCATACTTCGGATCCCTACAAAGGGATCATGCTAAGGGCCCATGGTTCCAACCTTGCACTAAATCCTACTGTAAAGCCTCATCCCGAAACCCTACACCCTAAACCCTCACCCCTAGACCCAAACTCATGGTTCCAGCCTTAGACTAAAAACCCCAACCCCTAAACCCCTAAACCCCCAAACCCCAAACCCCAAACCCTAAACCCCAAACCCCAAACCCTAAACCCTAGACCCCCAAACCCCTAAACCCCCTAGACTCTTTGAGAGGCACTCTCCGCAGCGGAAGTCCGACTTGATGCTGCTGCAGCAGTTGATGCCTGCAAAGCTTTGTGGGGGGCGGCTTGGGCTAAGGCTTCTGGGGCTCTAACCCTTGGGATGTTGAGCCGTATAATAAGAGTCCTTAATGGGGATTATACAATAGGGGGAACTATAAGCGCTATTAAGGACTGCTAGTATAAGGGGGAACATCCCGACTGCAAACCGTGAACCCTGTAGGCTTCTGGGTTAGTAGGGGTTAAGGGTCGCGAGGGGCCCCAAGACCCTTGTCTTCAACTCACATGCTCGATGAGAAGGCGATCTTTGCGGACACACGAAGACAACCCTGGATGGATTTGGCGCTTGGGGGCTTATAGGGGTTTAGGGCGCCTTCATGGGGGGAGGCCGCCGCTCAACTCCCAATTCCCACTTTTTGCCACACCGTGGACACGTGCACAGCATCATCCTAGCCAAGGACGAATTCGGAGGTAGCGCGGCGGTTGGAGACTCCGATCCTGCAAAAGGCGAGTAAAGGGACCGATTTATTGTTCTACCCAAGCAGATCAGATTTGAATTCGACCTAATTCGGTAGTTCGGCTCTACGCCTCTTGACAAGATTCCAAAGGCTCGCGAGGCCAATGGATAGAGTGGGTAAAAAAACTATTGTTTAGAACAGGTACTTGGGGTGGATGGGGGCTAAAGGGACCTATTTTATTGTTTAGATGGGGTAGATGGGGGCCACCAGGGGATCATCTAGTTCATTTTCCAGGTACCTGTCTTACACCCCACAGCGGGACTCCGCAACGGAAGTACACCTCCGAGCCATGTCAGACTCTAATATTTGCTTAAGAGCCCCCCCGCCAAAAAAACAACTCCTTCCTTATTATAAGGGCAAATAGGGATGATTGTAACATATATATACATACATATAGATATGGATATAGATAATAGATAATAGATAATAGATAATAGATAATAGATAATAGATAATAGATAATAGATAATAGATAATAGATAATAGATAATAGATAATAGATAATGGATAATAGATAATAGATAATAGATAATAGATAATAGATAATAGATAATAGATAATAGATAATAGATAATAGATAATAGATAATAGATAATAGATAATAGATAGTAGATAATAGATAATAGATAATAGATAATAGATAATCGATAATCGATAATCGATAATCGATAATGATATGGATATAGATACACATACAGATACAGATACAGACATGGATATAGACATATAGATATACTGATATGTATATGTATATATGGTACCGCCCCCAGTTATCCACACCTTTTCTGCTTGTTTTGTGCTTTTCTTGTTCTGGCAGTGCGTATTTCTTTTTTCGTTCGTAATTTGTTTTCTTTGCCCCAGCGTGTTGATTACATTTTCCTTCTTCCTGGATTTTTATCTGGTTGATTATCTGTATGTTTATATTACACCAGTAGAGACGTTTCTAGAGTGCATAGAGTACTTAAATTTCAAGGCCTCAATGGTCAAGCACGATGAGGGACAAGGAGTATTGAAGTTCAATGCTCCGGATTGAACTTCAATACTCCGGGATTCAAGAATCAAGATTCAAGGTTCCCGGGAAAAGTTTCCCCAGGATCTTGAATCCAGGGTCCCGAAGTATTGAAGTTCAATCCGGGGTATTGAATTCAAGATCCCGGGGAAACTTTTCCCTGGAACCTTGAATCTTGAATCTTGAATCCCAGAGTATTGAACTTCAATCCGGAGCATTGAACTTCAATACTCCGGGATTCCAGATTCAAGGTTCAAGGTTCCAGGGAAAAGTTTCCCCGGGATCTTGAATCCAGGGTCCCGAGTTTTGAAGTTCAATCCAAAGCCTTAGGGTTTTTCGGAGATGATCTCTAATACCCTGACGGGGTTAGCTCTATAGGGTTTAGCCCTATAGGGTCGAAGCTTTAAGCATTACCCGAAACCCTTGAGGGTCAGTACCCTAAAACCCTTGAGGGCTCTAAAGATTAGAAGGCTGTAGCCCTAGAGGTGCTGAAACCATAATTAGAATATTTAAATGGGCCGGGCCGTTTCCCAAAATAACTATTTTGTTTCAAAATTTCAAGGATTTGAAGGAATGCACGGATTTTTGAAAATTCAAAAGGGCCGGGCATTTCCCAGAATAATTCATTTTTTCAAGATTTTACGGATTCTAAAGTATCTAAGTGGCCTTTTACATTCCTTAACATCCTTAAAATGTTGAAAGCCAGAGGCCTCTCAATGTTTTAAGGAGTTTACAGGGTTTTCAAAAATTGACGGGTCTTTGTAAATTCTTTAAAATCCTTGAAGCTTTAACTGGGGAAACAGAACCATCAAATAGTACGTAAAGGTGTGTCGTACACAGGGTTATAAGGTTCTAATCCTACAGGTAATGCCTCAACCTTAAACCATAAACAAGGGCTTGGGATTTAGATTCAAATGCCTAAGCCGTAAGCCCTTACGGTTTATCTCCATGGGCTTATAAACCTTTAAGACCCCTAAACTTTTGAACCCGATACATGGTGTGGGTACTTATTCTGCTTATTCTTTGCATTTCCACCAAGCCCTATCAACAGAGGCATAACCATGTGGGATTTCAGGTTTAGGCAATTAAGCCTCAAGCCTGATAGGGTTTTTCAGGCTCTAATCCTATAGGCAATGCCTAAACCTAAAGCCCTAAACTGTTGAACCCTATAGGCCTATAGGGTTTAAACCCTATCGGGCTAACCCCGTGAGGGCTTTAGAGATACCTTGAAAAACCCTAAACCTTTAGACTTTATGGGATT